>LZPO01066273.1:440582-456481 GCA_001675575.1 Neotoma lepida
TCCCTTTAGTCAACAGTAAATAAACAAGAATTTGAGACACATCTTTATCGAAACCCTTATTCCAGTCAAACAGAGTCCCCACCAGGCTCAGCAACCTGAAGCTGCAATCTCTTGAATATTTCATGAAATGTTTAAAATTTTAGCAAGTCAAAGCTTAACTACAAGAAAGCACCTGTGAAGTCACACTGTATAATAGGGCATTACTTCATCTGTTAGAGTAAAGACAACGGACTGTTTCAGTCTTTAAAAAAGCATCATTTCCTGTCGTGTAGCATCTGGCCTCTATAACCAAAAAGAGCCAAGAGCTGGCAGGAAACCCAAGAAGCATTTCTAAGTAATTGGTGGGGGGAACAAGAGAACGATGAACGTCCTTTAATTTTTTAATTACAGCACAAAAGGAAACGAAACCATATAGTTCCAGGGCCTTGCACACCTGTTTATCTCTCTATTACATTAAGGATTTCCATTGTCTTTTCTAAATCCTACTGAACTAGCCTGGCTTAGGCAGTCACTATAAATATCATAGATTTACAATGTATCAGTGCTCTACATGTTTGCTATTCTTTCATTAATCAGTCTTGGCAGGTAATTTCTTTTTCTTTAATGTTAGGGATCAAACCCAGAACCTTATACACAATAAGCAAGGGCTTGACCACTGAGATACATCCTTAGCCCTAATATGCTCTACTTTCACAACGTAGGCTGTTAGCTTTAAATAGATTTCACTCAGCCCTATACTTGGGCCAAAACATTAGCAATAGTACCTGACTCATTTTTTTTAAAGATCTTTCTTCCAGAATTTATTACATTCTTCTCATTTTACTTGTTTCTTAATCCTGAACAAACAAACAAAAAAGCAGAGGACAGCATTTTATTAGTTATAATCTACAGCAGTAATTCAGTAACACGAAGGCTGAAAGCTTTTCTATTACAAAGTCAAATGCGTCATCTGGTGACGCTTCTACTCAGGCTGTTGCCAACATTGCTATAATTGAGAACACACTCACACACACACACACACACACACATACCACATCAACATAAACATCAAGAAAAAGGATGGTGTCAGTTTTAATGACCCTCTAAACAATGATTCAGCAATTAAGTGCACATTAGGAATTCAGAGATGAGCTCATTCTGAAATTTAGAAGGACCCACTCATCTTGCGAAGGAATTTCAGGATTCCTTTAAACTACGACTTCATTTGGTGATCTATACACCTGCACCCTGCATCCTTATTCTAAAGCTTGCACCGCTCCACAAGTGACAACTGTAACGGCAGCTGGTCTAAAAGAAAACCAGTCTTTGAAGCCTTTCCACTTTGTTCTTGGAGCACATTTCAAAGCAAGGGCCATCATTACCTACACAGAAGGCTCCTGCTGTCCCAGAAAAGACCGTGCCCAGAGATTACTGTCAGTATTCTTAGCGTGCCAACTCAGTCTTCTAACAAAAGTCTCTTCGTCAAAGCATTTCTGTGTCTGCGCAGCTCTACACGTAACAAGATATGAATAGGAGCCCAGAGTTGATTGAGGTTAGAATGCTTTCGTTATTTTAACTTGAATAGAAAGGAAGGCCCTAACAAATGTTGACACAGTTTGTGTACTTAGATAATGACATCAATTAATAAATTAAAAAAATGTAATAGTCCTAATGCTTTAGAGAATTTTTTTTTTTTTTTAAAGACAGGGTCTCACTCACTATACAGCCTTGGCTGGCCTGGAGCTTGCTTTGTATCCCAGGCTGGCCTCGAACTCACAGAGATCCACCTGGAAAGGTGTGTACCATCAAACTTGCCACTGTGCTCAACTGGAATTTTTTTTTTTTTTTTAAAGTTGTTTCATGAAGCAGGCCATGGGGCCAGAGAGATGGCTCAGAAATTAAGAGCACTTGCTGCTCTTGCAGAGGACCTAAGTTCAGTACCCAGCACCCACATAGTGGCTCACAACTGCCTGTAACTCCAGTTCCAGGGGTTCAGACATTATCTTCTAGCCTCCTCAGGCACAACACACACATAGCATACATACATACATGCAGGCAAACATATAAATAAAATAAAAATAAAATTTTGTTTAGAGGGCAAAGGTACTTGCTTTCCAAGCCTGGGATCAGAGTTTGATCCTGAGAAGCCATGAAAGGCAGCAGAGACCTGCCTCCACACATGCACATGGGATGCACTTCCGCTCCAATACACAAGAATTAACACATTGAAAAAGAAAAAGTAGGCATGGTAATCTAATCATTCGGCGGGCTGAGGCAGGAAGATTGCCATGAGTTTGAGGCTGGCCTGGGTTACACACCAAGATCCTATCTCAAAAAGTAAGAAAGAACTGGTAAGATGGCTTAGTGTGGTAAGAGCGCTGGCCATTAAGCCTGATCACCTGAGTTCAATCACCAGGACCTACATGGTAGAAGAGAGAACTGACTCTCAAAAGTTGCCCCTGACCTCCACTCACATTCCATGGTATGTCCTACCCCGCCCCCACCCCAAATAAAGCTAGGCTCTATGGCTTACACATTTAAGCTCAATAGTAAGCTGACTGTGCTGGCTAGTTTTGTGTCAGTTTGACACAGGTATAGTCATCAGAGAGGAAGGAACCAAAATTGAGAAAATACCTCAGTAAGATAAGGCTGTACACAAGCCTGTAGGGCATTTTCTTAATTAGTGATTGATGGGGGAGAGGCCAGCCCACTGTGGGTGGGGCCACCCCTGGGCTGGTGGTCCTGGGTTCTGTAAGAAAGCAGGCTGAGGAAGCCATGCAGAACACTCCCCATGGCCTCAGCATCAGCTCCTGTTTCCAGGTTCCAGCCCTGCTTGAGTTCCTGTCCTGAATTCATTCATGGTGGGCTATCCTCAAAGTGTAAGCCAAACAAACCCTTTCCTCCTTAACCTGTTTTGGTCATGGTGTTTCATCACAGCAATCATGACCCTAACTAGGATACTGAAGTAGAAAGATTGCCATGTATGGGGTTTTAGTCCAGCTATGCAATACAAATCTACCTAAGTTAATAATGAAGATGGTAAAGAACACAAGATAAAATCCAACTAGAGCTCCTAATCTACCCAAAGAGACAGAGCTGGTCCCAAACTACTTAGCAGCAAATGCCGAGGGTCCTACATTTACTAGCATCTCCAGATGTCTCTAGTGAATGGACTCATGAACAGCAACCCCGTAAGTGGGGTCCTGCCTTCCTAANAGATAGCTGGCTAGGACAGTGGGCTACTGCCTACGTAAAAGCCTAGAGTAGAGAAAACAATACGTTCCTGAGAAACAGTTGTAAACTCTGTTTAAAGTTTAGTTCTAGGCTGGCTCAGTGGTACATTGCTTGCCTAGCATGCACTGAGGCCCTGGGATCAAACCCAGCACACCAAATACACAAAACCGTTTAACATACAAGGTATCAAAACTGAAGAAAATATGCTCAAAAGAGCAGCCATCATTCTTTTAGGGGCATATTGATAAGCTAACAGTTGGGATTTCACATCTTCCATTTGTACTCTAAATGGCTGTTTATGATATAGAAGCTATGGCAAAGTCCACTGTGATAACAGATGTAAAAGCCTTTGGAAAGTATAGAAGAATTCCAAGTGGAAATTGATAGTACGTAAGTTCAGAGGTTAGGATCTGTTAAACTTGTGATGCAACAACTTCATTTTGATAAGAAGTTAAGAATCCCACACATAGCCCCAAACGCGTTTTGTTTACTGCTCAGTAGATTGAGATATTACAACTGGTTGTCCTGATAACCTCCTGGGAGGTGGGTTTGGTTGTTAGGTGGACTAGGGCACTGGACAGAGGAGAGTCATGAAAACAGTAATCCTGTGTGAGAGACTGCTTCAGTTCAGGTCAACAAACATTAAATCAAGTTTCTAGTATGAAGTGTTATAAATGATGCTAGATATGGGAGAGGCCAACTTGCCCTTGAAGATTTTGGATGCTTCTTAAATATGGCAAAGGAAAATCTCTTACTTGGATTATATGAATTGCTTTCATATAGTAAAATGTTGCAATCGCACAGTGATTGCTTCAGTCCTGAAGTATCAAAGTAGGTCATCAATTCTTATGGGGCAAGTCTGAAATAGGCTAAATGTATGACCAATTTGTCTTCTGGACACGGAGAAATGTGACGGCAAATCGGCACTGAAAATGCTAGGTAGCTTCAATTATAGAAGTACAGGGATCCATTTGGGCTTAAGTTGTTGCACATTAAGGGATCAAGACAGACAGAAATAAATAAATAACAAACAAATTACCACCTCTCCAAAGAGGTACCTATTTTCTTTTTCTCTTTTTTAAGCACAGGTCATTCAAGTCCACATTTTCCTTTTACTGTCAAATTCAGTGGAATTGTGAACAAGCAGCAGTGTTTAATAACCAACTCCAAGAGACACTAATTTTCACTACAAGTTTAGAGTGGAAATAATTCTATAGAATAGCACAAATAGGATGCTTGAAAGAATTTTTGAAGATCACCCTGCATTGTGGTTAAGAATGTTTGCTCTGGAGTCTGCAGTGAAAACCTAGTTTCCCCAACAGTATCTACTTGAGCCAGAGGTAACCTATGGCAACACTTGATGTTACTGGGAGAATTAAAGGAGCCTATCACTGTGTTAAGAGTCTATCAGTGTCCTCAAGAGCAAAATCCTGCTACGAATGTGCAAAAAAATGTGCCACTGGCTTCAGACTGAGGACACTCTGAGACTGTTCTCTGAAGATGCCGCAATCAAGAAAACCAAGGCAGGATAATTTTTAAGTGNAAACCCGAATGCAAGAAAAAAAGGGGGGGGGGCATGATAGAACTCTTCTCAAATAATTTCACTTAGCACCCGATGAACAACGCCTAAGTAATAAAACAAAACAGTCTGACATCCAACTAAGTTATAAACTGGGATGCTAATGTCCGTCTGAACAGTGTCTACAAGCTCCTCAGACCAAGCGTGTGGGCTCAAAAACACTCGCTCCCATATTCGGCTTTAGGGAGTCCACTTAACTCTTTTAGCCTCTGCTTTCNGGAAAACGGGATAACAAAACATTATTCTCACAGAGTGATGGCGCGGGTACCGCACAGCAGTACTGCCCCCCCACCACCTGCAGCAGCTTGCAGACTCTGCGGGCCATGAAAAGCNTATGAGGGTGGGCAGGGCAGCAGGACCCGGAGCCGAGTCAGCACCCTGCTTCTAGAGCGAGGTACGCTGGTTCAGCCCCTGCCCACCTCAGAGGTCCCCGAAGGAGACAGATCCGCTCATCCCCCGAAAGCTCCTTCTTAAANAGCCAGGCATCAGCCAGTGTTGCGCATCTGCAGGGCCGTGGGCCCCGCGCTTGCTCCTGGCGGCCGGGATGGGCGGATCCGCTGCCAGGTGAGCTTGAGGAGCCCCCGGCCGCGCATCCCAGACCACCACCCTAAGGAACTTTCTAGCACTTCCCACACCTGCCGCCTCCCAGGCCACCACCTCCAACCCCGGCGACCTCGCCCTCACCTTGCTGGAGGTCCCGGTGGTCATACCACGGCTCATCATCCATCTCAAACTCCTCCACCAGGTTATCTGCCAGCATGTCGCCGGGGACGTCCGGGGGCAGCGGGCTCTGCCGCCGCCGTGCCGTCTCGGCCGCTGCCCCGGGCTGTCCCCCGGCCCCTCCGCCCTCAGCCAGAGCCACCCTCGGGCGGGACGCGCCGGCCCCGCCGCAGCTCCCGCCGCCGCCCCGCGTCCGCCTCGCGCCGCCCAACGGCCGGCGCCCTAGCGAGCGCACCCGGGGTGGCGCCCGGAGCCGGCTCCCCAAGCCCGCTGCCCGGCCCAACGTGGCACTTTGGCAGAGCCCTCCCAGGCCGGGGAGACGATTCAAACCCGGGAGGCGCCTTGACCAATTGCGAATGGGCCCCCGGCAGAGCGACAGCGACTTCGGCCAACAGCACCTCAAAGAAGGTCGCGGGCCCGAGGTCATTGGCCAATAGGGGCTCAGGAAGGAACAAAGGAGGCGGGTAAAGGCGGAGAGGGTGCGGCCGGCAGCCCCGCCCCTTTTGTCAGTGTTGCGTCTTCCCAGNGAGTGCACTCCAGTTCCGGAGTGTGGAGGCGGCTGCGGCCACTCCGTCTGCTCCCGGGCGTGTCTTGCACCCAGCTGCGGGAGGACTCTCGGCTCTGGGCAGTGGGCATCATCTTCCCACCTGAAGGTTTCGGAAGTGGGCCAGTCCTCCTCGGCTCTGCCCTAGGTGACGCGCGGAGGGAGATTCAGGGTCGGTCGCGAGGTTAAGGCCGAGAGAACGCTCTTGAGTGAAAGCTGCTCCCGAATGTCTGAGCCCTGGCCTCCCAGGGGATGGAAATTAACTCCTAAAACGGCGGTCACCAGCCCCTCTTGACATTCAGAGGCCGGGACCGGCCCGTGGGAGCCGCCTCCCCTGGGAAAAGTTGCAGCAGTTTTGCATAGCATTTTTTTTAAAGGTTAGTAGAGCCAAAGATCAACACCTGGGAGCGCTGCACTTGCAGCCAGCAGGGCAGTGACCCCTTGTTGACTCAGACTTAACGACTGTTTCTTAGGTTGAGGTTTTAGCACCTTCGGGTACCTCACACGTGAAAACTCTCAGACGGAGAAAGGTCGGCTTAGCTGTTAGGATGTTAGAGCGGATAAAGTCTACCGAGGAAACGAGAAGAATTGTAACAACTGAGGGGAGAAAAGTAAATGTTCAACTTGGGCAGCAGTGAGCCGCTAGAAAGCTCCTGAAGTTAGTAACGCCTTCCTACAAATCCGGAGTGTCACTAGAACTAAAATGGAAAGCAGTTATAAGTTTGCCTTATCCAAAAAAAGCGTCAGTCGTGTGGCTTTGAAAAAAAAGTACACGAATTACTATGGTTAAAAAGAGAAATTGCTAGAAAGAAGTTACAGATCCTCAGTTGCTTTTGTTTCTCCATATAAACGAATAAGAACTTGGGTAATTTGGAGTAAGGAAAACTTTTTTTTCAGTGCTAAAGATGAACCTANTGTCTCCTGCATTCCAGACAGTCAATACCCCCCTAAGCTACATTTCCAGCCGTCTTCATTCTTGTGGCTTATACAATGCACCTTGCTCAAATCAGTGTNGTTAAGCACCTATTCCTGGGATGGTGATCTGGTGAAGGACAAGAAAGTCTCCCCAGTGTAAGGTTTGTTTTTGTTGTTTGCACAGGGTCTCACTGTGTAGATTAGGCTGGCCAGGAACTCACAGAGATCCACCTGACTCAGCCTCCAGAGTGCTGGAATGAAAGCCATGCATCACCACACCCTTTCACCACATTGAGGTGGTTCTGGGAGGTTTTCCTCTACATTCCTTAAGAAAGTCTCCTTAATAGACTAAAAAGTATCAAGGACCTAGAGTTAGAAATCTAGGCATCTAGCCACAATCTGTACTAGCAATTTTGTTTTGTTTTGTTTTGTTTTGTTTTGTTTTGTTTTTAGACAGAGTTTCTCTGTGTAGCCCTGGCTGTCCTGGAACTGACTCTGTAGACCAGGCTGGCCTCAAACTCAGAGATCCAATCCGTCTGCCTCTGCCTTCTGAGTGCTGGGATTAAAGGCTTGTGCCACCACTGCCTGGCAAACAAGTACAATTTTAAACAAGTAGTAATATTAACAGAGAAATGGTGAACTCATGAGTCCCTTCTGATACAAGTACACTAAAAGGCAAGATGTCACTGGTCAACTTTTCATTGCTATGTTTTTAAAACAGAAAACTAGGTCTCCTATAAAGCCTCTTCTTCCAGAAATGGCAGTTTATAAGTCCAGACACAAAATGAGACAATGTAGAACCAATTACCATAATCAGACAGAACCCTGTGGAAAGAAAGAAAATTCAATTTAGGACTTGCAGATTTGTGGAAGCTGAAGGCCTGGAATTATGTATCTGACCTCAGTCATTGATCTGAAAGACCAAGGTGGTGGCTGTTTTCTCCAGGACAAATCCATATCAGTTCCAAATTTAGGGGTGTATTGGGATGATCTTTANCAATTTTCAGAAATAAGGAAAAAACCCTAGAGACTTTATTCATTTTGGTGTNGGTCTGTGGGTTCATTTTTAGGGATGCTGTTTTCAGAGACCCTCATTTTTGTGTGTGTTCTGCAAAATCCTGAACAAGAAGTGCATTGAGAAAAGCCTTGGGAGCTAAAATCTCTGTCTTACAAGGGTCTGCACGAAGCAATAATAAATAACATCTGCAGTTATAAAATTTGGCCTAGAAGAAGGTTAGTGAATAACTATGCAAGTTGATGCTTAACAGAGGGTTTCGGAGTTTACTTAATAATTTACCAGTGTACCGTGTACTCATCCAGCCTTATCATGACCTGCATCCTNCTGTTTTTAATCTCTTCTGTATGAAACACTTCGGTGAAGACAAGTTGGCTTCTGGAATCCTTTGTTCTTGGCTGTAAAGATGAACCACTCCACATCATATAGTAAAACCATGTTAATGGAGTTCTTAGACAGTAGTAGCAGCTTTTAAAAGATGAGAAGTGATTTTCAGTTTGATACTGAAATAAACCTTGACTAGATGTAATTGAAAGGAAAATATTGGTGGTTTTTTTGTTTGTTTGTTTGTTTGTTTTTTTGTGAGGGAATTAAGGACGATTTTTTCCCCCTCAATATATATAAGTAAAGAGTTCAGAGTTTTTCCAAAATGCTATTAAAACTTTGTATTCTTCACTTCAGACAGGCTGGGCATTTAACTCGAATTCTTTGAAAAATTCTTCTTTTGAACTTGGGGAGCTTATGAGACTTTGCAAAAAATCCAAGTCTGTGAATGTCTCCCTTCTAACTTAATGCTAGAGGAACGGTTCAGAAAGGCACAGCCTATGCTAGAAAGCCTGAAATAAAAGAAACAAAAAAAGCCTAGATTTTTGTGGGCTAAATTTGTATCTTGGCTTTGGGCTGTACCAACTCCCCCCACCTTTTTTTTTGTTTGAGGCTAAGTAACAAGGTGACCTCTAGCCTCAATTTTCATTCTAACTTACACCAGAAGCAAATCCCTAGGGTGAAGCCTTCACCAGCACTTCCAGTTTTTCTAGTTTGAGAATTACCTTTTAAAGCCAAAAATGTTGACTGACCTTGTGATACTATAGTACTTGGACTTCTTAAGCCTTGAGAACTTCGTAACGATGAAAAACAGATTTGTATTTTATCATTAAAGCAGAATTTGTGTGTATTTTTTTTTTGGAGACAGGGTTTCTGTGTAGCTTTGAGCCTTTTCTGGAACTCACTCTGTAGTCCAGGCTGGCCTCGAATTCACAGAGATCCACCTGCCTCTGCCTCCCGAGTGCTGGGATTAAAGGTGTGTGCCACCACCGCCCGGCTAAATTTGCATGTATTTAAAAGATACAACTACCTGTGGCTGGAGAGATGTCTCAGTGTTTAACTGCAGCTCAGGTTGATCTGACACATACCAGCCCCACCCCACCCCCATAATTAAAAACAAAAACAAAAACACACAAGCCAGGTGGTGGTGGCACATGCCTTTAATCCCAGCATTTGGATGGCAGAGGCAGGCAGATCTCNGGGTTCGAGGCCAGGCTGGTCTACATAGTGAGTTCCAGGATGGCCAGGGCTACACAGAGAAACCCAGTCTCGAAAAACCAAAACCAAACCAAACCAACCAAACAAAAACCAAAATACCCAAATACACACGGATAAAACATTTTCATTGCTGTTATCNCAGTACTGGAAATTGTACCATCCTCATGCTACGCAGGCACTCTACCAATGAGCTACAGGCTAAGAAAAAACATTCTTTATTAATCTACTGATAGTGTTTCATATGGATTTAGTAGCCCTTTTTGTTTGTTTCTATCTGTGAGACAGGGTCTCAGTGTTTAACCCAGGCTGGCTCCAAGCTCATGATCTTACTTCCACAGCCCTCAGAGTACTAGGATTACAGGTATGCACTAGCATGCCCACCTTAATAACCCCTTTTGATAATTCTGGAGCTCTGTGGTGCATACGATTAAACTACTTCTTGGGTCTACCAGATCGTAAAGATTGGAAACCAATAACTGAAGGGGCAGGTTGACGCAGATTTTCACAGAACCTAGGCTGGTCTTGAATTCACTTCTTTGAACCTCCTACCTCAGCCCTTCAGAGTGATGGGATTACAGGTCTGCACCACCATACCCAACTATTGTCATTTTTGGTTTTTCTCTGTAGTTTGGGGGACCAATAACTTGGTCATCTGTGATGCCAGTTCCCTTCCCACTTGCC
Source organism: Neotoma lepida (assembly GCA_001675575.1). Lineage (NCBI taxonomy): Eukaryota > Metazoa > Chordata > Mammalia > Rodentia > Cricetidae > Neotoma > Neotoma lepida. Next base: position 450,792 of record LZPO01066273.1, read on the forward strand.
TTCCCTCTCCCTAAGAAATTGGGCACTGTAGACTGAGTTGTCTGCTAATTTCTCCCTGCTACTCTAAGGTTAAAACAGAAGCCCGAAGACTATTCAAGCAAGTAAAATCCTCAGATTGTGTGGAAATTCATCTCTTCCCCAGTTCAATAAGTCCATAGAGAGCTGGTGAAATTGTCTAGTAAGCCAAGGATAATGAAGATCAGTGGGGTGCAGTAGTACAGCCCTCTAATTCTAGCATGCAGGAAGCTGAGGCAGGAAGATTCAGAGTTCCAAGCCAGCCTGAGCTACATTATCTTAAATATATAATCAATAAATCAAGTTGTAAAAAGTTAATCTGGGGCTGGAGAGGTAGCTCAGTTGGTAATAATATGCTTGCCTAGCATAGGTGAGANCCTGGACTTGATCCCAAGCACCACACAAACTGGGCATGGTAGTGCATACCTGCAACTCTAGCNCTTGGAAGGTGGAGGCAGTTCAAGGCCAGCCTCTGCTACATAGCAAGTCTGAGGTCAGCCTTTGAGCTCATGAGACCTTGTCTGGGAAGCAAAACAAAAACAACCTGAATTTACATCTCCCTACTGCTAGCTAACCTTTCCCTATTTTCCAGTTGTACAGATCAAAAGGTAAGGTGATAGACTATATTTAAGAGGGGCATCTACATTAGAACAAGAATATCTTATTTCTGGTTCCTCTTTGATATGGATTTTGGATCAAAGCTGTAGAAAGATTTTTTTTGGGGGGGGGCACCAGTTCACAAATAATGACACAGAGACTTATTAAGTCTTAGCTTAGGCTTGTTCTTAACTAGTTCTTATAAATTTAACCCATATCTTTTAAACTATGTTCTTTTACATGACTTGGTTACCTTTACTCTGCACTGTCCATCTTGCTTCCTCTGTGTCTGGCTGGTAACTCTGCCTTTCTCCCCTCATTCTCACTCTGCCAGGAAGTCCCACCTATCCTGCCTAGCTATTGGCCATTTAGCTTTTTATTACACCAATCACAGCAATACATCTTCACAGTGTACAACTACTCCACAACACAAAGCTACATAGTCCATCAAAAGAAGGTCATGTAACTATTGCACTGCAAGTGTGTGCTGTGGAATGCACAGCTTATCACAGATAAGGACCTTCTATTCCTCCTCTGATTTTAGCAAAAGGCTGTCATCTCACTGTTCATTTTCTGTTCTTCCTTCTCAACTAGGGAGGCTGATGCATAAACGTATCTCCTTGACCACCAGCTAAGCATGTCTAAACTCTTGCCTAATCAAACTTTATAATTTAGAAGACATATAAAGTAGAGGCTGGGAAGTAGAAGCTCAGTTGTTAAAGTGCCTACAGTGCAAGCATGAGGACCTGAGTTTCAATNCTCAGCATCCATGTGAGAAAACCACCAAGTCAGCTGTGATGGCATATGCCTGTAGTCTTTCTAGTCACTAGTCTTCCTGAATAGGTGAGATCCTGGTTCAGTGAAAGACTCTGTCTCAAAAAAATAAAGTGAAAAGAAATAGCAGAAGATACTCAGTGTTGACATATGGTCTCTGCACATGCACACACACACAAATGTAACTAGAGTCATACTTTATGCAAACTGGGACTCATGCAACATCTCAAAATGTTGAANAAGTATAAAATAAATAGATAAAGAAATCTGGTGACATTCACAGCAAGTATTTTTGGATTTTAACTAAAATTACTAATGTTAATGGAATTTTTTTTTACCCATCAACTATTGTGTGCAAATAATGAATTCTAACCTCTTTTTTTTTTTTTTTAAACAGGGAGGAAAACTTCCTCTGCATGGAAAATGACACTTTCAAATATCAAATCCGCAGCCTGGGCATACTCTCTGATTACACTAGGAACGGAAATGTTAAGTTCTTTCTTCAGTTTCTACTGTGTAAAATTTTTCTTGGAACTGTACAAGATTTCAGAGTTGGCCTTCTATCAATCCCAGGTGGGATGCAATTTTTACTCCTTAAATGTAGGACAGAGCTTCCCTCCTTATCGAGGTATCTTACTGTCTTTTATCAAAGAGTAGATTCTTCACATACCTGTAAGAGTTAACAAGAAAAATTTGTGCTATGATGGTGCAAACCTGTAATCTCAGTACTTAAGAAACTGAAGCAGGAAGATTGTTGGGAATTCAAGGCTGGTCCAGGCTACATAGAGGGATCCTATCTCAAAAAGAAAGAAAGAGGGCTGGAGAGATGGCTCAGCAGTTAAGAATCCAGACTGCTCTTCCCGAGGTCCTGAGTTCAATTCCCAGCAACCACTTGGTGGCTCACAACCATCTGTAATGAGATCTGGTGCCTTCTTCTGGCCTACAGGTGTACATGCAGACAGAACACTGTATACATGCTTCCCATGGCTTGCTCTGCCTGCCTTCTTATAGGACCATTTGCTCAGTGGCCCTACCAGCATGGACAGGGTCCTCTCACATCAATCTAATTAAGAAAATGCCCTGCAGTCTTGCCTGTGGCNCAATCTTATTGAAAGCATTTTCTCAATTGAGGTTCTCTCTTCTCAGATGACCCCAGCTTGTGCCAAATTGTCGTAAAACTACCCAGCACAGATACTATACCTTGAAAAGCTTGATAATATTGGCAAATTGAATTATAATTTATCATGCACAAACTGAACGGATAGATATGTTTTTACATTTTCCTTTGTGTTTTATGATGTTGCTTATTCTACATATTTACTATGTTGATTTTGAGTTGATTTATTATTATTGGTATCTTAATCTTACTTAATATAGATATGCAAAATGATGTCTTGGAAGGGTAGAGAAATGGCTCATTGATTTAGAACACTTTTTGCTCTTCTAGAAAACATGGGTTCAGTTCCCAGTATCCACATGGTGGTTCATAGCCATCTGGAACTTCAGTTCCAGGGGATCTGATGCCTTCTTTTGGCCTCCATGGGTACCAGACAAGCACATGGTACACATACATACATGTAGACAAAACATTCATAGACATAAAATAAATAAATTTTAATAAGAGGAAGGGCTTGAATTTAATGAGGAAGTATGGTCCTGTGTGCCACAGTGGGAATATGCTCTGGGTTCACTGCTTTAGTTTCAATGTCCCTCTATTCAGTTAGCTAGCTGAATTGCTTATCTTCTCTGTCCGAAGAATCTAATTTTGTAAGTTTGGAGGAATAACAATGTCTATATCAGAGAGTTATTTTTTTAAGGATTTAATACAATAATAAATATAAACACTTGTACTATACCTGAATGCAAAACAAATATACATTGACTTTTGAGTGGCATACTGCCACTATTATTGATGCTAATTAATAGTTCTGAAAACTGAGACTTTTCAGCTTTAGATACCTCTCATAAGTAAAAACAGAAAAAAAATCAGGATTTCTTCTTTCCTGTTTCCTGCCTCCCCTCTTCCCTCTCTCCCTTCTGCTCTCTGGGTCGCCATGTATCGCAGGCAAGTCTCAGACTCAATGATCCACTTCCTTCAGNCTCCCAGGTGCCGAAATTACAGGCATGTGCCACCATACTCAGCCTCAAGAGTCTTCTCATCTTGAATGTACTCTACACTACTAACAACTATACAACCTATATGTATATTTTTTTCTCCTTAGGTAATTTTACTGATCTGCAATGTTCTGAATGACCTGAGTGGGTATTTTCGAATGAACTCTCAGTATGATTGCTGTCTAAGTTACCATTGTTCCCTGTTTGGAGCCCTTTTGCATGCAGTGGCCTTCCTGCTCCCTTGGTTCCCTTGGAAACACTATCAAGAAGGTGACTGGCTTACTGGACTTCATCTGGTAGTCTCCCTGTGTGCATTTGCCAGCACCCTTTCCTGGGTGCAGCAAGCCCAGTGTCGCTTGTTTGCAGAGACTTCTCCCAGGCATGAGAGCAGGCTGCACCTGACAAAAATTAACCAGGTGGCATCCCTGCTGGGCTCCACCAGCATCCTTTTCTGTGGCCTCATCTCTCACAACATGGAAATCCTGCCCAATTTTCGGATCGTTGCTGTCGTCACTGCCTTCCTGGCAGCTACCAGCCTTTACAGTGGCGTGGTCCATATGAGACATTTTGAATGTAAAAGAAACCCAGAGGAAACCTTCCTCTCTAAGAGTGAACAGGAGCTGGTGTGGACCTCTACCATCTTATCCATGAGACAAATCCTGTCTCAGAGGAACTTCCACTTTTTCCTCATCGTGAATTTCTTCCAAGTCTTTCACTTGACCTTCTTCAGTAACTTCATGATGATCTTTGCAGATAACCTCATTCCCACCAAGGCTCTCTCTTCTACCGCAAAGAGCATCATGTATGGGGCTGGCTTCATCTGCCCTCAGGTATGTGAAGATTCTCCATGTGTCCTCCTAGTGGGACTAAACATTAACTCTTAGCTGTCTGAGGAAATAAAAAATGTGTTACTAATTGACACACATTTACTAACCAACTCTAAATAAGAATAAAAGCTTAGATGCTGTACAAGATCCCATAGAAATGGAAAAGCAAATGAAAGACAAGCAAGAGAGGAGCACAGTGAGGGCCAAGCAGCATGTTTTAAAAAAATGAACTTTTNAAAAAATTATGTTTATCTGTTTATTATGTGTATGTATGTGTTTGTTTTGAGACAGGGTCTCACTGTATAACCCTGGCTGGCCTGGAACTTGCTAAGTAGACCAAGCGAGCTTTGAACTTAGAGAGCCACCAAGCCTGGACAGTTGATTACCTGTGTATATTTGTGTGTGTCAGGGTGGCCTATGGAGGTCAGAAGACAGCTTGGAGGTGTGGTTTCTCTCTTTCCAGCATGTGGATTCCAGGGATTAGACTCAGGTGGTTAAGCTTGGTGTCAAGCCATCTCTATGCCCCAGTATTTTAAACATTTGGCTTTGAATCTAAGCACCAGCAAAGCTGTGGAAGAAGTAAAAGGCTTCCTTTGAGTGTGTATTTTTGCTTTGTTCAGGCATTTAAAATTCTGTCTTCATGGAAGAAACCTCAAATGGCAGGAAAGAAAGGGAAAAATCAAGGCACCTGGGAAGGGAAAGGAATCCNTCACCCCTGCTGGCTGAGAATCAAGAGCCCTTATAAGCAAGATTATGAATCACATCTGGAGTCAGAGTTTAGGCCTGGGTTCCTTATGACCCATNGAGCTTGAGGATTCCTTTTACCTTTGACCTATGTTTTTCTACCAGCCTCTGAATAACCACCTTATAATCTCATTTAGTAAAGACACTAAAACAATTTGTACTTATTTTTTTCTTTTCTTTTGAGACATTGTCACTCTGTAGCCCAGGCTGATCTAAAACTCATGCTAGTCCTACCTTAGCCTTGGGAAAGTGCTGGGATTACAGGTGTGAGCTGACACACCCAGCGTGCTTAATCTTTAACCCCTTTATCAATATAACTTCAGAAACCATCCAAGCCATCTATAGATAGCATTATTAGGTCTCTTATGGGTAGCTGGGCATGATGGCTTATGCCTGTAATCCTAGTACTCACGGAGGCTAAGGTAGGGGGATTGTTACATGTTTGAGGCTATCCTTGGCTACAAAGTAAGACCAAAACCCAAAACTAAATNAAGCAAAACAAAGTTCAGAACAAAGAAGACACTTAAATGTGACTCTTTTGAGAGGCCCACAGCTGTACTACTGTCCTTTTCTTTACACCCTCCCCATCATTTCTTTTTTTTATTTAAAGATTTATTT
>LZPO01066273.1:456767-472179 GCA_001675575.1 Neotoma lepida
TAACACAATGCTTAGGAAATGGGACACTTAGTTCAGCCTTACTGACTCTGTGAATATTCTGCAAGATGCCCCTCTTCCCATTTTCTTATTGAAAGGGGATAGAACATAGTATAGACCCCTAAGAACCTTTGTTCCCCAGTGTTTTGTGATGGTATCCATTCCCAGATGTGTATAAGAGACAGGAACATGGTATAGCCCCCTAAGAACCTTTGTTCCCCAGTGTTTTGTGATGGTATCCATTCCCTACATCTTACTGTAGCCTCCCTGTGTGACAGCCCACACCTTCCCTCTACTGTTCCATATTCTTGAAAACAGTGGTCTTTGTGTGTGGTCACCTTGTCTGACAAGGACANGTAAGTGTCCTAGAATACAGCGATTCAGTCACCTTTTTGCAACAGTTGTTAGTGATCCCAACACCTCATATGTGCTTTAGCTGCTCCTGAGTTAGAGTCTATGTGATCATGGTAGAAGCTGGGAGGAGGCAGTGTCCACTTAGTGCCACACACGCTTGCCAGTGAGACACGCCTTCTACAATGTATTCGCCTGTGGGAACTACTTCCCTCTACATTCATTTCTTCAGGCTCTGTGGAAGATAATTCTTTTTTTTTTTTTGTCTTTCCATCAGAATTTATTGTCTCTATTCTATATATATATATATTTTTTCTCCTTATTAAACATTCAGCCTTGGATACAGAGTAATACAGTCCTTACAGCCAACCTTCCAATTTAGAAGCATTTTCTTCATTTAATAAGAAGATTTCAATAACTTGCCCAAAGTAGTCACACTTCAAGATTTGAATTACAGACTAACACTATAAGATTAAAAGAGATCTGAGAATCACCTAAAAAAGTGCAGTGTTTTAANTATGAGAAACACCATTCCCAGGTGCTATTTCTTTTCTTTTCTTTTTTCTGGTGAATATGCAAATAATAAGTACAAGGAAAAGTAGTTGGATGACTGAATCCAAACAAGAATTAACCCCCAATCAATTCTCAAATGCTTCTAGGATCCAGACAAGTCATATATATGAGTGATGTAGACTGTGTCCCAGGCAATAAGGAGTAGTAAATTGTAGCATCCCGCCATTGCTCACTACTGTCAAATGAGAGCATCATTTCTTAAACAGTAACTCTGATGAAAACAAAAGAAAACAAAACAAAACCCCACAAGAGTCAACTTGATCAAGAATTCATGGAGCAGGGCTTCAAAACATTTGGCAAAAAGCCTGAGTCCTGGAACCTCAGAGCATTATTAAAATTCTGTAGTCATGACCCTTATGGATGACGGTGTGTACCTTGTTAACCATTTGGAGTGCTGACATAGTGTCACCTTAAGCTAACTGTGTCTTCTAAATCTATGACTTAACCTAGCCTGTGACACAGATTTCTTCTAATTTTGCAATTAAATAATAGGTAAAACCGTGCTTTGATGCCTCCGGGGCTAAGGAATAAACTATTCTGCATAGACTAGTGTATTAACTTTTTCTTAGCACCATGGCAGGATGTNGGACATAAACAACTTAAAGGGTTTTTTGGTTCACAGTTTCAGAGGGCTCAGGCTGTGTTTGCTTGGCCACATGCACTTGGGCCAAGTAAACCACATACCAGTAGTGGAAACCGGTGGTGGAGGCTGTTTTTCACTCAATGGACAGGATGCAGATCTCAGGGATGGCTGTGCTCTGTTGGCTTTCCTCATCTTTCCCTTTAGTTCTATTTAGGTGTTCGTCCCATGATCTAATTGCTGACCTCCTTTAGGATGAGTCTTCTCCCAGGCCCCTAGGCACAACCAGAGGTGTGGGGCACTAATACCCTGGCTGGCTTTGAACTCACTGCAGTTCTCCTGACTCCAAGGAACTGGGATTACAGGCACGAGCTACTGGCCCTGCCTTTTTTATTTTTATTTTTTATTTTTATTTTATTTTATTATTTTTTTAATCATTTATCAATAATCTATCTAGGATAGAAAGGCTGTCCCATATAGTGGTCCTGTACTTCACATTCTGAGACAGTGGAGGATTTCCAAAGTTGCTGCACAATTTATGTTTGGAATAGTGCAAAGTGTTTCCAGTTCCTCCAGACTTCACTAACATTTGCTATTATCTGCCTTCTTTCCTGCGGCAATCTTCCTGTGTATGAATGACACCCCATCATGCTTGGGCTTGCATTTCCCTGATGGCTGTGAAGGGAATGTTGTGTGTGTTTTTTTGGAAAAATTTCTAGTTAAGTTAGCTTATTTGCCCAGATTTTTTTTTTTTCTTGGTTTTTCAAGACAGGGTTTCCCTGTTTAGTCCTTGCTGTTCTGGATATATGTTCTTTGTCAAATGTATGTTCAGTAAATAGCTCTTTCTCTCTCTCATAGTACTGTGGATTAAACCTGGGCCTTGTATAGTCAAGTGTTCTACCACTAAGCTGTATATTCAGCTAATAAATATTTATCTTGGCCTTGTTCTAACTGTTAAATGTTAAAAGAAATATGTCCAAAAGATTTCAGTGGCCCTCTTCCTTAAGCCCTCACAAAAACATGTGAAATACAAAGCTGCTTTAATGTATTCTTCATTTCTAGGTAAATGACACTTGCATAAAATATGGTATTAAAAATGACAGCTCATGAGAATTGTCGTTGTTCANCTAAATGACTTTAACCCCTTCTAATCATTGGGCACNATGATGAGGTGACACTGTGTTTCCCTNTTCTGAGACTGACTGATCAGTGGCATTCATTTCAAAAAGTTGAGTAAATGGAAGGAGAAAAGAAGGAACAATCCAAGTTTGGTGACTTACATAATTACTCTAGCACTCAGGAGGCTGAAGCAGGAGGATTGGCATGAATCCCAGGCCAGCCTGGGCGATCGGTTGAGAACTAATCTCAAAAACAGAACATGCAAGTCGTCTTCCTTCCATCCAAATCCTGACCAGGCCCAACCCAGCTTAGCTTCTGAAATCAGGTGTGTGCCGGACGGTGTGGCTAAGGATGCCAAGTGGTCTTTCTCTCCAGTAGCTGTTTAAAAGTTCAGTCATCCATGTCCCCTAAGAGAAGCAGATTAGTGGCATCTTAAGGATATGGCTTTGGAATCTTTTCAAGGGAGAATCTTTGGTTCCCCTATTTGTTAACTGTGTGACCCTCAGTAAGCTACTCAATTTCTCTGTATCTCTTTATCTTTATTTATAAAATGAAAATAAAAATGGAACCTGTCTAATGCAGTCACTATGCAGACTGACTAAAGGAAAACATACTGTTGACGTAAAAGGCGCTTAGCATAAAGATNACCCTCTGGAGATGCTGGCTCTTGCTAGCACACAGGAACAGCTCAGCCTGGACACCAAGACTACAACACAGCCTTCCTCACACTGCTTTGCTTTAAGTTTCTCTGGGTGACTTTGCCAACACTTAGATGGGACAAGCTGTTTGAAGATTTCTACTCGGGTGGACATAGGAAAGGGAAGCCGAATTCTATCTGTGGCAGGCTTTACTTTCAGACATAGTCTTCCTCTTCTCTGTCACTATGAGCTTTTTTGTAATAATAGCATTGGCCAATGTCACTCTCTCTACATAGTGGACACAAAAATAATAGCTAGAAATTATTGAATGTCTTATACATGGACCATGAACCTAAATGTGGGGACAGGAGAGTGACAGGGATATTGTTCATTGGTAGAAGGTGATAAAATAGAGCAAAAAGGTGAGAGGGGAGAAGAGTTAGCCATCAGAAAAGGTCTCTTAGGTGAAGTAACTTGTCTTTGAACANACAGGCAATTAGAAGTGGCAAAGCTGGGATTCAGAGATAAGGCTCTGATTTCCAAATATTGCACTTTGCACTGTCACATTTCTTGCGTTACTGACTTCTTGCATATTTCTGTATTAGAGACTGATATGAAGCAGCTTCATTTCAGCAAGTGGACACGAGTGACTTTATAATTGCACAAAGGAGCATCCTGGAACTTGCTGGGTGCTTTATGTATTTCCCCTCTCAGAAATGTCTTGGATCTGCTCAATCACTGAGGCACTGTTTTCAGCCTCTAGAAAATGAGCTCTTGTTCCTAGAAAGTAGAGGAGTAAGCCAAAGAGTGGCCAGAGGGGAAACCTTCTGTTTATTAAAGGGCATTTGTATTCGACTCACATTGTTCAAAATCCTCTCNTATTGTAATGTACATATGTTTGGTTAGTGGAAACATCTCTGGGCTAAACAATGTGCTTTTCATGTTGAAAACAGAGTGTCTTCTGATCTTGGTGAATGCACGTGCCTAAACATGTAACAACTTTTCAATCTAGAACAATTAACAGCTTCAGAACTGAAAGCAAAAATGCAGAGAAGAGAGAAAAAAAAAAAAAAACCTAGTTCTCAGTGTGAATCTGTTGGAATGCTTAAAATATATAACACGTAACCAGAAGAAATGGGATGAGACCTAGCTATTGTGTACTAGACTTCTGTTTTCAGGATAAAGGGCATTTCAGATTTACNTCACAGTGTGGACGATGAGATGCTTAGTCAATGCTGGGCTTTAACCTCCAATTGTAAACTTTGTATTAGTTTTAGTTTTGGTTGAGCCTTTCACTTCCTGGGTTGTTGATATGTTTTATGGAAATAGTAGCAGTTTCTTTAATATTCATACAACATTAATGTCTGTAGTTTTTTCTTTTCTTTTCCTCCCTTTGTGGCAGTGCTGGGGGTGGAACTCAGAGCTGTGTGTGTGTTTTTGACCANCGAGCTTCATCCCTAGCTTCAGGTTTTGTTTTTCCATTTTTTTTTATCTTTATGAATTAACTGCTGGCTGTGGAGGCTTATCTATAATCCCAGCCTTTGGGAGGCTGAGGAAAGAGGATTACTGAGAGTTCAAAGCTAGCCTGGGCTACATGGTAAATTCCAGGCCAGATGGGGCCACATAGTGAGACTCCATCTCAAAATCAAACCAAACCCACAAACACCTCCCCATCAAGACAGTCTAAGCTGTGATGTAACAGATGTAATTCAGAAGCTACTTAGTTTTGTCATCACAGGTAAGCAGGATTAATGGGTGGGGTGTGTTCCTTCTTAACATAGTGTCAATCTCTTTCCCTTGCAGTGCCTCGTACTTCTAGGTCAGTCCTGGCTGAAGAAATATGGTTATTATAAGATTATCTTAATTTCTTTCTACCTAGAAGGAGCAGCTGCCATTGTCATGTTTCTTCTGGGACAGGAGTACTATTATTGTTTGGCTGTTTATCTCACTGTTATCATGTAAGTAAATGCTAGGTCCATTTCAGCATTATACTACACTTTTCCAGCATCCCTCTAATCATCTAAACATCTTTAATCTGAGTAGCTGGATTTATAAGCATGAGCCACCACGCCAGGCTTAACATATTTGATCTGAATGGAATTTAATTCTCATTTGTAGGCTGGGGCACTGTACCTTTCAATGAAATTGTTTGAATATTAACAGCTTGTGTTTTGAAAGCATTTCATATAGTAGATTTGTAGCAAAGATAAGCTCTGTTTAATAGCTAGGTGTGGTGGCTCACTTCTGTAACCTGATACTCCAGAGACTGAGGCAGGAGACTCTTGTCTCAAAAGAAAATAAAACCATCTAATCAAAAAACAAACAAGACACAACAACAAAAATCAAACAAACAAAAACCCCCCAAACCAAAAAGCCTCAACAAGGGGCTATGAGATGACTCAGTTGGTAAACTGCTTTCCATATGATCATGAGGGTCCCTGGCCCCCATGTAAACAGACACAACAGCATGTGCCTGTAACCCCAGTGCTTGGGAGCAGCAGGGCATGNACCATGGGGTAGAGACAGCACCCTGGAGCTCACTGGCCAGCCTACCTAGCTGAATTGGTAAGTGCTAGGTTCAACGAGAGAGACTTTGTCTCAAAACTAAGATGGAGGGCTGGAGGGAGGCCTCAGCAGGAGAGCTTACTGTTCTTGCAGAGGACCCAGGTTCAGATCCTTTCAGTTCCTGTCACCCANATGGTGACTCACAATAGTCTGTAACTCCAGTCCCATGGGATTTGATGTCCTCTTCTGACTTCTGTGGGCTCCTATACACACATGGTACACATACATATACTCAGGCATACACACATACATACTAACCAAATAAATAAATAATTTTTTAAAAGATGGAGAATGTTTGAGGAAGACACTTTTAGTACCCATGGTCATACCCTTATTCACACACACCTACATGAACACATATACCACACACATATAATGAATAAATCAATGCAAAAAAGAAAAAACAAAACAAAACAACAACAAAAACCCAGGCATATGCACACTTGTAATTCCAGTACTTAGGAGGTGGATGCAGGAGAATCAGAAGTTTAAGGTTATCCTTGGCTATATAGCAAGTTCAAGGCCAGCCTGGGCTATAAGAGATCATCTCAGAAGCAAGTAAGTCAAGAGATAGTTCATGTATTGCTGGAATTGAGTGTGATAGCCTAGTACATCTGCATATGTACTTACCATGTCTAGCCTCTTTTTAGCTACTCCTCACTTTCCTGTACTCACTATTTTACATTCAGGCTTATTAAAACAAACAAAATCTTCTGTGTGAGAGAAAACAAGTATGTAGTACTTGTCTTTCTGAGTCTCACTTATTTCCCTGAACCTAGTGCTCTGCAGTCCCATCCACTTTGCTACTTCAGTAAGGATTTCATTCTTTTTTACAATTGAATAATATTCCATTATATATACNTATCATATTTTCTTTATCTGTTCATACATTAATCTAGGCTGAGTCCATATCATATCGACCGTGAGTAGTGCTGCAATAAAGTAGGCCATGTGAGTGTCTCTTTGGCGTCTGATTTTGTTTCCTTTGGTGGTAGACCCATCAGTAAAGTAGCTGAACCTACTGGCACTCTAGTTTCATGCTTTGGATGAGCCAACAGCCTTCTCCACAGTGGCTTCTCTATGTACATGCCCGTCTGCAGTATGCAGGAGCCTTCTCTATATCACCCACACTTGACTTTTGGTTTTGTGCTTTTGACAATAGCCATTCCCTGTTTTAAAGATAGGTTCTCACTGTGTAGACCTGGCTGGTCTGGAACTTGCTATGTAGACCAGGCTGTCCTTGAACTCTTGAGATCTGCCTGCTTCTGCCTCCTGAGTGCTGAGATTAAAGGTATGTGACATTATGCCAGCTGATAATAACCATTTTAACTGGAGTGAAATAATATCTGATAGTTCCCAATGACCAATTTAGCATATATTTATGCCACTTGTATATCTTTTTAAAAAATTTATTTTATGTGTGAGTGGTTTGCCTGCATGTATATCTGTGCACCACATGTGTACTTGTGCCAGTAGAGGCCAGAAGGAGGGTATCAGATCCCTGGAACTATAGTTATAGATGGTTGTGAGCCACCATGTGGNTGCTGGGAATTGAACTCATGTCCTCTGAAAGAGCATCCAGTGCTCTCAACCACTGAGCCATCTCTCCAGCCCAGCCATTTATATTTCTTTTGAGAAAAGATTTCAGAATATTTAATGGGATTGCCTTTAGTTTTATTTATTTTTTTTGGTAGTTTGATATTGTGAAGTTTTTTTAATTCCTTATCTATTCTGCACATTAATCCAGATGAGTAGTTGGCATATATTTTCTCCCATTGTGTAAGCTATCTCTTCACTCTTTGATGTTTTTCCTTTTGCTTTGGATATATCTTTTAGTTTCCTGTAATTCTATTTGTCTATTTCTGCCTTTTGTTTCCTGTGCTTTGAGTATCATATAAAAATAAATTAGTTCATTTGCTGAACAATTTAAATGGCTTCTTATTGTTCTTAGACTTATCCAGTCTCTTGAAGTGTTTTCCCTATGTCTTCTTCTATTTTAGTTTTTATTTGTTTGAGACAGGGTCTCACATAGCCCAGGCTGGCCTTGAACTCACTGTGTAACCAAAGTTGATTTGGACTGTTGATTCTACTGCTTCAACCTCCCATGTGCAGGGACTGCATGCATGTACTACTGTGCCCAGCTTTGCTTGCTGTTTTAAAATTATTTCATGTGTATGAATGTTTCACTTGTATGTGTGTACTTGGTGCCCATGGAGGCCAGAAGAGGGTGTAACCCTGGGACTGGAGTTACAGATAGTTCCGAGCCACCATGTGGGTGCTGGGAATTGAAGCTGGGTCTTCTTAAGGGTCAGCCAGTTGTCTTAACTGCTGAGCCATCTCTCCACATCCTGTTTTGTTTTGTTTTAATAGTAAGATCTGTGCTTTGTAGTTGTAGAATGTTCATATGTATACAGTATTGTAACTTTTTTTCTAGGGTGATTGTTCACACCTCTTTTTGCTTATTTAACTTGCCACTGGCTGACATGATTGATGCAGATTTACTGAAGTTTAACAGGCAGTAAGTATATTTATTCAGATATTAAGTACAAAATGTCATACAGACAGGACTTACCGGAGTCCCTATAGCTCAGTTATATTGACACCATAAATACATTCCAGAGTGTAGTTGGGTTTTTTTTTTATTACTCCTTGAGGGCCTACTACCCTGCTCTCAGATAAATACCCAGAGACTTAGTTTTGCTTATAAATGCTTGGCCTTAGCTTGGCTTGTTTCTAGCCAGGTTTTCTAAAATTATCCCATTTCTCTTTAACTACATTTTGCCTCTGGGCTTTTTACCTTTATTTTATATATCTCTCTTTCCTTCTTACTCCATGGCTGGCTTGTGGCTGGATGGCTGGCCCCTGGCGTCCTCCTCTCCTTCTCCTTTTCCCGCTCCTTGCTCCTCCCTAGATATTTCCTCCTATTTATTCTCTCTGCCCACCAGCCCCATCTGTTTCTCTCTCTTGCCTTGCTATTGGCCGACCATTTAGCTCTTTATTAGACCAATCAGGTGTTTCAGGCAGGCAAAGTTACACAGCTTTACAGAGTTAAACAAATACAACATAAAAGAATGTAACTCATCTTTGCATCATTAAACAAATATTCCACAGTATAAACAAATGTAACATATCTTAAACTAATATTCCGCAACACTAGAGTGATGATCCTAATGGCTGTCACTGGGACCAAGGCAACAGAATATCAGAGGGTGTTCATGCTTATTCACCTTGGGCAACTTTTTCTTTTCTTGGTTTGCAATGCTGTAGTTTGAACCTCAGGGCTTTGCACATGCTAGGCAAGTGCTCTACTTTTGAGCTACATCCCTTGCCCCTGGCAATATTTTCCCATTTCTGAAAAGACATCATAATTTTTATTGCTGAGGTTCACACAGCCAGTGCTATATCAGAGTTAAAGCTTAGGAACCAAAGTGAAATCTCAGTTTGTTTTATGCTGTACTAATTGCAGTGCACCAACATTTACCAAATGCCAACATACATAAGTACCATATGGCTGCTTACTGTCAGATAAGCATAGTGGCACCTTCCTGAAGTCTCAACCACTCAGTAGACTGCAGCAGGAGGATCACTTGAATTCTAGGCCAGCCATATAGCAAGACTTTGTCTCAATAAATAGCTGTGTGTTGTGACTCATAACTGTAATCCTACCACTGTGGAGACTAAAGCAGAAGGATCACCTCAAGTTCAGGGTTAGACTATGCTACATAGTGAGTTGAAGTTCAGCCTGAGTTACATAGTCTGTCTCAAACAAATAAAAACAACAAAAAGAATAACAAAGGAGTTAAATTCTATTATCCCTTAAAACTAAGGAATTAATATTTTGTAATTGCTAAGCTATTTCTATAGATGCTTACTTAAGTCAAAGGGAACTTCGTATGTGGAGCCCTTTCACACATAGATATGCATGCATACTTGAGTATAGAAATATACTAGCTGTGCTGGGACAGTGGTGCACACCATTAATCCCAGGACTTGGGAGGCAGAGGTAGATGGGTCTCTGTGAGTTCCAGGCCAGCCTGGTCTACAGAGCTACATAGTGAGACACACTGTCTAGAAGAAGAAGAAATGCAACAAATGTGATTTATATTAAGACCAATGCTATTTTTGTCTGTTTCAGGTCTCCCCTTTCTTTGATGGTTTTTGGCATCAGTGCTTTGTTTACCAGACCTGCCCAGTCTTTAGCTCCCATGTTGATACTGTCTACGCTAAACCAATATGGCTATGGAGAGCCAGACAACAGGTATAGTGAAAAAAAAAAAACTTTGCTGTTGTGCAAGCAAATTCACCCTTTACTATTATCTAGAAGAAATTGTCTTGGACTTTGGATATTGTTAGCTATTAACTCACATATGAGTTATAATGAGCTATAATAAAAAATATTAATGTTAAAGATCCATGGGATAGCTTAAATACCATTATTGAAATCACATTTTTGCATATGTTTGTATAATTCACATAAAGCTACATATTGATTATATTTTGAGTTGTCCACTCATTCACTGTTACTCTATTTCATGTTTCTGAAGACTTGCTTATGTGCTAGATAAAACAGTACTGGGAATAAAACACAAATAAGGAGTATCCAGAGGGCTCTAGAGATTACAAAATACTGAGATAGGTCCCCACCAAGGCCTGGGAAGATAGCTGAGTGGTAGAACCCTTACCTAGCATACTGGAAGCTCTAGCTTTGATCTTCAGTACCACAAAAATAAAACAGATCCTACCAGAAGTATACAGGTACTATGATTATATGGTGTCTGCCTACGGTCGGGGAGCACTCAAGGGGGAGTGAGTCTGTAGGTCCAAGTGGGAAGAATTGACGGCTCCCCAGACTGAGGCTCCCTGTCATGAGCAGGGACCATTTAGTCCTCCTGGGATTTCTGTTGTCAGAGTTTTGTAGTTTTCCTTATGTAGACCTTGATTATCTCTTTCAGGCTTATATCTAAGTATTTTATATTTTGAGGTCACTAATATAAGTAACATTCCATTTGTAATTTAAAATTCTACTTATTTATTGCTTGTAGATAAGAAAGACATTGACTTTGGCATGGTAGAATATTTTGCAGTCTTTTTATAATACTTTTTAGTTCTAGTAGGTTTTTTTTCTGTCAATTTTATGGTTTTCCTATACAAACAAAGGTTTTTAAGTTTTGTCACAACTTCTCCCTGCAACACTTTATTATGAACATCTTCAAATACATGAAAATATAAAGTTTGACTGTGACCACACACAGAGTCAGCTGTCTGCATCTGAATGCCTCAGCACATACTGATCAGCGCTCCTGCCTTCTGCTTACCAATCCAGACATCTTGTTTTTTCTCTCAACTTTTTATTAAGAAAAAGTTTAAACGCACAAAATAGCTTAAAGTACAGAGAAAATTTGTATAGTCACTCCTTAGATGAAATAATCAATATTGTACATATTTGTTTCTAAAAACATTATACATTTGGTTATTCAATGAGTGCGTGTGTGTGTGTGTGTGTGTGTGTGTGTGTGCACCAGCAACCATATATACACATTATATGACACGAGTAGGTTCTCCTTCCACTATGTGGGTACCAGGAATTGCAGTGAAGTTCTCAGTCCAGGTAGCAAGCACCTTTATCTACTGAGCCATCTTACTGGCCCCTAACCTGGAACTCTCAATCTTCTTGCCTCAGCATCTCAAGTGCTGGGCTTACTGAGATGAGCACACACTTCTACACAGCACTTCTTCTGTAGCATTCATATTATCTGTAGCTTTTGTTTTTGTGGTACTGGGGATTGAGCAGTATCCCTATCTTTTCTGTAGAATGTGCAGGGACTCGTTCATAATCTCAGCTTCTCCATATACTTGGTGACTGTTTTTCTTATTGTAGGAGTTGCTGTAAACCTAGGTAGCATTACAAGCCTCAGGCAAGTTTGTGGTAGATAGCTACGGTGAAAGGGGGAGAAGACAGACTTGGTTGAGTCGCATGGCCATGTATCTCCTATATTAGCTTATTCTTAGAGAGTTGTGACAGCAAGGGAGGAAGAACAGGTGTGTTTAACTTGCTCTGAATTATCTGTATTCTCAAAAAACACAAAGGCCCCACAGTCAAGCCTCTCAACCCCATTTGTAGAATCAAAGGTCCAATGGCCAGGTCACATCCCAGACCAGTTCAATCAGAAACTCTGGAGATATGATACACTCACCAGCATCTTTTAAAACTTCCACCTTTCCCCTTGTGCAGTCAAGGTGAGGAACCTAAAGATTTATAGCCTTGGGAACAGCAGTTCTGGACACTAATTCTTGTTGGCTCAGCTACATGACACATTGGCAGCCTGACATGTTGGCAAACCAGTTTTGTGATACTGTAAGCATTTTCAGAGATACAAGCTCACACAGGCACTTGGATATCTTTTATCTTTTAAGTGATAACTAAACCTTGGCCTCTGGTGGCCTCATGTGGCTCATGTTACCTGAAAGTCNAGAAGCTATCTGTAGCACTCAGCAAGTGTGCTTTGCTGAGTATAGCTCTGTTATTGGAACCTCCAGCTTGCCCCTGCATGATCCAGAAAGTCCCGTTCCTGCCTCCCTGTCCAAATCCTGCTTATTCATAGAGTTTTCCAAAAAAGGAAAGGCGCCAAAAAGCCCAGTTCTACGCTTTTGGCGGCTACTGCAGCTTCCTCCCCTGAAGTTGCCAGGTGCCCAAGTCCTTGCCTAAGTGCTCAGTTTTTGGCCATATTTGGGCACAAACCCAGCTTGTGGCAGATAAGTCATCATGCTGCACCTACAACCTATAAAGTNTCTCTGCTTTCGTTTATGAGTGTGGCTTCTCTGACCTCGATTTCTGGGACTGGAGAACCTGCCCGGCAGTTGCTTTGCTCAAATTAATCTGTTGTTATACTTTTCCAAATTGGCTTGATCTGACTTAATGCGTGGGTGGAGAAACTTATTATTTCCGGGGATGGGGGCAAAACCTATTAAGTTCCACCAGTGTGAAGAACTGAGCAAATATGTCTATTCAAATAAATGTCACTTTAGCAGATAAGCTTTCTAGGATTTGATTCTTTTCTTTCTTTCTTCCTCCCTCCCTCTTTCCCTCTCTCTCTTTCTATCTCTTTCTTTCTTTCTTCCTTCCTTTCTTTCTTTCTTTCTCTTTCTCTCTCTCTCTCTTTCTTTCTTTCTTTTCTTTCTTTCTTTCTTTTCTTTTCTTTTCTTCTTTTCTTTCTTTCTTTTTTCTTCCTTTTTTCTTTGAAACAGGGTCCCTGTATGTGATCCTAGTTGTCTTAGTGTTCACTCTGTAGACCAGGCTGGCTTTGAATTCAGAGACCCATCTGCCTCTGCCTCCCGAGTCCTGGGATTAAAGGTGTGTGCAACCATACCCAATATAACATCTAATCCTTTGCCAACTGTTCCAGTGTACAGAACCAGCTTACTTAGGGCTAGTGCTCTTTCCTTGGCCCCTTTCAAAAGATATTCTGAATTCCTTGATGCAATTAAACAAGTGTTATTTCTGAGCTAAATGTAGTGGTAATGCCAGTACTTGAGAAGCTGAGGCAGGAGATTGTGTGAGCTTTTGGCCAGGTTGGGCTACATAGTGAGTTCTAAGCCAGCCTAGACTTAGTGAGACCCTGTCAAAGAAAAAGAAAGTAAAAATATTTTCTGCCAGACAGATTATTTTATTATGTGTTTAGTATACATGTTTACTTCTTTTTAATTACCCCCCCCCTCTCTCTCTGTGTGTGTGTGTGTGTGTGTGTATGTATGTAACTCCTGCTAAAAAATTACATGAACTCCGGGGATGTAGTTCAGTGGTAAATCACTTGCCAAGTGTGTATGAGATTCAATCCTTAGCATTGGAGACATGAAGAGATAGTTGTGAAATTATAGAATAAGTCACCCTCATATTACACAAGAGAATACACAATACAGTTCTAGGATTTTGTAGAAAAGACCTCCTCCTTTCACTTGCTCAACTAAGTAGATTTATGTTCTTTCTTGGCAGGCATTTATGGAATTTTTGCCAGGTTAATACTGAGCTAGGAGCTAGAGTCCTAAGGTTTGATCNCTCTCTGCTTACATGGCATTAGGGAGGCAGGAGGGCAAGTCCAGTACACTGAGCCAAGTCCAGAGGTTAGAAAAGCCACAAATGCAAAGGAACACAGGCTTGTGATTGGTTACTTGCAACTGGATGTATAACCATAACCACTCCATGTGCCAGGAGTGCTCTGCAGTCCTGGCCAAACTCCTGATGCTCCATAGGACATTAGGAATTCAAAGGTACATTTCACCAGAGGTCATAGGCTGCCAGTTTTATTCACTGGATTACACTGTCATCTACTGGTGTGTTATAGATAATTTATGAATAAAATTCATTATTTAAGAAATAGCTTTTGCTAGGTATGATGGCTCATACCTATAATACTAGCTCATGGGAGGCTGAGGCAGGAGAATTGCCATGAGTTTGAAGCCAGTCTGTACTATACAGTCAGTCTGAGCTATAGTGTGAGAGCCTATCTAAAAATCCAAACCAAACCAAACCAATACAAAAAAAGAATAATGGCCTTTTGTGATCAATCTGGTTTATATACAAGTATGTTTCTTTCCTCCTTTTCTTCTCAATACTGGAAATATGACTCAGAGCTTGGGACATGCTAGGTAAACCCTCTACTATTGAGCTCCACCCCAAGCCACACAAGTGTGTTGTTAAAAGTTATGTATGACCCAGGTGGTGCAGGAGCACACCTTTAATCCCAGTGTTCGGGAGGCAGAGGCAGGTAGATCTCTGTGAGTACAAGGCCAGCCTGGNCTACAGAGTGAGTTCCAGGATAGCCAGGCTGATTACACAAGCAAACAAACAAANAAAAAAGGATATGTATGCAGCATTCCTTGTGAATGCTATAGCCTACCATAGAGATATTAGCATATCCACAGTTATTTCTGCTCTCTATATAGCAATGAATTAGAACCATCCTCTATGTCCATCTACAGATAAATGAATAATGAAAGTCTGATAATANGACTGTTATTCAGCTCTAAAGAAAAATGAAATCACCATGTGTTATAGCACATGCCTTTGATCTCACACACACATTTATTCCCAGCACTTGGAACACAGAGGCAGGATTTTTATGAGTTCAAGGCTAGGCTTGTCTATATAGAGAATTATAGGTCAGACAAGGCTCCATAGATAGAACATGACTAAAAAAACCCCTCCAAAATGATTGGNTGGTGGTGGCACAAGCCTATAATCCCAGCTCTTGGGAGGCAGAGGCAGAAGGATCTCCATGAGTTTGAGGCCAGCCTGGTCTACAGAGTTCCAGGACAGCCACAGCACTTACACAGAGAAACCATGTCTCGAGAAACTAAAAAACAAACAAACAAAANCCCCCCAAATAAAATAATAAATGTTCTGTATATACGCACCATTCTTTTTGATGGTTTTCTGTCTTGAAGTTTCATAATTGATACTTCCAAAATTATATTCATGAAGAAACTTGAGAAAGTGACTTTCTCCTCCATCAATGGCAGAGTAGACAGCAATAGCCAGGACTCAGACACAAGATGAGTCACTCAGAGTGACTCATCTACAGATTCAAAATAG
>LZPO01066273.1:527923-547222 GCA_001675575.1 Neotoma lepida
TACTTTGTTACCATGCACCTTTGGTCTTGTGTACACTTTGAATCATTGTGTGTGCGTGCCTATGCACTTCAAGTTTGAATTTTTTGTGTGTGTGAGAAAATAATCCACCCTGTGCTTTGGTATTGTGTGATCTTTTGAGACATGTAGCCTCCAGACTGACTTTGAACTCACTATGCATATAATCCAGGATGACCTTGAGCTTTAAATTCTGCTTTTACCCAGTAAATACTGGGATTACAATAATAGGTTAACCCAGATGTGGTGGCACACACCTTTAATCCCAGCACTTGGGAGGCAAAGGTAGGTGAATATCTGAGTTCAAAGCCAGCCTGGTCTACAAAGTGAGTTCTGTGACAGTCAGAGCAGTTAGAGAGACTGTCTTGAAAAACCAAAAAAAGGGGGAGCAAAACAACAAAACACAAGTAATATGTTACCATGCTCATCTTGGTTTTTGTTTGTTTCTGAAACAGGGCTCAGGGTCTTGCTATGANACCCAAGCTGGCCTTGAGCTGGTAATTCTTTTGCCTTAGTCTCCCAGGTACTGGGATAAAAGGTGTGTACCGTCATGCCTGGCCTTTCCAGTTATTCTAAAAGTCTGGTTACCATTATTTCTTTTTTAAAAGACAGTGTCTCACTATATAGCCCTGGCTAGCCTGCAAGTTGCTCCTTAGACTAAGTTGGCCTCTAACTCTCAAAGATGTGTCTACCTCTGCCTCCCAAGTACTGGGATCAAAGGGATGCACCACCACACCTGGCTTCATTTTTCCTTCCTTTAAAGTAGGATATGGGAACTAAAATAAAATCTGTCATGATGCTGTTGTCAAATCTTTGACTCAGAGCGTTACAGTTCTTAGTTCCAATCTTCCTTCAGACTATTTACTTTTGCTTTCGTTGAAAAGCACTCAGGAGGCAGAGGCAGTTGTGCCTTTGTGAGTTTCAGGCCAGCCTGGTCTACATAGTAAGTTCCCAGCCAGCTAGGACTACAAAGGGAGACCGTGTTTGAAAAAATAAGATAAAATAAGCCCTAGCTTCAATAGGAAAAGAGTAAACAGGCAGTTTTTGTCTTTATGCTTTTTTATATCACAGGAGGGTGGGTTGCATATGTGGATGATATTCTCTTTTGGTTAAAAAAAGTTTAGATTTTTATTTTTAAAAACTGATGCTGGGGGTGGGACCCGGGCCTTCATGAATACTGGACAAGTGCTCTGCCACAGAGCTGTATCCCCAGCTCACGAAAATTAGATAACTCTCCCCATCCTACCCTACCCCCCAGCAAAAAAGATAAGAAAAAAGAAAAAAAAAATCACACCTCATAGTCATCATCCTGTTGTGTTCGCCTCTTTCATAGTTATCTGTTCTCTGTGTCCATTGTTATGGAAGGCTTAGCATTCAGACCATGTGTTGTGGAGCCANGTACCCTGCTACTCATAAAGCTGCATTCCCTCTGAAATCCTGACTGTGGCTTGAGAGGTACTCTGTCAGGAAGTTGCCTAGACCATCCTGCCTCCAGTGTCCGGTCCCAGAGCTAGTAATAGTAAGATGCTGCTTTTCTATCACTAGCAAATTTTTTCNTTACTGGCAACAAGTAACTTAAACATATTATTTAATCTACACAGGTTTGTAGCACTGACTTAGGGCCTACTGTTCACTGGCTGCAGTACAAAGTAGCTTTTAGTCCATAAAAGCCCCTTGCCTGCATTGAAAACCACATCACTAAGATGGAGGTCTCTGCCTGTTAAACATTGTGTCAAATGTCCTCTGTCATANTTTTGGCTAAGCAGGTTCTCTGATAAAGACACTTTGTAAAAGAGTCTTCTAAAGGAAAACTTGGTTATTAGTAGCTTGTTGGCATCATAATCTTTTCAGTGATAGAAGCTTTATATCTGCATTGGGCCCTCTGCTGTTTTATACTTACAGACTGTTGGCTTGTTTCCACATATCTCTTATGGTATAATTCTTGAGCGATTTCCTGAAAGATTCGCCGAGCACTCTTCTGTAAAACCAAAAGGGAGGGTTTGTCTTTCAGGAGTGTGGGCTCCACTGTTATTGCAGGGGGCTCAGCAGTGGGACCCCTCTGCAGCCACACAGTTAGCTCTTGTGCTCTGANTGCATGGAGCAGAATTTATGGCTCTATTTGATTGGGATGGCAACTTCCTCCCCAGATGATTGCAGAGGATCCCTAATGGAGATTAGCAGCCTCTAGGGTGGAAGTTACTGTATTGTTCTTTGGGCTTCCTAACACAGCTCACATTTGAACTGGTTCCCGCCTGCAACAGTGTAGAAACAGTACCTTTTGTGAGTCTTCTTCTTCTTTGGTTTCTCTGCTTCTTGGACTGTTAGATTTTGACTGCCAAGAATAAGAAAATCTGTGAGTATTTTGTGATATTATGCTGAAAGAGAACTGAGCTGGCTCAGTGTTTGAATGACATACACTAGATAACTTTCAGAATATTTTAGGTGCTTTTGTTTAACAAATGAATTTAACAACTTAAATGGATCTTATAGCATATGAAAAAATTCTTATAGATATTTATATCCCCACTTTTTAACATATGTACAGATCAAAGATACTCCTTTTTGTTACATTTAGGTCTTAAATATTTTAAGGCAACTCCTGATATCTTCATTAACTGTTCTTGCTCTTAAAAATTATTCTTCTGGTTTTCCTAGATGACAGTAGCCTCTCCCTCCCCACTCCCTTGCAGTAGAAAGCCAGCACAGGCACTTAATCTCCCAGTTGTGGGTTCTAAAGAAGAGGTACTGAGTTGGTCCTTGACTAGTAGTCTCAGTTATGAAGGCTCAAGGATGCCTGCAGCCTCCTCCGAAGTGGAGGCCCAGAAGACGTGAGCCAGGTGTTTGCTGGGCCAGCTGTTTCCTAGTGGACAGAGGAAAATAACTTGCAACATTCTAGGTGAGAACATTTGACTTACTTTGAAGAGGACTAGGAAGATCACACACACCCCGGTGATGTAGACAGAGAACAGTGCACAGAGCACTATCAGGAGACTGTGCACCTCCCTGCTGAGAAATCTTTCTTCAATGTGGAGACAGAAAGAACAGTCACTGTTGGAGCATGTTCTGGCAGGCGTCTGTGAAGCATCACTTATGCTATATTTAGAGGTGGAGTCTAGACTTGCTGTGCTCACCNATCCCAACAATGTCTACCTGGGGCCCCATGGGTAGAAGATGCTTGAGAATGGGATGGAGTCAGTTCAGTGGCCTTTAAATGTGTTACAACAGAAATGCTTCTTCATAAAATTAAAACATTAAGTTGAAGAGCCAGGCCTGGTGGCTCACACTTTTAATGCTAGCATTTGCAAAGCAGAAGTAGATGGACTCTGAGTTCGAAGCCAGCCTGCTCTATGTAGTAGGTTCCAGGACAGCCAGGGCAACATAGTTAGGCTAGGTCTCAAACAAACAAATTGAGTTGAACATCTGTTGTAGTGCTAAGAGTCACCTTTTTGTTTTTTTATCTGTTTTTCCCATTTCTTACGGTGCCATGCTGCTGATTGAACCTAGTGCCTCACACATGCTTAAGCCTTCTACCACTGAACTACATCCAGCCCAAGAATTACTTAAATACATGGACATTTAAATTTTCTTTTGTTAGAAGTGATCATCAAGTGCCACCAAGTCTGTTGGTGCAGTGCAGATATTTTTTGGTATTTGTTGGTGCAACTGTGTAAAGCTAACTAGTGCCATCTGGTAAACACTGGAGGAAGTGGAACCCTGAGGATCTTCGAGCCAGGCCCTTGCTTTAAAGGCAATTGTGATATGTTTCCCCTAGCGAAGGAGTAATACTGCATGTGCTTTCACATTCTGAATTCTCCTTTTGGGCAGGAAGTATTCTGTGTTCAAAGAGGGGACTAAGTAACTTGTGTGTCTTTCAGTACTGATTATATGAAATATGAAATAGAATTAAATACAAAATTATTTCCCATTAACCTTTGGTTCCAGCTAAATATCCCATAGATACTGTCCCATGGACTCAGTTTATATAATTCATATTTTTTGGTAAAACATCATAACATTTTGCTCAGATCTTTAACCCTTTATCTCACAAGCACAAATGATGGGATAAATCTGGTAGTATAATATCCTGACACAAGCTGCTAGTTTCCAGAACCTCCCTGACTGACTCCATCTGGTATCCACAGACACAGAGGCAATGGTGGGCCTTCTCTGTTCTCTCCATCCCCAGACTTCATGCCTGAAAGCTGAGCAGCTACTCTTCTTCCCTGTGCTGCAGTGCCTTAGTGTAACACAGTAACACAATAAAACAGTGCCTTAGTGTAACCTGTGTGTGCAGTGTCTAGGTGTAACACAGGGAGGTGTTATAGTGTGTGCAGTGTCTAGGTGTAACACAGGGAGGCCTGTGTGTGTGCAGTGTCTAGGTGTAACACGGGGAGGTGTTACAGTGTGTGCAGTGTCTGGGTGTAACACGGGGAGGTGTTACAGTGTGTGCAGTGTCTAGGTGTAACACGGGGAGGTGTANTGCAGTGTCTGGGTGTAACACGGGGAGGTGTTACAGTGTGTGCAGTGTCTAGGTGTAACACGGGGAGGTGTACATTGTCTAGGTGTAACACAGGGAGGCCTGTGTGTGTGCAGTGTCTAGATGTAACACNGGGAGGTGTTACAGTGTGTGCAGTGTCTAGATGTAACACGGGGAGACCTGTGTGTCTTACTAGTTTTCTCAGAAACTGGCTTAGCATTGCACCACCTACAGTATCACTCTGTAAGAGAAGCAAAAGTGACCAATAAATTGGACTAAGAAAAAATAAAGAGGATCAAACACAAATTTGGAGAGAAGCCACCAGTAGATCCTTGGCTTTTGTCATTCTGCCTGGATATCAGAGAAGAAAAACTGATTACTCTGGCTTCCTAGAAAGATCTCTGACCATCCCTCAACTCACACGAGGACATCAGACCTACATAAGCATCAGTAGTAATTTCACCAAGCCATTCCCTTGAGTAGTCTGAGACAAAGACACTTCAAAGACTGTGGCAGCACATGCCTGTAGTGCCAGCTCCTTGGGAAACTGAGGCAAAAGGAGGACTTGAGCCAAAAGTTCAAAGCCAGCCTAGAACAATATAGCAAGACTTAATTTCTTTTAAAGGGAAAAAAAAGTGAACAATAACAAAAAGAAAATCAGAGAAAAGGCTTCACGATTATGAAACTAACAACCATATACATGTTAACAAATGTGACATAGCCTTGTGACTGACCTCTTACCACCAATGTAGTCCCGTTTCCAGTCTGTTTAGCTCTTGGTGCTGGTTCATGGGGAAATGCTATTCCACAGATGTAAATTGCACTGTCATTTGGAGACACCCTGTTGACAGTCAGGGAGACGAGATTCTGGTCCAGGGTTTCTTTCACTGTGAACTTGTCTGCCTTGTTTCTGCATCCATCCAAGCACAGAGCCTCAGGCTGATGAGTGCCACAGCGAAACCACAGGCTTCTTGGTTGCTTTGAAGAGCATCCAGTTGTGGAAAAGGTACACTCCATGGTGACAGTCTCAGAAGTGTAGTCCACCTCTAGGTAACCTGGCTGCACCACAGAGACAGTACAGGCACTCACCACACCTGTGTGAGGAAGCACGTGAGTGTTGGGAGCTTCTTTGCTTTTGCTGCTTCTTGGCACTATTGGGCCAGGGACCAGTCAGTGTCTTTTGATTCTTGTCCTATTTCCATTAAAAACAAGACTATAAAGACAACAGTGGGCCTCACCTGTGCTAACTTATTGCTGCTGGTCTTTACCTGATTGTTGGCATGCCATCTAGCTACCTGAGGACAACCTCAGAGAGGTTCTCATGGGATCAGTGTGGCTAGTGGAGGTGGTGTGTCTGAAGCCAGAAGTATATTCTTCATGCCTACAAGCATTTCCTTGATCTCAGGCCGTCCGTGTAATCTTGAAGAGCCTCTTTTCCTCCCGAACACCCTTGCTTTGGGGTGTGATTGAGCACATGAGCACCACCAGGTTTTCTGCCTGTTGGGGGCTGGATTGCCTAGAGATGAATCTGGTGTCCATTGGGAATTAGGATAGCGGGAAAAGATGTACCTATGAGAAAATGCAACTCTGGCCCAGCCCTTGGCTTCCTTGACTACTGTAGAGCTGAGGTCAGGGAGGGAGTCCCCTGTGCATTGGTCTTACTTGACTCATTGTATAGTAACAAGGAGAGCACAGACTGGAGTTGGAACCCATCTCTGCACNTGTAGCTCTGAGTGCTGCATGGGCTTCTTGTCATGGTGGGGTTGCTGCTCCCTTGTGCAGTTCATACAGAGTTGAAACGTGATGATGCCCAAGCCACAGTATCTAATAGAAAGCAGTCATTTCTATTGCTGCCCCTGCCATTACTACTATCCACTGTGTGGAGCTGCATGGAACTTGAGTTCCTATCTTGACCTTCTAGCCCCAGAAATGTGATGCTGGAAAGTCACATGAAGAATAGTATGGGTTGAGACCAATTTA
The DNA here is from genome assembly GCA_001675575.1 of Neotoma lepida. Lineage (NCBI taxonomy): Eukaryota > Metazoa > Chordata > Mammalia > Rodentia > Cricetidae > Neotoma > Neotoma lepida. The sequence continues at coordinate 534,396 of LZPO01066273.1, forward strand.
TATGAGTTTTTAGTTCAACTTCTGCCTAGTTGTGTAGGCCAAATGGTCTCAGAAAGAATAATGGGCCAAATGGTCTCACTTATCCTACTTTGCTCCTGAGAATGGGGAGGTGAGGGAGTGGGCAGGCGGGCGATCAATCCAAGTCCTCTGGTGCTTATATTCATTTAGCAGTGCTTCTCAACCTTGCTAATGCTGGGACACTTTAATAAAGTTCCTCTTGTGGTGGTGACCCCCAACCATGAAATTATTTCATTGCTACTTCATAACTGTAATTTGGCTACTGTTAGGAATCACAATGTAAATATCTGATATTTGACCCCCAAAGGGGTTGCAATCCACAGGTTGAGAGCTGCTGATTTAGGGGCTGGGGCTCTTTTTAACTTAACATTTTGTTCTGTAGGTTCCCACCCAGAGCAGCAGAGGCAGTGAAGTTAGTCACAGCGTTTGTGAGAGTCTGTTCTCATACTTCCCTGAGCATTGTGTACTTTGAGGGAAACTGAGGCTCTGTGAGACTTGCTGAAAGGAGTTAGCTGGGAATACCTCCTGGCTTCTGTGCCAAGGGCAGTGGGCTCACCCTCATCTGTTGACTGCAGCCTCTCACTCTGCCTAGGCACACTAGGCAGTCCAGGGACCACTGCAGATTTGAAATGGATCGGTCCTGTCAGGTTCCAACACTGCAGACAGAGCTCCAGTCTCAGGTGGCTTGCAGGTGAAGACTTTAAAAGTAAAGCCAACCTTTAACACAGCACTTGCAACTTGGGAGTTTCCTGTCTTGGTCTCGGGGTGGGAGAAATCATGAGACAGGCCAAGGAAGGGGGCAGTGCTGTTCCTCTCCCTCCGGTTGAGCAACGTTAGCCAAAAGGAGAAGTCTAGATAGTGTCTCACCACAGCCCTCTCCCATGAAGTTTTTCTTTTTGAAATTCTTAGGGTCTGTAGTTTTTTGTTTTAAATCAGTTTCCACTGAAAATGTTGAAAGTTTAGCTTGGAGGAAATAATCACCTTACTACTTTTTGAAAACTAAAGGATACCATAAGCTTATTTTGTTTGTGCTAATGTATGTCTGCCTGTTCAAGTGTGTGTAGTCATGTCTGTGGGCATGCATGCATGAATGTGGAGGTGTGTGTGGGGGCCAGAGGATAACCTCAGTTGTGTTCTTGGCAACTATCTACTTTTGTTTTTCCAGACAGGGTCTCAGTTGAGTAGGCTGGGCTGGCCAGTGAGCCCTGGGGATCTGCCCAGCTTTGCCTCCCCATTACTGATGTTATAAGTGTGTGCCACCAGGCCTGACCTTTTTATTTTTCACATGGGTTCTAGAAACCACATGTAGGTCCTTCTGCTTGTACAGCAAGCACTTTACTGAGTTACCTCTCTAGCTCCAACATTTATTATTATTAATAAATTATTGTTATTTATTTATTTTTGCTTTTTCAAGACAGGGTTTCTCTGTATAGTCTTGGCTGTTCCGGAACTCGCTCTGTAGACCAGGCTAGCCTCAAACTCAGAGATAGACTTGCCTCTGCCTCATGAGTGCTGGGATTAAAGGCGTGTGCTTCCACCACCCAGCCCAACGTTTATTACTGTGGAAAATGTCAAACATGCCAAAGTAGGTACTTAGCACAGTGGACCCACCATTGCCTGGCTTTACCTCAGTCTTGTTTCATCTTTCCTTACTATTTCATCTACTTATTACTTTGTTATTGTATCTGCAAACCTTTCATAATATAGCTGGAGAGATAAGGTTTTTCTTTAACCAACTAAAATAGTGTATACAAGTAGTATATACTCATTGCAGACGGTGGAACAGTGTGAGACATCACCATGGTTCTTTAGCCAGAAGAGCCACTGTTAACATTTTGGTATAATTCATGCTTTTCTCCTCCCTGCCCCATTTCTCCCCTCTCTGTGTCCTTCTGCTTTCCTTTCCTTGTATGTGAACCCAGAGCCTTGCCTATGTGAGACAAGTGCCTCACTGCTGGCTATAGACTTACCCTGTATTTCTTTCAGATGAGGGGAAAAAAAAACTAATTTCAGGAACTTTTGCTCCATTTCCTTTCTTGCAGTCTAAATTTTGTGGATAAATCTGAGATTATTACAGCTATGATGAAAGAAATAACTTTTGTAGAGCTAGAAGAGGTACAGGCAGAATTTGAAGATTAGTTACATTATGGGGTGGCTTTTCTCTAGAACAAGTTACAGTAACATTGTCCTATGGAAGTATTAAGTAAATCTTGTGCACTGTGCACAAGTCCAGAGCAAGCTTGCCTGTGTGGGAATTGACTCGTTAGCACTTGTGGTCCTGAGCAGATCCTGTCTGGTGAGGTGTGCCCAAAGCAGCATAGCAGCAAAGGGCTTGTCAAGGCTAGTAGGAAACCTTCCTTCAGCTATGGGGAAGAAGAAACCCACCACCTTACTGTAGTACTGCATATTTTAAATTATTTGGCAAGATCTTAAAGGAAGCAGCAATTCATTTAAATGAAACAGAGAAAAGGAAAAAACCCTCCTTACCGACGTGCAGTAGGATCAGGCTGATTTCCAGCCAGAGGCCGATCTTGCTTGTGCTCACAGGGCCCATCACTCCGCATGTGCTGGGCATGTACGTAAGAGGATGGCCTTCCTTTTCCTCCTTTCTTTTTTTTTCAGAAAGGAAGAATTAAAGAGGAACTCTTATTAAGGAAGCACAAGCAGGAACTTTTAGAAATTGTGTAAACATGATTTGTAACAAGCTTCACCATTTAAAGTTGAGATTTCAGTTGGGAGTGTTTTTCTAAAGGTGTGTATTAGAAATTGTCATAGGCTTTTGATGTTCTATGTGGAGGTTTGCTTTACACTTAGCTGTGTTCCAGGAAGTCATGTGGTCTTCAGGCAGTGCTTGACATTTTCAGAGTGCTCTTGATGCTGGTGTGGTCTTCTGTGGAGTGCCTCTCAGGGCCAGAAATTGCTAAACCTGAGCAGCTACAGGCCATGTTTCCTGTAGGCCTGAGAGAAAAACCAGTGGCCAGCGCATCCTAGTATGATGAAGAAGTACATGNCTGCTGTTAAGCATGTCCACCTGGCTTTAATTCAGAGACTCCTTAGTGATGACAAGCAAAATGGTGTCCCTTTTGGTCCCTGTTCTGGGTCTGAGTCACACACAGCCCCCCTCACTGCCAGCACACACACTTGGCCTCTATCCATCAGGTGCTTCTTTATAAGTAGCAGGAACTGACTCAGGCTGAGGCAGCAAAAAGAGACTTGTTAACAAGATTTGAGATGGCTCTGAAGTTTTGGAAGGCCTGGAGAACCATGTGAACTCAAAGTCAGGAGGGGCTTGAGTCACACTGTGAACTGGTGTGATGCTGGGCTGCTACCTCCAGGCACTGCAAACTCTTGTCACTGGCACCACTCGTCAGTCCACCTCCCTAGCCACTTGATACCAGTGCCTGCACTTAGCACAAAGCCTCCTGTTATTCTGGGTCACCAGTTCTTCATTCTAGCCTTGGCAACAGGCCAGGGTGTTGTACCAGTCCCCTGCTGCAAGGAAGGCCAGAAAAGCAGCTTCCCATCCCGCTAAGGATTAGCTCCCCAGGCAGAGAATGCAGTACTGGCCACTGAAAAGAGTGCATAGTCTTTCCCTCAGTATCCTATGTGCTCTACTTACTATCAGCAGCAGCACTGCTGATAGTAGAACCCTTTAGCATCGGAAGCCTCACTCTGAATTTAGTGGCATATCACCATATCTTCTAAAAGCACCCCACATTCAAATATAATATTGGTTTTGTCTGTGTATAGTCAGGGTGTGGCTTGTAGGAGAACGTGACCTTGCCTGCTTTCCACACCCCAGGCTCCTAATGCTTATAGTGGTTGACAGATGACTTAGGGAATGTGTCCGCATCTCTTGTAAAGCATGTGCATTTCTGTGAATTAAAATTCCTCATGAGCCTATTTTAATTTTCATCTATGTAACTCTCTAGGCAGGAAGTTGAGTAAGTGTTCTGTATACGTGATTCCTTGTACTGACCCAAACCTCTCAAATACTAGTGGTTACTCTCTGATTCCTCATTTGAGTATTTACTGGCTAGTTTTTTGAGCCACAAAAGAAGTTCCATCAATGTAGGCTCTGGATGCAGACAGCCTGGGGCATCACTGTGGGCAAGTTCTGTCACTCCTTCCAGGCTGTGTCCACCTCTCCTGAAGAGTGTNGGGAACTGTTCAGAGACGGCACATTTGAACCTTCCCTTCCCCCTTTTAGTGAATCATTTGTTCAAGGATTTAACTTTCTGTTTTTATTTGTTCTAGTAGGTGGCAAGTGGGAGAAACCATCAGAAATTTTGGAAATCAAGGGACAGAATTGGGAGGAACAAGTGAATAGCCTGCCTGAAGTGTTCAGGAAAGCTGGCTTTGTCATCGAAGCTTTCACCAGACTGCCATACCTGTGTGAAGGCGACATGTACAATGACTACTANGTTCTGGACGACGCTGTCTTTGTTCTCAGACCAGTATAAACATGTGGAGGCCAGAGCCTTCAGAGTGCACCCCTGGAATCTGCCCTCCAGAAGAGCGGCTGTGTCCAGTGATGTGAGCGGGACTGCCTCTGGGGGCTNCCATTCTCAGTATCATGTAGGAATTTTAAAAGCCAAAATACTAATTCTTTCTTTGTAGTGTGTAAAGGAGTGTTTTTAAAAACAAAAACCCAACTCTTTGTGTATTTTTAATCAACTCTTTACTCAGAGTCATGCGCCAATGCAGGTCACTCTCCAATTATGATGGAAGATATTTTTTATACTTAATTGCTGTAGGGACTCATTCCCAGACAAAGCAATAGTCACGACGTCATGGAACCGATAAATGGATTGTTTTTAATAAATAAAGACTGGCAATAAAGCTGTCCATTCAATTCCAAATATTGGTTATAAGGTAGAGCCACAGATAACTCATTCATGTTTAGAAACTCCTTCTGTTACTATTCAAAAAAATGTTTTTAATCATGCTAATAAACGTTTTTGGAGATGACTCTGGCACCACGTTTAGTCACTTTCAGACTCTTCTTGCATTCTGTGCAGCATTGGCCTCAGGAATGCCCCGTAGGAGCCTGATGTGAAACATGCAAACCGAGCGGGGAAGGCAGGCTTCAGCTTGGGCATGGTGGAGAATGCAAGCTTGTGGAGAACCTCACGAAGTTTTGACATCCCTGGAATGAGCAGCTTCATTTAGATACAGTGCTCTAGGGAGCACCATCCTCAGTCAGTGTTGTGAAACACCTGCTTCTGGCCAGGCTCTCCCACAGCTTTGTCCTAGATGTCCTAATGTCCTCAGGACTAAAGCATTCCATTGCATTGACTGACAGGATGCAGCCTAAAATGTCTTTATTCAACTTCTTCCTCTTCCTCATATGCCTCCTTCCCAGAACTTGGGTTATCCCCAAGTCCTTAACTGAGTCTAGTATTTGCCAAGAATATGTATGTTTGCTGAAGATCATAGCAGACACATGCTAGAATCCAGGAATGCCTCCAATAAACTCAGAAACATGGTGCTAGAGGAGACCTCATTAGCAAGGTCAATAACCATTGTGGACATTTCAAAGAACAGACTGCTTAACCCAGAACCTAAAGTCCCAGTGGTCACAGCAACGACTGTGTGAAGTGTGGGTAGTTCACGATGTTACCCAGATGTTCATTAGCTATTCACCTTTACACACAGAAATTGTGAAATCACAATTTAACGACAACACCTGGGCGAAAGGGCCGTAGAACGTTCATTAGGAGCACCTCTACATCCCCACCTCCGCAGCCCTCCACTGTTAACTGTGCGTGGGTCATGGAAACTGCAGATTGTTAGTGGTGTGTTCTAGTGATTTTATTTTTCAGGATGTGGTAAATGAGGTACAGATAGCGCCCTAGATTGTGAACGGAGGAACGGAGCAACCCTAACATACATCTTTTGCACTAGAGACTTTAACTAGCTGGCATCATTAGGGGCTGCTGTTTAATCCTTCCAAACCAGGGATGGGCATTCAGTGGCAAGTGGCCCCAAAGCAGCTCCTGTCTTTGAAGTTGAAGTCTATTGAAAAATACCAGAAAAGCAGAGAAAACGTGTACATTTATGCATTCTAAAGACAGTTTCTCAAGAAAATCTGAGGTTCTCCAAAGACTAGTTTACTAGAAATGCTGTTTTTTGGCTTGGAAACCAGATGTATTTGCATTTGCTATCTGGGCTGGGAAGTCTTGGCACATTGTCACCGTTGGCCACTAGATGGCAGTGTTGCTTACTGACTGGCAATGGTTTACCTGCCGTGGAATCATGCTTTTCTCCCCAAGTATAATAATGCTGCCTTGTGTGCACCCAGTTAAGGTTGTGTCTCAGAAACCAAGAGCTCCATCTGTGGTCAGGCAGGCTTGCCAGGTGACCCTAAAGGTGAGTGGAGAAAGGAAAACACGCACCTGGGATTCCTGTGTCCTGCACCTGCCTTCAAAGCCCCTGGAGTGTTGAGAGCACCGATTATAGAGAAAGTGTTTCTAGTCATTAACATTGTACAGAAGTTAGGCGTTGACAACACAGAGCACAAACTTGGGCTCCTAATTGGCTTGAAACATTCGGAATGTTCACAGACTTCCAGCCCATGTATCAAAGACATAATGGATTGGCAGATAGTTAAATAATGTTTGTTGAGCAAGCATGAGGACTGGGATTTAGATCCCCAGGTAGTCATGAAGACCTTGGAATCCTAGCATGTGGGAGTCAGACATCCCTGGAGCAAGGTGGCTCCCCAGGTAAGACCCTGCCTCAGTATATACAGTAGAGTGCAATTGAAGGAGCAAACCAGAAATCAGCTTTGGACCTCAGCACACAAACACACACAGTGGAAGAAGTTCACATTGTATCCACCTGAAAAAATACTTCTGATGTAAATGGGAAAAATCCACCCTGGAATTATAGTCCTGTGATATGAGATTCTGAGGTCTTTGTAGCTAGTGGGTAATGAGTCACTGAGAGGCTGTGCATAGTGATCATGGAGACACACAGGCTGCAGCTCTATACACATTTTGCCTTATCGGTTCAGTGTATTTGTGTTGTCTACCTTCTAGGTAGGAATTCTAAAAATTTAATAGTGTCTTAATTTTGAACTATTTTAAAAGTAAACTGACTTGGAAGTAATTCTAGGATTGTAAAAATTAGTCTATCTGCTTTAGCTCTCATCTAGCGGGCCCTCATACTCCTGTCTGAGGCTCCGTGTTCCAGGCTGTCAGGGTTTTGCCACTTTTCCTCATGGTCTTTTCCTATCCGAAGCTCCCATTCAGGATGCCCCACTCCAGCAGCTGTGTTTTACTTTTTCAAAAGTTTACTTTTGTGTGTGTAAGTGTTTTGCCTGAATGTGTACATGTGCTGGTATGTGTGCCTGGTGCAAGAGGAGGTCAGAAGAGGGCTCCAGGTCTTCTAGAACTGGAGTTGTGGTCCATTGTGAGCCACCATGTGATTGCTGAGAACTGAACCCAGGTCCTCTGGAAGAGCAGCCAGAGCTTTTACCCACTGAGCCCCCTGCAGCTGATTTTGTTTTTAAATTATCAGTGCTCACTGAAATAGGATGTCATCATTTTCTTTTTTCCATTTTTTATGTAGTCAGATGCATGTAACATAGGTTAACCACCAACCATTTTCAGTGATGTTTTGTGTAGTCTAATGGTGCAATCTTTTCCCTCATCTGTCTCTAGAACACTTCATTTTGCCAAACTGGAAACCACCTATTAAACAACCAACTCCATATCCAGGTTCCATCCTAGTGTATACTATGGGAAATAAGCGAATCACACACACACAAGCAAAAAAATGAAAAAAACCACTATGATTCTATATCTGCAAGGAGCCTAGAGTCATACAGTAGATGCTTATCCGTTTGTCTCCACACTTCAGATGTGAACAATGCTGCTATGTTTATGAATGTGTAATTATTTCTTAAAGATTGTACTTTTTGGGAGCAGATACCAAACGTGGGACTGCTGGATCCTATTGTAACTCATTCTAGTTTTATTTTATTTTATTTTTTTAAGAAACTGCAATGATGAAACCATTTTATATTCCCACCAACAGTGCCCGAGTTCCAGTTTCCCCACATCCTTGCCAACACTTTATTTTAGATAGCAGCTGTCTAATGTACATGAGCTGATACTGTTTGCTTCTCATTCCTTCATGATGAATGCATCATACTTTTATAGTTCAACTTGGGCCGTTTGGCTTCATTTCCTGGTAAAGTGCACTTTGTAAATACTGGTACCACTGGACAACAGAATCTTTTTTCTCTATGAAATCTTAGACCTCTATGGAGAATTGGGAGAGTATTATTACATAACTAGAATTAAAGAGTCCCTCTGGGTCTGAAAGTCAGTCTCGCCTATTCAGATGAATTAATGCCTTCAGTATAAAGCCATTTTAACATCACTTTCAATACCTGTAAGATGGTAACATAACATTGGATATCTGCCCTTCAGTTCTAGAACATAAATAAGAATAGACAAATTCTGTTGTCAGGTACCCTGTTAGGATTTGACACAATATTGATTTATTTTTTGAGATGGGGTCTTGCTATGTTGCCAGGCTGGTCTCAAACTCAAGGGTTTGGAGTGATCCTTGTATTCCAGCTCTCTGAGTGGAGGGAACTGTACCACTGCCTTGGCTGGGATATTAAAGCCTGTGAGCCCCCAGCCCTCTCTCCCAGCAGCAGGTTAAAGTGACCAGGACTACGCGGCCGTTCCTGAAGTTCACAGAGTCAGTTTCTTAGCACTTGGGTTTCACACTCTGATGGCTGTTACTGGTCACAAAGCCCTGCTGAGATTTTGCATTCCAAATATCAGGCTAACTAGAGAAAAGAAAAACTGTCAAAAAAGACATGAAAATGAGCTTCACCTGTCTGGTTTGTAGCCTAGTGTACCTCTGGTGACATTTTGGTAGGTATCTTTGCAGGGCTCTCCGGTGCATGTGAGTATGTGCTGGTTCTCAAGTCTCTACATGCCGTAACAGATGCTTTTATTAATCTAGAAGAAATTGTGCAAAGCTCACAGGTTTCTTCTAATCAGAAGCTGACAAAAGATGCAAGACATTTCCTATCATTCAGGGCTTGAGAACAAACTGAACCAAAGCCCTGGGAACAAAAGGATGGTTTTGAGGATATTGGAGAAAATATAAAAATCCATCGATGGGCATCAGAACACCTCAGTGGGTCCTTTCCGAAAAGAATGTTTAATTTTGTTGTGACAAAATAATGTAAAAATTAGGATGATTGAGATGTTTCATTAAATGGGAGAATTGCAAGAGAGCCTCCTGGGTCCATAATTATATTTTCACTGGGAAAGATGAAAAACAGGTAGGCATAATCTCACTGATATGAACCCATTATTTTAATGTATTTGTATCTCATTTTAATAAAAGCACATATATTAGTAGTTGGCTTTTTGGTTTTGGAGATGAAAGGATTTTTTTGTGTTTTTATTATATGATCTTTCTTAAAAGACTGTTCTTCCATGTGGGGATGAGACCCAGGGCTGGCATGTGCTATGTTCATTCTCTACCACTGAGCTGCACCTACAGCCCAAGGCTATTCTCATGGGAAGTATACTCGTGCAGTCGGTATACTCGTAGTCATCTAGCTACGGGCTTGACGCTGAACACCTATGATGGATCTCTCCCTGCTATTATTGTGTGCATTTATTGTAGCCTTGCTAGTAAGAATGCCTTTTTTTTCTGGAAAGCGCCAAACTTTTTTTTTTTTAAATGCATGGTGATAAAGTAAGGAGCTTTACTCATTCAGCTTCAGCAACTACAGACACGCTGGTCTCATCCCATCCATCCTGCTGCCACTCCTGGATTACATCTCCTTCATGCACACAGCCCACTTTACAGTTTGTAAATGTGTTTGTAAAAGTTAAGAGACTTTTTTTGTTGTTGGAGACAGGATTCACTCTGCAGTCCTGGCAGGCCCAGAACTTGTTTTGTAGCCTAGGACTAGCTGGCCTCAAACTCACAGAGATCAGTGCCCACCACAGCTGGCTAAGATGGGAATTTTAAAGAGCCTGCTACAGTGATCGCATCTTTAGGTAGCCCGACTACCAAGTATCTAGCAGCCACATGACTCCAGCTGAATTTTTGCGAATTCGTTTTTTGAGACTGGGTCTCACCTTTATAGCCCATGCTGGCCTCAAATTCACAGCCATCCTGTCTCAGCTATCCATGAGCTGCAATGACAGGGTTGCGTCATTCCTCCCAGCTCGACTTTGGATTTTGAATGATTTCTTTGAATNTGGAACCAAATATATTTCCTGCATTGTCATTGGCTGCTGTCTTCAGCGAAGCCAATCGCCCATGCCAGGGAGATCCCAGGCAATAGGACCGTGGCAGGGAAGTGGGCGGAGGAGCTGCACACTCCCCGTGCAGTCCAGAGAGCTGTGGCTGTGGCTGTGGCCCCACCGGCGGCTGAACTCAGAGCCTTGGAGCCTGCAACTTAGCAGGTGAGGACCCGTGGACCAGGCGCTGGGGACAGCAGTGAGTAGACAGACGGTAGGTAGAGTGCGGGCACCTTATGGGCTCCTAAGTATCTTTAGGAGGGCGAGAGGGTGTGTGTGTGACGACACTTCACAGAAGGCATCAGAGCCTTCTTAATAACAGTTACATCAGCAACAGAGAGACACCGATTTAAGGACACCTGCAGCAAGAATAGCACCAGTCATATATAATAGCTACTGCTGTTTGAGTCCTGTGAGCCAGGCTGGGTTGGGAGCTTTGGGAATGTTAAAAGTGAGGAGGTGATATTTAATGCTTGCCTGGCTCTTGTGAGGAAATGTGAAAAGATGGGCCCAGTATACCCTGGATACATACTTAGTTTATTTTGCACTGGGAAGTGAATGCAATCACACACATGCTAGGTGAGCAGGTTCTCCCATTGAGCTATCCAGTTTGCCACGACACATTTATGAATGCCTAAAATTATGTTTACATGCCACTCTCATGTATGAAGATGGACAAGGCCAGGGAGGTTAAGGAATTTGCTCAATAACACACAGCTAGGAACTGGTGATCCAAGTTAAAGTTGTGCTCCTATCCTAGGTTGCTGCTCGGTCCTTGAGTTTGGGATTTGGGACTGTTGAGCATGTTTGGCATTTATAATCCCTTAACCCAGACCTGGCTCTGTCACCTAGTAGCTGCAAGGCCTTGATATTGCCTTCTGAGAAATACCATTTTTATTTGTGAAGTAGGGACAATGGCGGTATTTGCCTCAAAGTTTCTACAAGTATTCAGTGTGACAAGCTGGCCTCATTCAGTGTTTCTGAGACCATGAATCTTGGGGATCCTGCAGCTGTGGTTTAGAGCACACACTGCCATTTGCTTGCTGTGTGAGCTTTTCAAGTGTATGAATGCACCTGTGAAACAGCGAGGTAAACTCAGGGCTGACAGAGTAAGCAGGGAGGGACCCAGTATGGAGGACACCTGGTGAGGAGAACACCCAGGAAGTCCCATCTCTTCTCTTCTTCCCTGCATTGTGGAAGCCAGAGCCTTTTGATGATGATCAAGGCAGACATGGCTGAGAGTTTGTGTTCTGGGTAGACGGGGATAGGTACTTAAGCCCCTGTATCTCTCCCCACAAACTCACCATCCCCCTGACTTCTGTAGTCCTAAACTAGAGCGTCTATGACGTACTGAAGTAAAACGCTAGTTNACTTAACTCGGATGGGCTTTCTTTTGCCTTAGCCATGAAATGTCTTTGTTTTGTTTTTGGTTTTGAGGAAGGGTTTCACTGTTTAGCCTGGGGTATCCTGGAATTCCCTATGTACACTAGGCTGGCCTTGAACTGGCAGTGATCCTCCTGACACTGACACCCTCCAGAGTACTAGGATTGGATTACAGGCACATGCCATCACACTCAACTATGAAATGATAACTTTTATTTGTGTGTGTGTGTGTGTGTGTGTGTGTGTGTGTGTGTGTGTGTGTGTGTGTGTGTGAACCCTCTCAGTTAGTGCCCATGGCCCCATATTTGGTGCTCATGCCCCAGACTTTACATGGAGCTGCCTTACAACAGTGGTAAACTGTTGGTAGATGTCTGGGTGGCATGTCTCAGCTTGAAGGAACCTGCCAGCACGACTTCTCATTTCATAGACTAACTGCCTGGTCCACAGCCCAAACAGCTTGTTTCTGGCTCGCCTGTGACGTGTAGGTCTTGAGATGTTAAGTTGGGAGTCTCTCTGTTCCAGTCTGCAGGACAGCTGACTGCTCCCTCAGGCAACCTTGTCCTGAGGAGCTCTGAGGTCTGTAATGACTGCTGCTGTCTTCATCTGAGGTTCTGCAGATGGTTTGATGGAGAAGGGACAGGGCCACAGAGAAAGCTATCAGCTGTCCACCACCAAATGGTCCATGCCTTGCCCAGCCCTTTCAGTCCTTTTGACCAGCCCTCTACAAGAGAGTACCCCAAAGGGCTTTTAATTAAAACCAAATCCCCAATTGGCAGTGGGCTGGGGTTTCACTGGACTGAAGACATTNAGTCCCCAGAAAGAGGAGTGTTTAGTTCATTATTGGAAACCTCTCACAGAGGTAATAGGATCAGTGCAGCCGGGCACAAGAAGCCTCATTGTCTGGGGAATCGGAGGACTGTGAATGAGATTCATGGCCCAGGGCCATGTGACCAAAGAGAAAAGGGAAGGAGGCAGAAGGTTCCCCAACCACCCAGATCCAGGAAGTTGTTGTTAGAGCTTGAACACAGCAGCTCCCAGGAAACAGCTGGTGGGCAGAATGCTTTAGAACGCTGTGGGCTCTGGTTTGTTCAAATCCTGTTAGAATGCAGGGTTTTGGTCCTGGGGGTTTGAAAGTGT
>LZPO01066273.1:547302-567074 GCA_001675575.1 Neotoma lepida
TTTGGTGTTTGTTGTGGAGGTTCCCAGAGGGACAAAACAATCCATTGATGTAATAAGTTAGGCAATGCTGATGAGAGTTGAACTGGGGAATGCTGGGTGCCTGTAATTTCTAGATACCACCAACCCATCATGGGATTTTCTTTACCACCAGAAGTTCCTTCTAGTACTGAAAGAGGGCGCTGTTGTTACCTCATTACTGGAAAAACTGAGGGAAGTTCCCTTTTAAGGTACTTAGTCTCATAAATAAAATAATTCATAAACAGATTCAGAAAGAAGCTAAAAAACAATTATATTGGAGTTTAAGAGAAAAACAGAAAGGGGAAGCAAAAATCCCAGCAGCCACCAGAGGGAGAGAAGGAGAAAGAAAATTGTGCTTTTAAGTTGTAAATAGATCATGAAGGAACAAGCTCTCCTGAGGATGGAGGTGGGCTAGTGAACTGAGGAAAGAGCTCAGAATGCTTCTGGCCNTGCTGTGGTCTCTAGTGGCACCCTTCCCCGTGGTATGGGGCTTTCTTTCACATGTGCTGTGTTCATTAGATGAAGCCAGGATGAGGAAGTCTTCTGCAAACTGGCTTCTTTTATGTTAGTCTTGTCAAGCTTTCTTCAGTCCTAGTCCCTTGTCACATCATCTCCTCTCTTGTGTGTGGCCTGCCTGGGAGTCAGCAGAAGCAAAGTGCAATTTCCGGTTTTCATCCCACTGGCCCCCTGAGCATCTGTGTGTGCTTCCTCTTGGTCACCTCTCTCACCTGAGGTCTCCCCAGCACTGTGGCCACTCCTCTTAGTTCTCTTTCTTGCTCTCTCTACATCTGTCCAACAATCTTTTTACTAAAAAACAAAACAAAACAAACAAAACCAAAACCCCCAAACAAAACAGCTTCTACTATTGTGTTTAAAAGAAGCTGAGATGGAGAAAATTTCAGGCATTCACACAAAGAAATGAGAGCATGCATTGCTCGGTGGTGGAGACGGTGTCTGGTATTGCATCGTTGGGGATCACAGTGTGTAAAAACCATTGTACATGCTTATGCAGCCCAGATACAGGACAGGTCAGTCCTNTCATGTGGCCACTCACAGTCAGATCTGGCAAAAATGTGTTGTATGAGGTTTCTGTTGCATACACAATGTTTCACAGTAAATACTTTAAAATTCCATTTATGTATTGATTTTGCATGTTTAAGAGTGGGTTTGAAAATGTAAAAATTTCACATGTTAATGTTTATGCTGTCAAAAAATATCCTATTTTTAAAAACATTTAAACAACCATTTGTCCATCATCATCAAACACCCGAGTCAATCAGTTTATGAAGAGAAGAGGTTGATTTTAGCTCACAGGTTTCGAGGCTCCTCCATGACAGGTGAGCGAGCGTCTTCGGTGAGATGGCTCATCATGTCTGGAATGTTTAGTGGATAACGGCTCTGCTCACCTCATCAGCCAGAAAGAGAGAAGTTCCAGATACCACAATCCCCTTTGAGCACTTACCCCACTGACCCAAGAACCTTCCATTGTCACCTCCCAGAAGTTCCATCACCTCTCCAGAGTGCCATCCTGGGGACTGAGCCTTTAACATGAGACTCTGGGGGACATTGGTCATTCAAACCACAGTTCCATTCTTCTCATGAGCTGTATAAATCAGGCAGCCATTTGAATTGACTAAAGGTGCTGACCTTTCCATTAAAATATCAGATGGCTCAGCAAAGGGACGTGCTGCCACCCCTGATGACTTGAGTTTTATCTCTAGAATCCACACGGTGGAAGGAAAGAACTAACTCCTATAAGTTGTCCTCTGACTTTCACATGAGCCCTATGGCATGCAGCTTGAGATAAATAAGTGAATGCAAAATTATTGTAGAAGATGAGGGCTCCTTAGAAAATGTAACAACACAGTTTCAACATCAGGTTTAAGAATCCTAATAACTATTCTTTTAAATATGCACACAGTCAGGGCTCAAATTTTTTTCCTTCTCTCTCTCTCTCTCTTTTTTTGAGATAGAGTCTAGTAGATAGCTCAGGTTGGCCTTGAACTTGCTACGTAGCCAAGGAAGACTTGAACTTCGACTCTCATGCCTCTCCCAAGTGCTAGGATTCTAGGTATGTGCCAGCATGCTGGGCTTATTTAATGCTGGGAATTGAGCCTGTGGTTTTGTGCATGCTAGGCGACTGGGCCACTTTTGCAGCCCTAGTTTTATTTATTTATTTATTTATTTGTTTGTTTGTTTGTTTGTTTGTTTGCTTGCTTGCTTGTTTTACACCCCAGCCTCAGTTTCTGCTCCCTCCTCTCCTCCTAGCTGCCCACCCCCACCCCCTCTCTGTCCCCTCCACCAATCCACTCCTCCTCTGTTTCTGTTCAGGAAAGGGCAGGTCTCCCATGAGTATCAATAAAATATGGCATATCAAGTTGCAGTAAGACTAAGCACCTCCCCTTGTATTGAGGCTGGGCAAGGTGACCCAGTATGAGGAATAGTGTCCCAAAAGACAGTAAAAGAGTCAGAGACAGCCCCTGTTCCCACTGTTAGGAGTCCCACAGGAGGACCAACCTACACAACTGTAACATATATGCAGAGTGTCTAGGTCAGTCTCATGCAGTCTCCCTGGTTGTTGGTTCAGTCTCTGTGAGCCTCTATGAGCCCAGGTTAGTTGATTATGTGGGGCTTTTTGTGGTGTCCTTGACCCCTCTAACTCCTACAATCCTTTCTTCTCCTCTTCTGCAAGATTTTCTGAACTCCAACTAACATTTGGCTGTAGGTCTGCATCTGTTTCCATCAGATGCTGGATGACACCTCTCTGATGACAATTGGGCTAGGCCCCAATCTATGAGAATATCATTAGGCATCATTACACTGACTTTTTCCCCCTCCAGTCATGTTTGGTTCTATCCTAGGTCTCTCAGTCATCCAGTCTGTGGGTCCTGGTGCTCCAGGCAGTGTCAGGGGTAGGCTTACCCTCCTGGCATGGGTCATTGGTTGGCCACTTCCACAATCTCTAGGCCACCCTTACCCCGGCACATCCCATAGGCAGGACAAACTGTAGCTCGAAGGTTATGTGGCTGGGTTGGTTTCCCACTCCCTCCACTTGAAGTCTTGCCTGGTCACAGGAGATGCCCAGTTCAGGCTATGTATCAACTATTGCTAAGAGTCTTCGCTGGGGTTATCCTTTTGGATTCCTGGGAGATTACCTTGTGCCAGGTTTTTATCTGATGTCAAAATGCCCCCCTCTTCCAGTAGTCTCAGTACTCTCCCCCTCCATTATCCCCCACCCAACCTGATCACTCCTGTTCCCATCCCCACCTGCCCACAGTCCACCCATGAAATCTCTTCTATTTCCCCTTTCCAGGGAGATCCAGGCACTCCCCCTTAAACCCTCCTTGTTACCTAGTCTCTCTGGATCTGTGGATTGTAGCATAGTTATCCTTTATTTTATAGCTAATATCCTAATACCCACTTATGAGTGAGTACATACCATGTTTGTCTTTCTGGGTCTGGATTACCTTACTCAGAATGATTTTTTTATAGTTCTATCCATTTGCCTTCAAATTTTCTGATGTCATTGTTTTTAACAGCTGAGTAATACTCCATTGTGTAAATGTACCACATTTTCTTTATCCATTCCTCAGCTGAGGAACATCTAGGTTGTTTCCAGGTTCTGGATGTTACAAATAAAGCTGCTATGAACATAGTTGAGCAAGTGTCCTTGTGGTATGATTGAACATCCTTTGGGTATATACTGAAGAATGGGATAGCTAGGTCTTGTGGTAGATTGATTCCCAGTTTTCTGAGAAACTGCCATATTGATTTTCAAAGTGGCTGTACAAGTTTGTACTCCAGCAATGGAGGAGTGTTCCCCTTGCTCCACATCCTCTCCAGCATGAATGGTCACTTGTGTTTTTGATCTTATCCATTCTGACAGGTGTAAGATGGAATCTCAGAGTTGTTTTGATTTGCGTTTCCCTGATGGCTAAGAATGTTGAACATTTCTTTAAGTGTTCTCAGACATTTGAGATTCTTCTGTTGAGAATTCTCTATTTAGATCTGTAACCCACTTTAAAATTGGATTATTTGATTTTTTTAAAAGATTTATTTATTATGTATACAGAAGAGGGTACCAGATCTCATTACAGATGGTTGTGAGCCACCATGTGGTTGCTGGGAATTGAACTCAGGACCTCTGGAAGAACAGTCAGTGCTCTTAACCTCTGAGCCGGATTATTTGATTTTTTGATGTCTAGTTTCTTGAGTTCTTTATATATTTTGGAGATCAGCCCTCCGTCAGATGTGGGGTTGGTGAAGATCTTTTCCCATTCTGTAGGCTGCTGTTTTATCCTGTTGATGTTGTAGGCAGATGTTTCTTTGCAGATGTTTCTTTCCCACTCACCAGTTCCCAAATAACTGCCATGGAATCTTAATATTAATTATAAATAATTGGCCAATAGCTCAGGCTTGTTACTAACTCTTACATTTAAATTAATCCATATTTTTAATCTATGCTGTGCCATAGATTAAAGGTGGGTTGGTAGCTTTTCTTAGTATGTCATGCCCATCTTGCTTCTCTCTGTGTCTTCTGGCAACTGCCTGGCTCCGTCCTTCTTTCTTCCAGCATTCTCAGTTTGGCCTTCCTGCCTAACCTTATCCTGTTCAGTTATTGGCCAGTCAGCTTCTTTATTAAACCAATCCGAGTGACAAATCTTCACAGTGTGCAAAAGGATTATTCCACAGCAAACAGTGTCCTTTGCCTTACAGAAATTTTTCAGCCCTTTTATCATTTGTATGTAAAAGAGCCACTGATTTTTTTTTTAGTTGATCTTTTATCAAACCACTTGACTAAAGGTGTTTATCAGCTGTAGGAGTTCCCTGGTAGAGTTTTTGGGGTCTCTTACATATACTCTCATATCATCTTTGCATGAAGATACTTTGACTTGTTTCTTTCCGATTTGTATCCCCTTGATTTTCTATAGTTGTCTTATTGCTCTAGCTAGAACTTCAAGTACTATATTGAGTAGGTATGGAGAGAGTGGATGGCCTTATCTTGTTCCTGATTTTAGTGGAATTGCTTTGAGTTTCTCTCCATTTAACTTGATGTTGGCCATTGGCTTGCTGTATATTACTTTTATTATGTTTAGGTATGTTCCTTGTGTCCCTGATCTCTCCAAGAATTTTATCATGAAGGGATATTGGATTTTGTCAAAGGCTTTTTCAACATCTAGGAGATGATCATGTGTCTTTTTCTTTCAGTCTGTTTATATGGTGCATTACATTGACAGATTATCATATGTTGAACCATCCCTGTATCTCTGGGATGAGCCCACTTGACTGTGGTGGAGGTCTTTTTGATGTGTTCTTGGATTCGGTTTGCCAGTATTTTATTGAGTATTTTTGCATCAATGTTCATGAGTGAAATTGGTCTATAATTCTCTTTCTTTGTTGAGTCTTTGTGTGATTTGGGTATCAGGGTGACTGTGGCTCATAGAAAGATGTTGGCAATGTACCTTCTGTTTTTATTTTGTAGAATAATTTGAGGAGTATTGGTATTAGCTCTTCTTTGAAGGTCTGATAGAATTCTGCATTAAAACTGTCTTGGACTTTTTTTGGTTGGGAGGCTTTTAATGACTGCTTCTATTTCCTTAGGGGTTATAGGTCTATTTAAATTGTTTATCTAACTTTGATTTAACTTTGGTAAGTGGTATCTATCAAGAAATTTGTCTGTTTATTTTAGATTTTTCAATTTTGTGGAATACAGGTTTTTGAAGTATGACCTAATGATTCTCTGGATTTCCTTGGAGTCTGTTGTTATGTCCCCCTTTTTGTTTCTGATTTTGTTAATTTGGATATTCTCTCTCTGCCTTTTAGTTAGTTTGGATAATGGTTTGTCTATTTTGTTGATTTTCTCAAAGAACCAACTCTTTGTTTCATTGATTCTTTGTATTGTTCTCTTTGTTTCTATTTTATTGATTTCAACCCTTGGTTTGATTATTTCCTACCATCTACTCCTCTTGGATGTGTTTGCTTCTTTTTGTTCTAGAGCTTTCAGGTGTGCTGTTAAGTCACTAGTATGAGATCTCTCTAACTTCTTCAAGAAGGCACTTAGTGCTATGAATTTTTCCTCTTAGCACCACTTTCATTATGTCCCATAAGTTTGGGTATGTTGTATATTCATTTTCATTGAATTCTAGGAAGTTTTTATTTTCTTTCTATTTCTTCCTTGACCCAGTGGTAACTCAGTAGAGAGTTGTTCAGTTTCCATGAGTTTGTAGGCTTTCTGTTGTTGAAATCCAGCTTTAATCCATGGTGGTCTGATAAGATACAGGGGGTTATTTCCATTCTTTTTGTATCTATTGAGATTTGCTTTGTAGCTGAGTATATGGTCAGTTTTAGGGAAGGTTCCATGTGGTGCTGAGAGAAGGTATATCATTTTATATTTGGGTGAAATGTTCTGTAGATATCTATTAGGTCCATTTGAATCATAACACCTGTTAGTTCCATTATTTCTCTGTTTAGTTTCTGTCTGGATGACCTGTCCATTGGTGAGAGTGGGGTTTTAAAGTCTTCCACAATTATTGCATGGGGTTCGTTGTGTGTTTTAAGCTTTAGTAATGTTTCTTTTACAAACATGGGTGCCCTTACATTTGGGGCATAGATGTTCAGAATTGAGACATCGTCTTGGTGGATTTCTCCTTTGGTGAGTATAAAATGCCCTTCTCTATCTCTTTTGAATAATTTTGGGTTGAAGTCTCTTTTGTTAGATATTAGACTAGCTACACAAGCTTGCTTCTTAGGTCTGTTTGATTGGAAAATCTTTTTCCAACCCTTTACTCTGAGGTTCTATCTTTGATGTTGAGGTGTGTTTCTTGTATGCAATAGATTGATAGATTCTGTTTTTATATGCATTCTGTTAATCTGTGTCTTTTATTGGCAAATTGAGTTCATTGATATTGAGAGATATTAATGACCAATGATTTTCAGTTCTTGTTATTTTGTTGGTGGTGGTGTTGTTGTTGGTAGTGTGTGATTGTGTGTGTGTGTGTATGTGTGTGTGTGTGTGTGTTTTCCCTTCATTGGGTTTTGCTGGTGTGAAATTATCTATTACCTGTGTTTGCATGGGTGTAGTTAACTTCCTGGGGTTGGAGTTTTCCTTATAGTACCTTCTGTTAGGCTGGATTTGTGGATAGATATTAAATTTGACTTTGTCATGAAATAAATTGTTTTTCTCCATCCATGGTGATTGATAGTTTTGCTGGGTATAGTAGTCTACATTGGCATCTGTGGTGTCTTAGAGTCTGCAAAACAGCTGTCCAGGCCCTTCTGGATTTTGGGNTCTCTGTTGAGAAGTCAGGTGTGGTTCTAATAGGTCTGCCTGTATATGTTAGCCTTTTTCCCTTGCNNGTTTTAATATTCTTTCTTTGTTCTGTATGTTTAGTGTTTTGATTATTATGTGGCATGGGGATTTTCTTTTCTGATCCAATTTATTTGGTGTTCTGTGAGCTTCTTGTACCTTTGTAGGCATGTCCTTCTTTAGGTTGAGAAAATTTTCTTCTATGATTTTATTAAATATATTTTCTGGATTTTTGAGCTGGGATTCTTCTTCTATCCCTATTATTCTTAGATTTGCTCTTTTCATAGTGTCCCAGATTTCCTGGATGTTTTGTGTTAGGAATTTTTTAATTTAACATTTTTCTTGCCTGATTAATCTGTTTCCTCTATCATATCTTCAAATCCTGAGAATCTCGCTTCCATCTCTTGTATTCTGTTGGTGATGCTTGCATCTGTAGTTCCTGTTCACTTACCCAGATTTTCCATTTCCAGGATTCCCTCTGTTTGTGTTTACTTTATTGCTTCTATTTCCATTTTCAGGTCTTGAACTGTTTTCTTCACCTGTTTGTTTTTTCTTGCCTTTCTTGGCATTCTTTTAGGGATTTATTGATTTCACCCAATTTTTTTGTTTTTCTTTCCCTCAATTTCTTTAAGAGATTTTTTTATTTCCTCTTTAAGGACCTCTATCATTTTCATAAAGTTATTTTAAAGGTCATTTTCTTGTGCATCAGCTGCATTAGATTGTTCAGGTCTTGGTGTCATTGGATATCTGTGTTCTGGTAGTGCCATATTTCCCTTTCTGTTATTAATTGTGTTCTTACATTGGCATTTAGGCATCTGGATTTGGGATAACTATAGGTCTAGGTGTTGATTCCTGTGTTTGTCTTTGTTGGATGGGTGTTTTGTTCCTTGGTTTCTCTTTCTTCTCTGGTCTTTTGGTCTAAGTGGCCGAGGGTTCAGGTGACTAGTGAGTCTTCAGGTCCAGTAGGGTGTCTCCACTGGAGTCTTAGGGGTCTGGGGTCCCTAGATCTGGCCTTGCCTCTGGTAGGGCTGAAGTCTTCTTCTAAAGTTATAGACCAGGATATGGAGCCCAGGGGAGTGGGTGCAGTCTGGGATTGTTGGGCGGGCTTTAAGGAGTGTTGGCGAGTGGTGGTCAGTGTCTTACCTCAAGGTCCCTAGATCCAGCCTGGCTTCTGGTAAAGCCAAAGTCTTATTCCAAAGTTGTAGGCCAGGATATGGAGCCCAGGGGATGAGGTCCCTAATTATTTTCTCAATGTTATGTTTGAATCAGAATTAAGCACGTACAAGTGATGGATAGATCCCTTAAGTCCGCCCCTTCCACTTTCACTTGCTGAAGGCGCTAGGTTGTTTGTTCTGACATTTTTCCAATCTTCACTTTGCTCTTGTTACCTGAGCAACCTGATATCTTGATGACAGGGTCTCGCCCTCCTCAGGCCCTACCACATGTCATTCCTTAAAATCCTCCTTTCTCTTTGTGCTTGTTTCTCCGTGATCACATCTAGTTCTTGATGTGATGAGTTTGGAAACGCTGTGGCTGCTGGATGTGGATAGCTGTGGTCTGAGTTGCTCCCTTGGACTGCAGACTCCAACCCTGCTTTGCCCAGTGCCGTCCATGCTATACATCCAGTAGGCCCCTCAAAATTAGAATGTCCAAAGTGGGGCTTTGGTGACTCTGTCACAGATTGGTGCTTGGGTGTTTTCCCCAAGCTCCGACTCNTTTCCACACTCAAACCAAAACCTTGTCATCTTCTATGGCTTTCTCTCTCTATTTTGTTTTATCCTGTACCTGTGTTGGCTTCATCTTTGAATACCTCTGGAACCAGCCAAGTTTTCTCGCCCTCACTGCCTGAGACTGAGTCCTTCACACACCTCTCATCAAGTCTGATTTCCCTGATACAGCCACTGTCCCATCCAAGGAGTTCCATGTGTTCAGGATTCAGTTCAAATAAAAGCCAGAGTAAGATGTTCCTGTGCTAACACCCCTCCAGTGGCTCCACCCCGCTTCAAGGCCAAGTGTAAGTGCTTATCGAAGAGGCCAGCCACTCCTAGCTTTATTGCTTTCCTTTCTTATCCTTGTGTGGTTTATGGGAAAACATGCAAATAAATCACGCTCTTTTTTCTTTCTTTCTCCAGATATTCCTGTAATTTGTTCCTTCCTGTCCTCAGAACTTCCCTGCATGTTTTACCATGGCTCCCATTCCTTCACTGTCTCTCTTTCCTCAGTAGCATCCATCACTCCCTGACATAAACAGAGCTACTTGATTGCCTATTTATTTTCTTCCTGGCTCCCCAACACATCAGCAGGGACACGACTCTGCAAACTGCTGTATCCTCTGAGTGTAGATAATGCCTGGTCTGCAGCGATGCTCAATAAACATTTGATAAATGAATGCATGAAATAATTAGATAGATATAAATATGTACTTTAGTCATGCCTGGGGCTCTAAAAGAGAAATATTGGTGTTCTCTCTAATTGCCTTGTCTAAGAGAATTCACGGAGGGCTGNATGGAAGACTTGGGATTTATAGTGAGTTGAGTTGAGTTGAGTTAGCCAGGCCAAAAGGGAGGAGGAGTCTTCACAGAGGACCTTGACCTGGGAAATAGGACATCTTGGAAGGACAGAAAGAAGCCCTGAGCTGGAGCCTCAAGAATGAGGCACAAAGAAGTAGGTGGCACAACCACTAAAGGGTTTTGTCTGAGGAGTAACAAGAGAGGGACAGTGACAGGCAGAGACTGAAACTTTGAGAACTGCAATCTGACCTCTTTGCTTAGTAAAAACTCACACTCAGTACTTGTTCTGAGCAAAGCTCCATTCAAAGTGATTCATTTACCTCTCAGAAGACAGTATAAGGTGGGGACCTGTGCTGGGTAGTTTTTGTCAGCCCAACACAAACTAGAGTCACCTTGGAAGAAGAAAACTCAACTGAGGAATTGCCTCCATCAGATTGGCCTATAGACAAGTCTGTGGGACATTTTACTGGTTAATGGTATAGGAGGGTCCCCCTCACTGTTGGTGGTGCCATCCCTGGGCTGGTAGTCTTGGGTTCTATAAGAAAGCAGGCTGAGCAAGCCACTAGGAGCAAGCCAGTAAGCAGTACTCCTCCATGGCCTCTGCATCAGCTCCTGCCTCCAGGTTCCTGTCTTAAGTGCCTGCCTTGGCTTCCCTGGATGATGGGCTATAAACTGGCAGCCAAATCAACTCTTTCCTCCCCAAGTTGGTTTTGATCAGTATTTTTTTGTCATATTAACTGAAAACAAGCTGGGACAGTACCACTGTCTACCTCATTTTAAATGGAAATACAGGGAAAATTGAAGCACAGAGAAGTGAAGCAAATTGCCTGACATCACACAGCTTGTGAGTGGGCAGAGGTAGATCAGAAACCAGACTGTGTGACTCTGTAGTCCATGATTTTCCTTTGCTCTTTTGATTGCAACTCTTGGGAGGTATCACTTAGATGCAGCAATATCCATCCATTAAGAAAAACACATTCCAATGAGATTTGGTAAGTGTGGCTTCTATGTAATACCCACTGCAATCAAGATAGAGAATTTCCCATTATTGGGACTGGAGCAATGTGCAAGTAAGAGCACAAGCCACTCTTCCAGAGGACTCAGTTTGATTCCCAGCACCCACCTGTCTGTAACTCCAGCTCCAGGAGGATTTGATGCCTCTCCTGGCCTCTGCAAGCACTACACACACATAAATGCAGGCAAACACTCATATACATAAAACAAAAATAAATAAAATAAGTAATCATCAGTCTCCTTAAAATTCCCTTGGGTTCTTTTGCAGTAAGGCTTCCCANCATGTGCTCAGAGTGTCCCAGGTGACTCCTGACTTTGTCACAGTAGAGGATTTTCAACTGTCTTGGAGTTTCACATAATGGAACTGTGCAATACATCCTATTTTTATGACTGGTATATGTGCGTGAACATGTGCATGTAGTGGCCAGAAGTTGACATCAAGTACTCAGTCACTCTTCTTACTTTTTGACACAGGCTCTGCCACTTTCTTTGAACCTGGAACTTGCCAATTCAGCAAAATTAGTTGCCCAGCAAGCCTCAGGGAACCTCCTATCTCTCCCTCCCCAGCATTGGGATTATAGGCATACACCATCTGCCTTTTACTTGGGTGCTAGGGTTCTGAACTGGGGTCCTCGTGCTTGTGTGGCAAGCACTTACCCATGGAGCCACCTTTCCTGGCCCCATTCCTAGAGTCTTTCACGAGGCATGTTGCTGCTACTCATCCTTGTTGCATATGTTAATCATTTGGTTTTTTTCCGGTGGACTATAGGCTGTTCTTTCATTTGTGTGATTAAAATTGTTTTACATTTTGAAATACAGATTGATAGGAAGTTAAAAATGTGGAATGAAGTCTCATTGTCTTCATCCAGTCTCCTCCCTCCTTACCTCTTGATAACTATAGCACAGTATTGATCCAGGAAGTGACGCAGCCTCCTGTGGCCATTCCTGAGGCAGCTCTTCCAGGAGGACTGTCCCAGTGCTTGGTGTACACAGGACATTTTCTGCTCTAGCTGTGGGAACTCCCCTCCCCGCTCCTGGATGAGTCCTAAGGATGGTTCAACCTTCTGTGCTCTCATTCCTCTTGTCTCGGGTGGCCTCTTCAATACTCAAGGAATCCTTCCTCAGATCTCCAGAACTTTCTCTGTGTAGCTTCCTCCTCTCCAAGTGCTCCTTCCTGGAAGTCTGGATGCCTTGATTTTCCTGAACTCTCATTCTGCCTCCTCAGCTTGCACTGTGGGCTGGAGACTCCAGGTGGTAACAGGAGTGTGGGCTGGGCTCAGCTTGTCTGCATCCCTTCTCTCTGAGACCTCAATCTTCTGATTCCTGCACTCAGTGTCTTGAAATCTTTGTGTCACATATTTTGGTTGGTCTTCTGTAGCAGGGTTTCGTGGACCACCAGTCCCCAAATCACGACAGGGAGACATTATTAATTATAAATGCACTGCCTTAACTTAGGCTTGTTTCTAGCTAGCTTTTTAAACTTAAATTGACCCAATTTCTATTAATCTATGTGCTGCCCCAAGGTTTGTTTACCTCATCTGTATACTGTCCATCCTGCTTTCCTGCTTCCTCTGTGTCTGTATACTGTCTGGCTGCTGGCTGGCTGGCCCCCGGCTGGTTGGCCCCTGGTGTCTCCTTTTCTTTCTCCCTCATTCTCTCTTGAGCCTAGATTCCTCTTCCTGCTTATTCTGTCCGCCTGCCTGACCCACCTATCCCTCTACTGCCTAGTTATTGGCCCTTCAGTTTTTTATTAGACCAATCAGGTGCCTTAGGCAGGCAAAGTAAAACAAATGCAACATATCTTTACATAGTTAAACAAGTGCAACATAAATGTAGCACATCTTTACATAGTTAAACAATTACTCTGCAACACAAACAAATGTAATACATCTTTACTTAGTTAAACAAATATTCTATTCCACAACAGTCTTCTAATTATCTAAGGTGATAGGTTTAATTTTTTTTATTGCTGAGTGGTGATCCACTGGTTCAATTGAATAGATATGCTGTCTTAAACCTTACACCTGTTGTACACTTGGTTGTTCCCAGATTTGGCTATTACAGATAAGACTGAACCAGTCTTTGTATCTGCATGTTTCCATTTCTCTTGACAAATACCTGGGATTGGAGTTCCTTTTCTTTCTTTCTTCTGTTTTATTTCCTTTCTTTCTTTTTTTAGAGACAGGGTCTTATGTAGCCCAGGCTGCCCTTGAACTTACTGGGTAGCTAAGGATAACATTGCACTTCTGATTTTCTAGTGTCTCCTTCTTGAGTGCTGGGATTACAGGTGTGTACCTCCAATGCCAAGTTTATGGT
Source organism: Neotoma lepida (assembly GCA_001675575.1). Lineage (NCBI taxonomy): Eukaryota > Metazoa > Chordata > Mammalia > Rodentia > Cricetidae > Neotoma > Neotoma lepida. Next base: position 560,467 of record LZPO01066273.1, read on the forward strand.
GCTTGGGGTTGAATTTAGAGCTTTGTGCTTGCTAGGCAAGCCCTCTACCAACTAAGCTACTTTCCTAGCTCCTGACGTTCCTTGATTGTAGAGTACCAAGTATGTAGTTTTATAAAACTCTGGCAAACAGTTTTCCAATCACAATACTGCCAACATTTGATGTTGTCAGTCTTCCACTTTTTGTCATTTTAGTGACTGTGTGGGGTCTCATTGTGAGTTTATTTCACATGTTTTGTTTTATCCTGGGAATAATAGGAAGGAAGGTGACATGCATAGATTTAAAATTTGAAAACAGCCATCTGTCCTGTCTGCTTATTAAAAAGCCCACAAATGGAACTTGTTTTGAGCAGAGCCCTGTATGAAGTGACTCACATGCTGTGATATCTTTTGCGTTCTTCTTGGGTATTTTCATATCTATTTTAAAGAAGTTTTCCTGTTTTCCTGTTGGCCTGTCTTCTTACCGGGTTGTAAGACTTCTTACATTCTGGATCCAGAGCTCATGTGAGAGATAACGGAATGAGCACTTTGAAGCACTCCTCTTTNCTGGGTGCATGGAACAGGGTGGTGGTAAGAATAGAAATGGGTTGTTGAGGTCACTGGGAGACTGATGACTGTGTCTTAGACATACACTGNAATCATTAAATTATTTAAAATATTTCTGAGGAATTGGGGTCTCTATGTTCCTTTTGCAAATGAATATTCTTAAATATACTTTTAAAAGGAATAATAAACCTGAATCATTTCTCTTCTTGACTTAACTGCAGGAGAATGTCTCAGGGACCTATGATGTTCTCCCTTCTCCTGGTCCTCTTTCTGAGCCATGGAGGTGCGTGTCAGAGAGACCCAAGCTCCAGGCAGGGTAAGTCCTGAGGAGAAAAACACCTTTTGCGGCTTCCACACATTTTAGGTGATGTAGCTGGAAATGTTAGTTTAGACTCATGATGCATTCAGGTGAACGTGTGTGTGTGTGTGTGTGTGTGTGTGTGTGTGTGTGTGTGTGTGTATGCATATGTGTGTCTGTATGTGTTGGCCTTTTAGGGTTATTATACAAGGTTTTTTTCTTTTTTATTAGTGCATATTATTTGTACAAAGTAATAGGTTCATTATAACATTCTCACGCATGCAAACTTCGCTGGAATTCACCCCCAGCACCCTCTCTTTCCTCCACTCCCCACGGGTTCACTAGACCCCACACGTGAAGGAAACAGGTAGTGCCCGCCTCTCTGAGTCTGGCTTATTTTGATTGACAGGATGATCTCCAGTTATGACGTTTCTCCTGCAAATGACATAGTTCCATTCTTCCTTATGGTGGGATAATACTCCATTGTGTGTATAGATCACACTTTTTCCACCAGGATCTTGTTGATGGGTTTCCAGGCTGGCTCTGTATCCTGGTAATTGTGAATATTGCCACACTGAGCACAGATGGGCAGGTATCTCTGTGCTGTGCACCTTAGCTGCCTCTGTGTCACACAGTGGATCAGACAGTAGTTCTCCTTAGGTTTGTGGGACACCTCTTTCCTGATTTCCACAGTGGCTAGACAAACTGACACTCCCAGGGACAGTGTGTAAAGGTTCTCAGTGGGGGCTGGGAACCAAAGTTTGCTCACACTGGGCATAGTTATTGTAATGATTACAACTCAGGGGAAGCCTGAGTGGCTTTTGTTGGGCTTCTGTGGTAGCTACATTTGCCTTTATGAAGGTCATACAGTGCAGTCCCAGTCACATGTCCGATGGCTTTCTTACAGATTTACACCCATTGCTGCAGAAAATGGCGGTGAGTGTTCCATTTTTATTTTAATCAAAATCCCCTCTACTGGNTCTGCCAAATTTGAATGTTATATTTGATTTTATCTCTTTGCCTTTTAGGAAGAAATAATGGAGGGAAACTATCTGAATGGTAATGTCCCCAGTGTGTCCCATGTGGACCTCCTGAGATCTTCAAACAGAATATGGATGTGGTGTCTGTGGAACAATTCCGTTTAAAGCTGTCTTTTCATTTTGTCCTCACTGTAGCATTTCTGGATCTCATACAGTTCGGAAGGTAATCTGCCTCTGAGGGCGTGGAAGGGATGGGATTTTCTCCTAATAACTCTTACATGGAATTTCTTACTTGAGAAAAGCAGTATATGCTCATTGCCAAGAGCATCAACCAATGTCCAAAGTTGTAGCTGCTCCCCAAGCACTATTCCTCCATTGCTGTAGCTTAAGACCACGATGCCTGGAGTGCTTCTGAGGAGGCAACTTATTCCCAGGACTTGGTGAAGAGAAACACGTCTGTGTTTACTCTACTCCTCAGCCTGGAACTGGTTGCTGTCCCTTTGGACAGAATAATGAAACCGAGGCTTGGGGGGAAGGTGAGTGGAGGCTACACAGCTGGGAAGTGGCAGAGTGGAAGTGTGACCCTGGCACCTGGCCCCAGAGCCTGCTGCCACCACTGCTCTGCTCTGTGATGCACAGGCCTGTGTGAGAGGCTGGAGAGATGGAGTGATGTGGCAGTGTTTAGAAAGTTGTCAACATTAAATCTTAATATGCATTCCATGAAGAAGAGGAAATGGGGGCCTTGGGCCCCTGGCAGGGACAGCCAATCACATTAAGATGAAAGGCCCCTGTACACATCCCTCTCCCCAGGAGAACTGCAATGGGTGGTTTTACATATGTTCTTTCAGGCTGTAATTTTATTTATTTACTTATGTATTCATCCATCCATCTATTTATCTATAACAAAAAAGAGATTAGAAAAAAGCTGTTTGTGGTGGCTGGGGAGGTGGTGCAGTCAGTAAAGTGCTTGCCTCACACGCATGAGAACCTGAGTGTGACCCCCAGAATCTGCATAAAAGTTTTGGGCATGGTGGCACATGCTTGGAATCCCAGTGCTGGGAGAGTACAGACAGGAAATTCTTAGGATCCGCTCATCAGCTGGTCTAGCNGAATCAGTGAACTCCTGACCAATGAAAAACCCTGTCTCAATGATACTTGAGGTTGTCTTCAGGCATCTACACACACGCAAACACACACACACACATCTGTATACACACATATACACATACACCTGTATATACACACATACACCTGTATACAAACACACATACACATATACACCTGTATACAAACACACACACCTGTGTACATACACACTTGTATACACACACATACATAACACACCTGAATACACACACACACACACACACACACACACACACACCTGTACACACACTCATAAACACACCTCCTGCCATTGTGCCAGGTGAAGGCATCTCTTACTTCTCAACATAAAGTTCCTGGCATCCCTGACCCATTTCCACCCTTCTCTCTGAGCCTGAGGGCACACAGCTAGTANAGGAATGTTTGCAGGGGACCTGGTCATTGACTTTCTCCCATCTGTCTTTGCCTGAAGCTCCCATGTGTGGACTGCAGACCTGTCCCACAGAGTTCTTGCATATCTGAACTCACGGAATGTGGCCTTTACCATCGACAGCCTGCAGGTGTGTATGTGAGACCTGTTCCTAAATTCTTTTTTTTAAAGATTTATTTATTATGTATACAGAAGAGGGTGCCAGATCTCATTACAGATGGTTGTGAGCCACCATGTGGTTGCTGGGACTTGAACTCAGGACCTCCGGAAGAACAGCCAATGCTCTTAACCTCTGAGCCACCTCTCTAGCCCCCTAAATTCTACTATTGGTCACATCTTAGTGCAAACCAGTTGTGCACTGAGTGGAAACTGGAGGGAATTTACTGATGAAAGAACAGCAGAGGTGTATTAGACACTTTTNTATTACTAGAACACAATACCCAAGACCAGGTACTTCTATTACTATAACAAAATCCCAAGACAGAAAGAGTTTTAGGATGGAGGGATGGATCAGTAGTTAAGAGTGCTTGCTGCTCAGTCATGAGGACAAGAGTTCAGATCCCAGCACCCATGTTGGGGGCTCACAAATACCTGCAACTCCATATCCAAGGGATCTGATGTCCTCCTCAGGCCTCTGTGGGCACCTCTGTACACATGCACACATATGCCCACACAGATACATATACACACATACATGAATAAATCTTTTTTAAAAAGAATTTACTTCATAGTTTTAGAGGCTAACAAGCCATCAGTATAGTGCTGGCTCCTGCAAAGACATAGTTGAATGTATAAACTTGGTAAATGGCATTACAATGGTGGGTACACCTATGAGAGGGCACGATCAAATGGGGAGAGAGGAATTTGGGGCGGGATTCATGGTCAAGCTCACTTTAATCCTCTCCTAAGACCTATCCAGTATCTCATGGGAACTATCTCAGTTCCTTCCAAAGGCAGCAGCCTCCCTATCCCCTCACCCAGGGTCCACTTCTTAGAGGTGGCATCATCTCTTAATGTCACCTTCACAGAAACTAACTTCTGATGCATGAGCCTTGGGAAATAAACCATATTCAGCATGTACTCGATTATTTGTGACAGCAGTGGACATTTGGCTAGGGCAGCAGTAGGGCACAGCAGGTGTGATGACTGGGATGTCTTGGCATGGCTGGTACCTCAGGATGATACCTTGAGAACCACATCTGAAACTGAGGATGTGTTATTTCAGTGCTCACACACCATTATTCTGTTTAGTAAAGAAGTCACATCATAGGCTGATGAATAAAGGAACAGCACAATTTGTTATTTCCAGTTTTAACTTATGTTTTAATAAAAACAGAAATATCAGCAGACATTCACACCAGAACTGCACCCAGAGGGCTGCCTGCCCACTATTTGCTCCTCCAGCTGGAGGGGCTGTTGGGCCCACATTGCATCTGCCTCATCACTCCTGGCAATGTAATTAGCAGTAACGAGTAACCCCTTTCTCTCTGACAGTAAGGTTTCCCATATTGGTAGGTATATACTGCTACATGCATATCTTCATTCACTTGGCAGGTTGGCCTAGTTGTAGACACTGAGAATGAGGTGAAGAACTAAACATGACTCCCATCATTCTGAGGTAGAGACAGACATCAAGTAAATAAGAACTCATCATGAGTAGAGAAAAATGGTGGGTACTACTGAGCACTTCTGAGCTGTCACCACCGAGAACACTGTAGACATTTAATTTTCACAGCGTCCCACATGGTGAGCACTATCATAGTCTCCGTTTTCCAGAGACTATAAATTCTGAGGCCCAGATGTAAGATTNCCAACTTAGCAAACACAAATAAATATAGGACATCCATGGACTAGACGTGTAGCTCAGTTGACAGAGTGTTTGCCTAGCGTGCATAAAGCCCTGGGCTTGATCCCCAACACTGCAGCAAATGAGCATGGCTGACACATGGAGGCAGAAGAATCACATGTTCAAAACCATCCCTGGCTGCACAGTGAGTTTGAACCCAGCCTGGGCTACATGAGCCCCCTCTCAAAAGACAAAGCACAACACACAAACATACAATATCTAATTAAATTGAAGTTCAGGTAAGTGTAAACATGGAGATTGCCATGCATGTTATCTGTCTTTTATACCCAGTGTTTGCCTACAAGCATTAGTTCACACTGCCTTCCCAGAGAATGTTTGTGTAAGGGGTATTTAAGAATCTGAGGCTGGGTATACAACTGCAACATCAGCATCTGGAAAGTTAAGACAAGAGGAGTGTGGATTTAGGGCCAGCCTGGACTCCATGGTGAGACTCCCATTCCCAAATCTGAACAACAGCAGCGAGTCCAAAAGCTCCTAAATGAAAAAAGAAAACGAGTCTGCAAATAGCAGAGGAGAAGTTTTCAGGGGAGGCTAGTGGCCTGACAAGGCATTACAGACACGTTGATTCATTCTGCCTGGGTTTTCTCCTCGCTCAGTGCTAGGGTTTGAGTGGTAGGAAACCAGAGACACTCAGCTTCGCAACAGAGGCCCACTGCCTTGGACAAGGACCAGGCACGTTACAGAATGGGGAAATCAGGCTGGCCACCTGAAGGGGGAAGCATGCCCAGATTTTTCATTCTTTGCATTTCCCAAGTGGAGTTGGAAATCTGGATTTTGTAAGGAATTCCCCAACTTTATAGCATTTGCCGCCACTAAAACCCTCCCACATACAGGCTGCTGCCAGGTGAGGGACTTTGCAGAGAGTCAAGGGGAACCCACTGAGCTGCTGGCCATGGTGCTGACCCACTATCCAGTCTTCTGTCCTCACTGACTGAATCTCCCACGTCCAGGCAGTCATGGAAGCCCACCTGGAGCAGTATTTGTACCAGCCCCAGAAGCTGCTGGAGGACCTGAGGGACACTGATGCCCAGCAGTTCCGTACCATCATGAAATGCGTTTTGGAAGACAAGTGGGACCACCTGGTGAGGCATGCTTGGCATCTCCTGGGGAGGAGCTGGGGCAGTTGGTATTTGCTGGGCCTCCCCAGGCCTTGGCCACTCTTGACTCCTTTCTCTCTTTACTACCACCCCAACTTAGGACTCTAGGGCCTGGCTTTTCTTCTCCAGTTTCTCCAAGTTACTTTTTCCTACTCTTATGGGCACTGAGTGTTCTGAGGGTCTCCTAATGGTTTGAGTTGGTAAGTGTGTGAGGGTGATTGCTGTGTGCAGTGTGAGGGTGATTGCTGTGTGCAGTGTGAGGGTGATTGCTGTGTGCAGTGTGAGGGTG
>LZPO01066273.1:589812-603672 GCA_001675575.1 Neotoma lepida
GAACAGCCCTGGCCAACTCAAATGAAGGGTCACCCGGGAATCTCAACATCTGTACTGAGCACAGCCTGGGGGTCTTAAGTAGAGATCTGCTCAGAGGTCTGGGGTGAGGCCAGCAGTGTTGACAAGTGGCTGAAGGACAGACAAATGCAATTGTAGTACAAGGGGCTCCACAAGAGTAAAGGCTCTGCCAGATTCCATGCCAGGGATTCGTGTTATTGGTCTAAGAATGTGGCCTGGGTATGTCATATTTCTAAAGAAGTTCAGAGGCCCAGCATGGTGACACAGACCTGTGATCCCAGCTGCTTGGCAGTCTGAAGCAGGAATGTCACAAATTCAGGGTCAGCTTGAGTAAGACCTTGTCTCAAAATAAAAAAACAAACAAACAAAAAAATATAAGGGTTTAGGGATATAGCTTAGTGGTAGAATTCTTGCATAAACTGTGTGGGTCCCTAAGTTTAACTCTGAGAACTGGAGTGGCAACAAACAGTTATCAGGGCAANGGCCAAGTGGACAACCCAANTTTGATCCCCAGAACCCTCATGGTGGCAGGAGAGAACTGACTCCTGCAAGTTGTCCCNTGACTGCTACGTGAATGCAGTGGTACATGAGTGGCNCAATTCTCCATGAATGAATGAATGAATGTAAGACAAATTGTGAAACAGTCTTANTAATAAAAATCCCAGAACCAGATATTGGGGTTNAAACTGAGAGATCAGAGGAATAGGACAAGCCACAGCCAACCTCACGTTACCAATCCTCAGCCTCCAAAGAGACCTACTTCCTTTATACCCATGCCTATATGCCTTTCTGTTCTGCCATCTCACTTCCTCTCTCCACCCAGCTACATCATTTCCTGTCTGTCTGTACAGACTTCTAGACCTCTATGGTTAGTGCTGGGATTAAAGGCGTGTGCCACCAGGCTTGGCTCTGTTCCCAATGTGGCCTTGAACTCACAGAGATCNGGATGGATCTCTGCCTCCTGAATGCTAGGATTAAAGGCATGTGCTACCACTGCCTGAATTCTATGTTTAATATAGTGGCTGGATTTTTCCTCTGATCCTCAGATAAGCTTTATTGGGGTACACAGATAAAACATTACCACAAATGAATGAATGAAATGAAAGTCTCCAGATGATCCCAGCACAGGCAGGATTGGGGAGCCCTGGATGAGTGTGGTTTTTACTGAGCCCCTAGACTTGTTTCTGGGTTAAATTAGAAAATACAGATGACCTCTCCTCCCTCCTCCATTCTTTCCTCTCTGTTTATTTTTTCAGTGAAGTCTAGTTATATCTCCCTGGCTGGCTTCGAGTTTGCAATCTTCCTGNCCCAGCCACCTGAGTGCTAGGATTTCAAGCATGTGTTACCATNGCTAGGCTTCTTATTCCTATTTTTTCCCATTAAATTTCAGGCCATTCTTAGTTAAAAAATTAGAACCACCNCATTACAATGCCATTCAAAGAAAATCTTGGTAAAGCCACCAGTAATTCCACAGTAGTTTTNCACACATAATTCCAAGTACCTTGTTACATTTGGCATCTCTCACCATGGTCATCTATTTGTCAAGGCCTATATTTTTATGCTCAAGGAAAAATTCTTAAGCTNAAGCAAAAAAAGAAAATAATTGTATTTTGTGGCCATAGAGACACCTTTGGCCAAGAAGGAAGACAAATGCAATTAGGCATGGGGGTGGGGACCCCTTCAGGTCATTGGGACACAGGTTAAGGACAGGGAGCTTGACAGTTCTCAGACTTGAGGGTGCATTGATCTCATTCCTTAAAGTGCACACCACTGGGTTCTGTGCTGCCAGCTGATTCCTCAGGTCTGGTCGTGGCCTGGAATTGTGCAATTCTAGCCATCATGTCATGCTGCTGTTGCCTGTGACTAGGCTTTGAGAGCCACCACTGTGGTGCTNTTTTCCTTCCGCAGCCTCGGAACAGCACCCCAGAAGGGAGCCTGCTGAAGTGAGAGCCTGAACCAATTTCTTTCTCTTAGCTCTGCTGCCCCCCAGTGGCAATTTCAAGATTGCATATAAAAGGGTTGTGCATGCATGACTCAAGTCAATGTTGTTTATACAAATTCAAGTGTTAAAACAGTCACTATCCTCATTTTTTACATTTATTTATTGTTTTTACTTATTTCTTCATTGTGTTCGTGTGTGTGCGTGTTTATGTGTCAGAGAACACTTGAGAGTCACTTCTTTTTATCCATCTTGTGGGGTTTAGGGATCCAACTGAGGTTATGAGGCTTGGTGGCCAACTACTGCCACCTATTGAAGCACCTCACTGGCCTCTCATCATCATCATCATTATTATTATTATTATTATTATTATTATTATTATTATTATTATTATTATCGTCGTCGTCGTCGTCATCATCATCATCATAACCATCATCATTATTTATTATTATTATTATTTATACAGAGGCTATGATACGGTCGGTGAGTTTATTACCTTCCTTACCAGAATCAGATAGGAATTCTTAACTGTAACTAGGGAAGTGTATTACAATAGTCATTATGACAATCTTAGAAACATGCAGGCATGTACAACATATGATGTAAGTGAAAATATAAAGTAGTTCTGTTCATATTATAAATCTGTGAGAACTTCACACTGTATATTTCTAAAGGCNTAGACCCGCTTGGAAAGATATACCTGACCTTCCTTCCTCCCTTCCTCCCCTCTCTCCTCCCTTCCTTTTCTCCTTCCATCCTTCCCTCTTTCCTTCCTTTCTCCCCTTCCCCCTTCCTCCCTCCCCCTCCCTCATTCCTTCCTGTCCGCTCCTTTCTTTCCTCTCCCTCCCTCTTTCTTCCCTACCCTCCTCCTTCCCACCTTTGGAAAGTATTCTCTGACTGAGCCCTATGCTCATTTGCTCAGTTCTGTAATTATTTTCTTGAGTTTGGATTTTCACTTTATCTTTCTTGTACTGCTGAGAATTATTTTTTTATGCAGATTATATATTACCATAAGAAAGCCCCTGGATAGTTCACAAAAGGAAAGCAACCAAATATATGGATATAGAGTTCAAGATCACAACAGGAAAATAGACACTACAAAATGTGATGGAGTTACAAGGGAATAAAATTCTTCCTGCCATGCTTGGAGGTTGATTTAACAACACATTAATATTTAAATGAAACCCAAAGTGAATTTTCAGGACATGAAAGGCAGGCCTGGAGGAGGCATTCTCAGGGGGCCAGTCACTGTCTGGCCATGACCAAGAATCCCTTGTTCTGCTGTCCCTGGGCCCATGTCTAGAGAGGGCGGTATGGCGTCCTTATACCAGGGTGTGGTTCCAGAGAGCCACTGCCTTGCTTTCTATCNAGGCTCATACCAGTTTGTTATCCTTCCAGCTCAAGGCCAACCTCCTGGACATTGCTACAGAGAACCACACCCTCAATGAGACCCTAGGCTCTCTGTCAGATGCAGTCGTGGGTCTGACCAGCAGTCAGCTGGAATCCCTTTCCCCTGAGGCAGTGCACAGCGCCATCTCTACCCTCAACCAGGTTACAGGCTGGAGCAGAAGCCAGATCTGCATCTTGTCTGCCAAATACTTGGCTCAGGAAAAGGTCAGCTGGAATCCTCAACCTCTCCTCTGGTGTCTTCAGGGCCACTGTGATGTTAATCAGGTTGCTGTAACGAAATCACACAGAGTTGGTGGTTTAAACAACAATTTCCTTTTCACTGTTCTGCGAAGCCTCATTTTGAGGCCTGTTGTTTTGGCTTGTGGACAACAGCTGTCTTTCTATGTACTTAGGTGAACTCCATGACGGCAAAGTTGTCTGTCTCTCTGTCTCTGTGTCTCTGTCTCTTGGCAAATACATGTATGCTTATTTATACAGATATGTGTGGATGCCAGAGGGATGATGACATGTCTTCTTCAAGCATTTCTCTACCTTGTTTTGTTGAGACAGGTTCTCTCATTGAACCTAGAGCCTGCCATTTTAGCTAGACTGGGCAGGCAGCAAGCCCCAAGGACCCACCTGTCTCTGCCTTCCACCTCAAATGCTGGGGTTACAGGCTGACTGCCATGGTCATCTTTTTATGTGGGTGTCCAAACTTACGGTCCTCGTGCTTGTACAGAAAGCCTTTGCCTACTGAAAGTCCTCTCCCCAACGCTGTTTTCTCTTCTGGTAAAGACATTAATTCTATCAGTTCAGGGTCCCTGTCTACCTCTAATACCACATGACTTAGGGTTTCTATTCCTGTGGCAAAACACATTACCAGAAGCAACTTGGGAGGAAAGGGTTTATCTGGCTTACTGGTAACAGCCGATCATCAGGGGAAGCCAAGGCAGGAACCTGGAGACAGCAACTGACGCAGAAGCTATGGAGGAATGCTTCTCACTGGCTTGCTCCCCATAGCTTGCTCAGCCTGCTTTCTTATACAATTCAAGATCACCTTCCTAAAGGCAGTACTACCCACAGTGGGCTGGGCCCTCCCACCTCAACCATCAATCAAGAAAATACCAGACAGATTTGCCCATAGGCCAATTGAGGCATTTTCTCAATTGAGAGTCCGTCTTTCCAAATGACTCTTGTGTCAAGTCGACATAAAACTAACAAAGATATCTCGTGACCTCATTGCAACCCAATGCCATCACACAGGGGTTAGGATTCAGCATATGAATTTTGGGGGCGGACACAAACATTCTGTCTGTAACAGTCGGCCATGTGCACATACAGCAGAAGAAATGAGGGGGTGACTAGAGTTTCAATCTTTACTCTGTCATCTACTTGTTGTGTGACATTAGGCAATAGCTTAATTTCTCTTTGCCCTGGTCCCCTATTTTAAAATGGGGTTAAGAATAGCTCCTTCCTCACATCGCTGCTGTAGATTACTCAAGCAGTGCACAGGGAGGCGATTGAGCATTGGGGAAGTAACAGGCTGTGAGCTCTTTGAGAGAGCTGCTACAGAGCTATGGACACTTGCTGGACACACCTCAGGATTTTCTTCTTTGTTTTGAAGGCTGCTGACATACCTCCTGGCTTGCATGTGAGCAGTATTTTCATGGCTGTGACAGCTACCTCTGGGAACTAGGCTAAAGGAGGAAAGCCTTATTTTGCTTCACAGAATCAGAGATTTCAGTCTGTGGTCAGCTGGCTTTCTTGCTTTGAGTATGAAGCCACACAAAACATCATGGCTGAAAGACTCTGTGGAAGAGTAGGCCGAATGGTGGTGGCCAGGAAGGCTAAGTTTCCCTGAAAATGTTCTAAAAGTCATGTCCAGAGCATGCTTTATTAATCTCTTAGGTGTCTCTTGATATAGCAGGCAGGATTACCTGTTGGAAATTTCCCTTGGGCTTCACTCCTCTCATTCCAGACCCCGCCCACAGAAAGCCTCAAGCAGTGGCTCCTCCCCTACGGCAAAGACCGCCTCCAGGATATTTAAGGCCCCCTCCTTGGCCTCAGCCTCCTTGTTTCTTCTCTTCCCCTGAGCACCCGGGAATGCTTTGCTCATTAAATCTGGACTTCTAATTCAGTTTGATTTGGCTTATTGTATCGGTGGAGTTATTCATCACCGGGGGATATTTTAAAAATATTTATCATTACCCATCACACTGCTGTCAGGAATGATGCAATTTTGTCTCAGCCCAGGGCTGCAGAGAGGGAGCTGTGCAGGAAGAAAGTCCTGTTTAGAGGGCAAGAGCCTTGGTCCACACTGTAGCTGCTTTGCTGGACCTTCTTATGGTATGTGTGAGGAGAGTTGTCTCTATGCTGGGTTCAGTGAAAAAGGCTCCAGGCCCCAGAGACTTGGTTCCTAAGCACTTGGGCGTTCCACTCTTTCTGTTCACACACTTAGTCACTTCCCAGGATGTCAACTGGCTCTTGACAGTTGGATTGGGACCAATTCCAGTATGAAAATAATAANAAACATTATGAAGTGCTTNTTGTATGCCAGGATCTGTTCTAAGTGGGTTAATCATTTAGTCTTCCTATCATCCTCATGATCTCAGTGGTGTTAACAATCTTCATTTCTGAGGTTATTCACATGGGGCACAGAGAATGTAAGGGACTGAGTTGCCAAAGTCACAGTGGGCAAAGCCCAAGGCATCTGCTTTGGAGTCTGCTTATGAACGCCATTTCCACCATGGTGCCATGGCCATTGTCCTGGCTAGTTTTAGTTTTATGTCAACTTGACACAAGCTAGAGTCATCAGAGAGGAGGGATCCTCCATTAAGAAAATGCCTTCATAAGATCTGGCTGTAGGCAAGCCTGTAGAGTATTTCCTTAATTAGTAATTGATGGGAGAGGACCCAGCCCATTGTGGGTGGTACCATCCCTGGGCTGGTGGTTTAGGGTTCTATAAAAAAGCAGGCTGAGTAAGCCCTGTCTCTTATACACATCTAGATGTGTATAAAAAAAAAAAAAAGCAGACTGAACAAGCCATGAGGAGCAAGCCAGTAAGCAGCACTCCATGGCCTCTGCATCAGCTCCTGCCTCCAGGTTCCTGCTCTGTTTGTGTTCCTGCCCTGACTTCCTTCAAGAATGGACTACAGTATGGATGTATAAGCCAAATAAACCCTTCCTCCCCAACTTGGTCTTTTTTGGTCATGGTGTTTCATCACAGCAGTGGTAACCCTAACGAAGACAACCATGGTTCACTCATGTTCACTTTTGTATTCAAGGCCAAGGACAACATTTGTCTTGTTCCTCCAGGTTCACGGTGGCTTCATTTTGAGGCTCTGAAGACCTTAGCTTTTCTGGACCTTGATTGAGGTTCTAGGGGTCCATGATGACATTTTCTGTGCAAATAATTCCAGGAAGCAGAGGGAGATCGTTGCATTCCATCCCTGTCCTGGACAAAGAGGCTGGTCTCTCCCCTAGTGTCAAATACCAAAACCAAAAGCCTGTCAATGGCTCAGGGGCCGCCACTTTTTCATTATGTTCACTATGGGCTTGCCAAGAACAGCAGTTCCCGCCAGAGAGCTTACCACGGCCTCATGTTTTGGTATTTAACTCTCTTTCCTACTAAAAGGAAGGAAGGTCCATGAGTGCATCATCCACCTTGCTCCCCATCGGGCCCCTTGGCTGTCACCCATCCCAGGACCTGCATCAGGTTGGCCTAGTAAATGTCTGAGAGAGCATGATTCTCATGGCTGTTTCTCTGCTAGGTGCTGTCCTTCTACACCGTCAGCCAGATGGGCGTGCTGCTGGCAGGGGTCAGCACACAAGCCTTCTACAACATGGACCACAAGGATCTCTGGCAGGTCCTGAGAAGCCCTGCTTCCCAGCATATGTCTGATCTGTCACCTGTCCAGCGGCAAGGTATCCTCAGCAAGGTGAGAGGTAACTGTCCAGTCCCTAGCCANGAGGCTTACAGAGGACACGGTTTTCAGAGTCTGTGGATAGGCTGGGACTTTGGGCCCTTTATTTTGGCTGGAGTTATCTTGGCAGTTGGTATGTGGGGTGTTCTGAATCCATAACATGTGGCCCCTGGTGACACTTCTTCACAGTTGGCTCTAAAAACACTTCAAAAGTTTGTTTGAATCCTGAAGTCCGCAGAGTGCTTTGGACCCATTGTTTTTTGAGCGTTGTGTTTCACCCCATCTACTGTATCCAATTACAAAATCCGCTAAGAAACCAAACCCGAGGTGTTTGAAAACATGAGGCTTTGTGATGAGCAGGAGTGGGGATGCTTAAAATAGACTATGGGTCTATTACTCACTTTTTTGGTTGTTTTGCCCCAAATACCTNATGTACCTTAAGGGAGGAAGGATGGGTTCAGGGTGTCAGTTCATGGTTGCTTGGCCCCATGTTCTTCCACAGAGCATCATAGCAGTGGAAGTGTGGCCGAGAAGAGCTGTTCACTTCATGGCTGGTCAGAAAGCAGAAAATAAGACAAGAGATGGGCAGGGGTAGTATATGCCCCCAAATCTGTCCCCTACTGACCTGCTTTCTCCAGCTAGGCCCCACCTCTTGAAGTTTCCACACCCCCCCTGTCCCCCCCAGAATAGTGCTACTATCTGCTGGAGCTAGTTTTCAAAACATGAGCCATTGAGAGGGGCCATTCACATTCCCTCTCTCACAGCGGGTTTTGGAGTACACAGACTCAGGTTTGAGTCACAGTGACCCGCTTTCAACTCACCACTTTTAAGCCTCAGTTTGATCACTTATAAAATGGGGTAATAACAGTCCCTACTTCATGTGGTTGCTAAACAGATCGAATACTTTTTATGGCCTGGGAAGCAGTGTCTGGATACACCCAGAATTCAGTCTCCCCTCTATCTTTCCTCTCAATTTCGGCAGCTGATGGAAGCAGAAGATGCTACTGCTTCAGGCATTGTGGAGGTGCCGAGAACTCTCTTTAAGGAACTGTCTCTCTACGATTTGTGGAAAGAATCCCGGTTCAATGCTACAGTCCTGAAGGAAAAGGAGCTTCGAAGGAGCCAGGTAGGACTGAAATGTTCACAGATCAACCCTGTATTTCCTTCTACGGTGCGGAGACTGGAGCCCAGGGCCTCCCACATGACAGGTGAGCGCATTTCCGCTGANTTACACGGCCAACTCTGGACACGCACTTGTCACTATTTGTCTTTANGGGAATGATCTGTTTAGGGTCAGATTGATAAAGACACTTTATTTTTATTATTGAGACCAGGAAGAAAAGTCGTGTGTGGTAAGTTAGACAAGGTGTGAGGATGAATTCTGACTGCCATTTATTAGCTGTGGGGAAGTGACTTCTCCTTACATGCCCTCAGTTGTCTTATGTGCAAAATGAGGGTGATTGCAGGTAACAATTGTGACTTAGGACACCCAACCCAAGAGCAGCGTGCTGTAAATGTTAATTACCACTATATTTATGGTTAGATATTGCCAGCATCCANGCTGCTTAGAAAGGAAGGTGCTATTGAGGCTGATACCTGGTCATGGAATCTTCCCTGACTTTCTGTTGAGTTAGTCATTTTTGTTTTCATTTGCTTCTGAAGTGATTTATTTTGCATGTTGTATGTGTGTACGTGTGTGCATTCGTGTGCCTGCGTGTGCATGTGTGTGGAGGCCGGAAGTCAACCTCAGGTGCCTTTCTCAATCACTCTTTGCTTGGCTTTTTGAGACAGTCTCTCAGCTCTCTCTAGAACTTGCTGATTCAGCTAGACTGGCTGTCCAGGGAACCCTGGGGATCCCTGTCTTTACACCACCAGTGTAACCATGTCTTGCTTCTTTTTGCAGGTTCTGGGGACCAAGCCCATGTCCTCATGCTTGTGTGGAAAGTNCTTTATTGACTGAGCCCAGAGATCACTTCTGAAATGTTTGTGTGTGTGTGTATGTGTGTGTGGTGTGCTGTGGTGTGTGTATGTGGAGGTCAGAGGACAACCCTGAGTATTAGTCCTCATCTTCCATCTTACTTGAGACAAAGTCTCTTGTTAGTCACTGAGGCATACTCCAAGCTGGCTGGTTGTCTTAGTTAGGGTTTCTATTGCTGCGACAAAACACCATGACCAAAAAGCAAGTTGAGGAGGAAAGGGTTTATTTGGCTTACACTTCACTTCCATGTTGTAGTTCATCACTGAAGGAAGTCTGGGCAGCACATAGAACCCAGGACCAGCAGCCCAGGGATGGCACCACCCGCTGTGGGCTGTGCCCTCCCCCATTGATCACTAAATGAGAAAGTGCCTTACAGCTGGATCTCAAGGAGGCATTTCCTCAGCTGAGGCTCCTTCCTCTCTGATGACTCTAGCTTGTGTCAAGTTGACACACAAAACCAACCAGTACACTGGCCTAGGAGTTTCCAGGGATTCTCTGTCTCTGCCTTCCATCTCCCCATAGAGGAACTGGGATTACATATGTGTGCTACTGTGCTCAACTTTTACGTGGGTTTGGGAGATACAAACTCAGGTCCTCATGCTTGTGTGGAAAGCACTTTATCCATCGAGCATCTCTCTAGGCTCTGGAAATGTTTATTGAGCACAGACTTGCCATGTTCCCAGACCACTCGGGAAGCAGGAATGTAGAAGTGAATGAAAGAGCAGGGCATCTCCTGTAGGGTCTTTTACGAGGCTGGACAGTATTATAGCACTCTGTTGCCATATGATAAACCATTGCCAGGTTCAGCAGCATGAATACTTGTTTTACTTTGGAAATTCATACTTCTGTAGACAGACTGCAGGTATTTTTGTCCTGGCAGCTTGGCTAATGGAGTTTTCATCCCCTGAGATTGGGAAGCCTGTGAGAGGGTCCCCAGGCCTACTGTCCTTGGAAGCCTCAGGGACCGTACATAGAGCACCTGGACTGTCCCTCTACTTCCTGGCTTTTTTTTGTCTAGGTCTTTATGAGACTTTGAGGCCCTCAGCTGTCACATACCAGAAGCCTCTGTCTAACTCTAGCTCATAATTTACTGCGTTTGGGGAATTACGTTCAAAGTTTTAGAGTCTATAAAATAGACAAATGTCGCACTTGATCGCTTCTGCAAGTTAGGTATTCTGTAAAATTTCATTCCTTAAAACAAATGACTCCCCTGCCTGTGCTCTAGCATTCTAGAGCGCTCACCTGGGAGGGTTTGCGGGGAGTGTGTGCTGTGGGCATGAGCTCCCTTATTGATGTTACTTTCTGGTCCATGCTGGTTGTATCATTGTTGCTGTTTGGGTTCAGGACTAGCAGATGGGCACACAAAGAAGGACCACACAGAGTCCTTCACAGGGCAGCAGCTTCATAAAGCTAAGGTGGTAAGACTTCCACCCTGCCACTCTATGCTTCTGCTCTTCACTCAGCCTTTAGAGCAGTGGTTCTCAACCTTCCCAATGATGCAGCCCTTTAAAACAGCTCCTCATTTTGTGGTCGCCCCCAACCATAAAATCATTTCTGTTGCTACTTCATAACCATAATTTTGCTACCGTTATGAATCATAATGTAAATATATGATATGCAGATGGTCTTAGGTGGGCCCCGTGAAAGGGTCACTCAACCTCAAAGGAGTCACAACCCACAGGCTGAGAACCCCTGCTATCGAGCATGGAGAAGCATCTGGAGTGTGGTAGCCTGTGCTCTGAGATTGCTCCTGACATTATTTCAAATTCTGGCTCAGCCACTTAGTGGTTGGAGGGCCTTGGGTTAGCAACATTCTGTGTTCAGCCTCTGTTTCCCCATCTGTAAGGTGAGATCACTGTGCTTTCCCCACAGGGCCTCAGTGCACTGGGCCCTACCACTGCTGTCTATTCTCTCTTGTCTCAGGCCTTGTTCCTGTACGAGCTTCTGGAAAAGACCACGGAAAGGCCCGAGGAGATCCTGAGGTAGGGCAGGGTGACAGCCTGGCCTGAACAGCCCTTCNAAGCCTTCTATAGGGAAGCCTGGTTTCCGAGCAGGGTCATCTGAGGGCCAGTGAGATGGCTCAGTTGGGTAAGGCACTTGCTACTAAGCCTGATGACCTGAGGTCAAGCCACAGAATCACATCGTAGAAGAAGAGAACCAAGGCTTGTATGTTGTTCTCTGACCTCCACACGTGTGCCATGTACACGGGTGTTTGTGTGCACACATGCATGCACACACACTAAATGCATAAAGAAGTTTTTTTTAAAAGCAACTTAAGGAGGAATATTTTTATCTTAGCTCACAGTTTCAGNGGCTTTAGTCCATCATGGCAGGGAGGGTGGAGTGGAGCATAGCAGTTCACATCATGGTGGGCCAGGAAACAGAGAGGGAAACAAGAAGTAGCCATATTCCCAAGGACCTACCCCCAGTGACCTACTTCCTCTACCTCTGACCTACTTCCTGTTTCTAGAATCTCCCAAAATAACACTTTGCAAAACAAATACTGAAATTCAGAGCTTGTCGGGACATTAGAAATCATGATTTAGCACTATTTAGTGCTCAGCCCGAGTTGGGTGGAACATGCCTTCTTTGGCTCCTTTCTTCTCCCCTCCTTACCCCCATCTCAGAGGTCCTCGTTTTGTTNCCCAGTGCTGGGCAGCTGGTGAAAGGTGTGCAGTGCTCACACATCGATGCCATGAGTGCCCATGTCTTCCTGGCCAACTTCCAGTATTTCGAGAACAACTTTTCTCTGCTTTCACCAGATCAGGTACCTCTGGAGTATTTTCCTGCTTCTAGCTCTCTCCTGATGCCAGGGGCTGGGCCTGGATTGACTGTGGTGTCTAAAGATGTTTATACCAGAATCCTACAGATCTAATATTGAACTGGCTAGAACCAGATATAGAAAACAGGTCCCCTCCCAGCTTTCTGGGCAGATAACAGATCTCATTACAGGTTCCTTTAGTTCTTATCTGGGAACACAAAGACCTCTGTGTCCCTTACAATACGTGTGACATAAAAACACATGAACTCACACCAGCTTCCTCTCTCTGTGTATATTAGCACTATGTTACTATATAAACTTCTATTATTAAATCAAAATAGTTGCATAAGGGCCAGAAAGATGGCTTAGCAGGTACAGGTGCTTGCTGTCAAGCCTGAACACCTGAGTTCAGAATCCCTGGGCCACACCTGGTGGAAGGAGAGAACTGNCTTCAAAGTTGTCTTCTGTCCTCTAAATGCTTGCTGTGGCACACTTGCTCATACACATAAATGAATAAATATAGTGAAAAGTAAAAACGGTCATAGAATATTCTGTTCTACTCACATGCCAGATGTTTGACTTCCTGTCGCTGGANGTTAAGATGCTTTCTCACTCTTTTGTAATCATGAATGAAATTGTTCTCATGCTTAATGTATACATTCGTCTTATTATTGTCTTAGTTCCCTCAGCTATTAGTGGTCAAAGGAGTGGTATTTACANCGTGAGGCACTCTGTTGCATAAATGGACATTGTCTGTGTTTGATTTTATTATGTTTGGCTAAGTTCCCTGTGTTTACCTTACAGGTCAATTGTTTGGCATGGAAATACTGGGAAGTTTCAAGGTCCTCCTTGCCACCATTCCTCTTGGCTACCCTTCCGTACGTGAGCAATGAGCCCCTTTCTGACTCAGCCACCAGAGGAGGGGGTCCCCAGACTTTGCCATTCTTTCCTCTGGGTTTTGTTAAGGAACCGGAGGCAGGGAGGAGACTGCCTTAGACATCTCAGGACCTGAGAGTCNGGGATTACTTCTGAGCTCTGAGTAGACAGTGTTCCACATGGACCCTAAATTGGAACGTGATAGGTAGGAGACTTGCTTTCAGACACAAGGCGCATCTGTGGGAGCACTCATGCTTACAGGACGTCCCTGAGGTGGTGTCTGATGCTGTTGTTGCCTGTGGTCTCAGGGGACAGTGCAGAACAGACATTGCTTTCCTCCACCCTCTGCTGTCTCTGTAGGTCCCGCTTCCTGGCTTCAGTTCCCACCTCTCGCTGTATGCGTTTTCTGATCAGCCTGGGGAAGAGACACTTGGACACNTTGGTTTTAGATTCCTATAAAAGGAGTTTGGTCATCAGAAAGGTACAGCAGTGTCTGGTAAGAGAACATCCTGGAAGACNCTTTCCCTAGTGTCCTGTCCCTTCAGTGTTTGCAGCCATCTTGGGGAGCTGTGGAGTGAATCTGGAAGTGTGTGTCTGTGGCAGTTTCAGGGAGCTGTGGAAGGGACTCAATGGGGTCTTGAGCCAGCAGTGATGGCTAGAAGTCTGACTTGTGAGTCTCAGAGCCAGCCCTGAAATTATTCTTTTGAGTAATCTTGGCCATTGGTTCTGGAGACTTCCACCTCATAGAGAGAATGCTGGACAGCTACTGTGGAGGACTGGGTTCTTTTCAAGCCTTGCCANCAACTGGTTCTGTGGTTTTAGCAANCCCTTCCTCCCCTCTGCCTNAGCATCCTCATGTGTAAGGTGGGTGCAAAAGTACATCATCCTGCAGCTCTTTNGGGCAGAAAATGGGCAATGCATTGCAGAATGTCAGGGCCACAGGCATNNNTNGGNANCNNGNANNTTNNTTNNNNTT
>LZPO01066273.1:616466-627900 GCA_001675575.1 Neotoma lepida
GTGAGATTCACTCTATGTCTGTTTCAAATACTGCATTTCTTTGGAGTGCTATAAAATACCTTATGTTGGTTAACTTACAAACAACAGAATTTATTCCTAACAATTCTGGTAGCTAAGAAGTCTGTGATCAAGGCACTGACAAATTCAATGTCTAGTGATGGCAAATTTCTCTTAGGTGACCATTTCCTCCAGCATCTTGTCCTCACACAGTGGAAGTGGGCAGGGAGCTCTTGAGGCAGGAATTCCATTTCTGAGGGTGGAGGCATTTTCTAATACCATCACATTTGGGATTAAGTCTCAGTGATGAATTTTGGGAGGATATTAAGTATAGACCATAGCAGGTGCTGTCACTAACATTTGGTCTGGTCTGTTTTTCCCCTACCTGAAGGTTTGGGACCTGCCCTCCCACTGGAAACACCACCACATTGTCTCCCTGGGGCACATTGCTTTGGGTCTCAATGAGAGTGAGTTGGAGCAGCTGGACCTCAGCTCCATAGACACCGTAAGATCCCTGGGAGAGCAGACAGAATGGACCACAGGACAGGTGGGCAGATGTTCCTGGGTTTTTTAAAGATTCACATTTCCTTAATTGCTTATGTTTGTATCCCTGAATAGATTTATAGTATTTATAATAGTTTCTTTCATGTCCTTGCTAATACTCCATTACCATTGTCATTTCTCAGTCTTTTTAAAGAGATTTATTTTTATTGTTAAAAATGTGTGTGTGTGTGTGTGTGTGTGTGTGTGTACATCATGTGTGTGAAGGTACAGTGGGAGGGAAGAAGAGGTCTTCAGTTCCTTTGGAGCTGGAGTTACAGGGTTTATGAATTGTCCAATGTATGTGGTGGGAATTGAACTCTGGTCCTCTGGAGGNGCAGCAAGTGCTCCCAACCACGGAGCCTCTTTCTAGCTCCTCTCAGCCTGTATCTATGGACTGATTTTTCCCTTAATTAAGGGTTATGCGCATTTGGAAGCCTGGTAATTTTTCACTTGATCTGAGCCAAAGGCAGGGAAACATGGCACTTAGTAATTTTGACTGATTGATGGGCATTATGAACTTCGCATGGTTAAGAGTTTGATTTAGTTATAGTTCCTTAAAAATAGCAGGCTTTGCTCTGATTTATGTAAGTGTTTGCAAGTAATTTTTATCTATTTGTTGCACTCTTTTGAACTTTATTTGGGAGAAGTGATCTTTATTCTGTGGTTAATGTACTTCCTTCATTGAGACAATTCTTCTAAGGAATCTTCCATGGATATCAGGGTATCTCCACTCTGCTGGCAACTCCACGTGAAGGTTAAGGACTGCTTAGCCTACCACCTTCTGCTGGCTCTTGCCCTCTGTGTGATTTCATTCCTGACATCCAGATACAAGGAAATCAGGACTCAGTACTCAAGAAGACATCTTTGCTGGATTTCTAGAACTCTCTCCATACAATTTCCTCATCTTTCTTTGGCCTTGAAATGAGAGGTGTTTTGGCCTTCCTGAACTTGGGCTTCTCTCTCANCTTTTTGTATAATTATTTATAGAAAAACCCAGACTGTCAGTTCTCCAAGGCTACTCTTATGGGAAGAAAACAATCTAAGGGTTTGATTTNATTTCTCTGGGGACTATCTGTGATATTTACACTGGCTTAGGCTAGATCCTGGGTACAGAAATTGTATCCATAAAAGATGACTAGCACATATATTTTTTTCTTTAAAAATATATGGTTACACATACATGTTTCATCGCATAATAAATATGTATTGAATAAATGAATGCTAAGATACTCTCATCTTCTAGAGGTCAGGAGACGTGGATTGCTANTTGGTAAGTGCTGAGATTTGAACTAGTGGGGAGAGTGGCTTTCTAGGTTTGTTTTTTGACCTTGGATCTATGTCTTCAGTGCAGCTAGACCACTGGGATCCATCTGTCTTTCTTGCCTTCNGATGTGGACAGTGCCTCTGGGGGACAATTTTAGGGCTTACTTTATTTATTTACCTTGTTTCATGGTCACCCTTACATACTCCCTGGTTATTCAATNTTTTAATGTNATTACTTCCTGTATTTTGTTCAGTGTTCTAGTTGTTTGTGATGGGCTGAAAATCTGTTTGGTTGTTAATCTCCTGTGAGCTAAAGAAGTCCTCCTGGAATTTTAGTTTTGATTGGGTGAGGCATTTGGTGTTATCTAGTCGTAAGTGCCTCTTCCGTGTTAGCGTCATTCTCGGCCAGTGGTTATTTTCAACACTAGGTTTACTCANTGCCTAATTAGCAGCCCCATCCAAATGTGTCTCTGCTTCATTTATTACATTAGAAAGTCCTACCACTAACTCCACTCATACAGTTGTTCAGCTCTGAGCAGTCACTCCTATGTGGGGTAGAATATGTTAGTTGGTTATGCCTGCTACAGTGAGCGGAGTCCTGTCTCTGACTACATGGTGATCTGAGAGTAGAGGAGGGTGTGTGGAAGACAGATTAAACCCTTCCCACGAAGATCTTCAATCTAATTCTTAGGACCTGTAAATACAATTTGTTCCACTGCAGGAAGGGACTTCACAGGTGTAAGTTGTGTAAAGATCTTGAGNTGGAGGCTGGACACTTGCTGCTCTTGCAGAAGACCTAGGTTCAGTTCCCAGAATTCACAATGTATGGCTCACAACTTCCCCTTACTCCAATTCCTGGGGATCTGATGTCTTCTGGTATCCACAGGTACTTGCACACATATGGTGCATGTACATATACACTCAGGCACACACCCACACATGTAAAAGATTTTTAAAGATACTGAGGTGTGAAATTATCCTGGTGGGCCCAATGTGATCATAAGGTGCCTTATAAGAGGGACCCAGGATGCCACAGCCATAGATGATTCAACAGTGAAAGNAGAGGGAAACGGGTTTGGAGGTGCTAGGCTGANGGTTTTAAAGATGGAATATGTGGCCATGAATTAAGGAGTGAACTAACCAGTAGTTAGAAAAAGCAAGGAAATACATTCTGTCTAGAGCCCTCAAATGAAACACAGCCTACTGATTCATTTTAGGACTTGAAGCCTCCAGAACTATAAGTGAATACATCCATTTTGCCACCAGGTTGGTAGTAATTTGTAACAGCNGCAAGATAAAACTAATGCAGAGTAGTTGGAAAAAGGAAAAGTAGTGGTGTTATTAAGCCAAGGGGGGTGGGTGTTGGGATCTTCTCTCACTAGGTTTTTTATAATGATGTCCCATGATTCTGAGTGGCACCTTTCAAATACAGCACGGTGAGAATCATGCCTTGCCTGGAGCAGGACAATATGGAGATCCTGGTCATGAGATTAAATGANTTAAAAAATAAAATGTGTTGAACAATAATATATAAAGGTCAGTAAAACAATTGTTGTATTAGTTACCTTTCTCACCGTTAGGACATAACACCTGACAGAGCTATTTAAGGAAGGAAGGGTTTATTCTGGCTCCCAGTTTGAGGGGACATATTTCATTCTGGTGGGGAAGGAGTGACTTCAGGCAAGGAAAGCATAGCTGCAGTAGAAGAAGGCTAGCTGGTCACACTGACTGGGCAGTCAGGAAGCAGAAAGTGAACAGGAAGTCAGGCCAGCCTATAAGCTTCAAGGCTCACTTCCCAGTGACTCACTTCCTGCAGCAAAGCTCCACTTCCTGTAGGTTCCACATCCTTCCCAAACAGTGCTACAGCTGGGGACCTAGTGTTAAACTGGTGAACCTCAGGGGGACATTTCCAAGCAACAGCTGCTTTCCTTATTCTTTTTATCATTGTCCTCAGCATCCTGTGTCACCATGACCACAANCATTTCTCTTTCTCTGAGTTGGTTTTCGTGTTTGCAGAACGAAAAGGATGAAACCTAATAAATAGAAGTTCTTTTGCCTAACATTCTGCAATCCCATGGTTCTCTGACTCTAAAACTGGTTTTGACTAGTTTGGGAAGTGCCACATTCCATTCCTGATATTAAAATGATTTTATTTGCAGCCTGGAAGAAACCGAAAAATAGATCCAACTTAGGAGCTGGAGCATCCCTTTCCCCGTGTGCCAGTTTTAATTCCCGTGGATGGCAGCGAGATCTATCAATATGTTTGAAAAGGATATGAAAACGTAACATTTGCATATATCATTTGCAGTCAGTTCTTCAACTTCAGCCTCCAATCAAACCTTTAAGTGCATGTTTCTAGATTAATAGTCAGACCTGGAGGAACTACATTAGCAGATAGTTCAGCTTAAAATGTAATATAAGGGGGGAAAACTATTATAGAAGCCAGAGGGATGAAGAGAGAGATTGAAATCTTACAGCTACTCATTTTTCAGTGGTTAATATTGCCTACAAGTGTTGGTATTAATTGTCTCGGAATCATTACACATACACTGGTCCAGTCATTCAAGGAAATATATTTTGACTTATCACCTTGCAGGCTGAGCTTGCATTTTCTGGGTTCCAGGTGCAAGGACAATTTAATACCACATCTTCAAAGCAATTTTATTTGAATTGTAATTTTGCACTCTCATCTTAAAATGGGCATCCATGATACTTGAGGAGCACAAATTGCCATGAGTCAACTAGTAAAATCTATTGTGAAGATTTGATAAGAAAAATCCAGTCTATATGGTCACACCACTCTGAATGATCTGGTCTTGTCTGATCTTGGAAGATAGGGAGGGTGGGGCCTGCCTAGCTAGTACTCAACTGTCTGGGGATACTGGGTGCTGTTGAATCTCCATGTTTTCCCTCCAGAGGCAAACATATTTATTTCTTTATTGGCTAAGACAACTGAGGTGTCCCACTGCCTGGGTTTTAAAATTTCGTGTGTGTGTGTGTGTGTGTGCGCGCGCGCGCGCGCGCCCTAGGTTGACGTTGAGATCCCATCATTCTCTTTCCACTTTATTGAGGGTCTCTTAATTGAACTCAGATCTCATTGATTTGGCTAGCCAGCTTGCTCTGGGGATCCCTGTCTACAGCATTGAAGTGCCAGAATTACAGGTGGCCTTCCATGCTGACCTGGCATTAATGTGGGTTTTTGAGATTCAAATTCCCATCTTCACACTTGTACAGCAGGCCCTTTCACCACTGAGCCATGTCCCCAGCCTCTGTCTGGTTTTTTGACATAGAATTATTAGTTCCTAGCAGAGTAATATTGTTTTAGCCTCTTCATACCTCAGTGGGTTGTTTGTGAGAGAGGATATTAATATTTGGCTAATAAGGTTGTGGTGAGGAGTAGATGAGGCAGTGTGGGTAAAACTGCCTGAATGGTGCTGCAAACACTGAGTATTCAACATTATTATTACATTATTACTCTGGATTCATATTACCACTCAGTCAGAGCCATGCAAGCTGAAGCTGAAGTCGAAGCTATAGACATTCAGTGTTCTGAACTCATCTGTAGCTGCTAAAACATATAAAAGCTATGTAACCATCGAAGGCAACTCATCAGCGACTAGTCTGTCCAGTTCTTGTTGCTGAAANAAAATACCCAACACACACACANAAATAACTTAAAAGAGGAAAGACTTACTTCATTCATGGTTTCAGAGGGTTTGGGCCGTGGTCATGTGGCTTCATGTCCTTGGGCAGAACGTCATGGTGGCTGCAGTGTGTGGTGAAGGAGGTGCTTCACCTCATGGTGCACTGGACACACAGAATAAGGAAGGCACTGGGGACCAGGTAGAACCTTTAAAGGCTGCCCCAGTAGTCTACTTTCTTCAATGAGGCCCCACCTTCTAAAGTTCCACAACCTCATAAGAATAGTAAAAGGGGATNCTGTTTGAGGTGGGGGAGTCCAGGGGGTTAGTTGTCTCTGAGAATATAGAAATTAAATAGACTTGAGGGATGGGCCAGCAGCAGCCACATGGAAAGCGGAACCCACTGCAGCATTTCAGTGTTTATCAGCATTTCTCTCAACGTAACCATTGTATTGTATGATGCAGNTGACTGACCTAAAGGAAAAAGAAGGTGACTATCTCCCATGATCTTTATTCCCATTGAGAAATGCTGAATGTTCATGCTTGGATGCCTTCTCCTCATCTTTGTCTTCTGACCTCTTCTTATCTGCTCTTATCAGCATTGAAGGGTCCACACTTCATTATGTAGCTCAGACCCAAGGAATTGGTTTGGATCCTTTTTGGGTCCAGTGTAGGTAAATCAAGTCATTCAGGGCCCATTTATTTATAAGCAGCAACAAACTCAACGNAAATTAACCTGAGTGAGGGAAGGGATTTGTTGGTGTTTGTCNTAGCTACTGTTCTATTGCCATGACAAAACACCATGTCCAAGGCAACTTATAAAAGAAAGTGTTTNATTTGGGGGCTTGCAGCTCTAGAGGGTGAGCCTATGTCTATCATGGTGGTGAATATGGCAGCAGGCAGGTGTGGCACTGGAATAGTAGCTGAGAGCCTACACCTGATCCACAATCACAAGGGAGGGGCAGTGTGGTGCTGACTGGAAATGGTACGGNCTTTCAAAACCTTAAAGCCCAACCCCAGTGATATATTTACCTCAAGAAGGCCACACCTCCTAATCCTTCCTAAATAGTTCCACCAACTTGGCACCAAGCTTTCAAACATCTGAGTCTCTGGGGGACATTCTCATTCAGACCACCACATTGCTCATAACAGAAAAGTTCAAATTCAGA
Source organism: Neotoma lepida (assembly GCA_001675575.1). Taxonomy (NCBI): domain Eukaryota; kingdom Metazoa; phylum Chordata; class Mammalia; order Rodentia; family Cricetidae; genus Neotoma; species Neotoma lepida. The sequence continues at coordinate 623,080 of LZPO01066273.1, forward strand.
GTTCAGGTATAGCTTCACCCAGGAGCTTCAACACTGTTCCTGGGAATCTAGCTCTCCCCATATCAAGGGACTGTGCTTTCTTTTGTACTTGCTTCATTCTGAGATAGGTAGGCCTTCTCAGTGTAGTGGGTTNTAGAAGAAGCCTGTGTATAGCATTTCAAGGACCCCTGTGTGTTTCTTTCCAAGTTCAAGAAGAGAAACAAAAGTTCTTTGAATTAATCTATCCAAAGTCATGGTTAGTCCTGGCTGAATCCCATGCCTCATCTAGAGCCAGTTGCTGTGCCCAGGCAGAGAAATGACATGATTAGGATGGGACTAGGCCATGTCATTACCNGTGGATCCCATGATGCAGTTGGCTGCAGCTGAACTACATGGTGGGGAGGGGAGAGTGGTTTTCCATGGGACAAGTCATGAGGTTTGAATAGCTTCTTTGCTGGAATTATGCAAGACCTGTAATCAGACCCTTAAACTTCACTGGAGACACCCCTGTGTAATTTTATTTTTAAGCACAAAAATCATTTATAGTCTCTTAAAGTAAAGATTGAGGGAAAGATACAGTTCTGTAGAAAAGAGAGAAAGGAAAAATCATTTGAGCTTGAGCTTTTCATGCAGAAATGACATTTCAATGGAACTAAAACACAGGGCATGGCTGGGTTTTAANGGTTGGAAATAGGGGAGTACATTTCATANGGAGAAGATGGTTTGAGCAGAGGCAGGAAGGGGCAGGACATAGAAGGTTTTGCTGGAGAGTTGTGAGGATGGATGCTGAAAATATCCAGATCTGGATGTCCAAGCACTTGAACAGCCAAGCCATCTGGAAGTCATAATGGTTTCCAAATGAAAGAAATGGACAGATCTCTCTCTCTCTCTCTCTCTCTCTCTCTCTCTCTCTCTCTCTCTCTTTTTCTACAGGCTAAATCCATTCTGAAGGCATTCCTTGAAGATTCAGGCTACCGTATCCAGGATCTGAAGAGTTTCCATTTGGTTGGGCTTGGTTCCACTCTATGTGCTATGGACACCACTGAAATCCCACTTATAAAGACCTCAGAATTCAGGTAATCAAAATACAAATGTGAAAAATGGCAAATGTTCCATTTATACACACATTGGCCATTCCATCCATCCATCCATCCATCCATCCATCCATCCATCCATCCATCCATCCATCATCCATCCATCCATCCATCCATCCATCATCCATCCATCCTTCCTATCACCTATATATCCAGCCATCTACCATCTGTGCATACATGCATCCACCCATTCATTCACCCATCTATTTATTCATCTACCCATCCATCCACCTATCCACCTGTACACCCATCATTCCATTTACACATCTATCATCTATCATCTACCCATCCATCCATCTATCCATCCATCTACCCATCTATCTACCTATCCATTTGTCCATCCATCCATCCATCCATCCATCCATCCATCCATCCACCATCCATCCATCCAGATGCTCTCCATTTTCTTATTTTTGCCCCCTTTCTGGGCTAAAGTTGGCAATGGGGCTCACTGGATCCTGTCTAGGGTCTGAGATTATTTATCCTCTGTGTACTGCTTGATGGCTGGGGAATCCCCCAGACTCACTAGATCCCTCCTCTCTACCCAGGGTAGTGGTATCCAGAATTGGGACACTGCTCTGCAGCACCCCTGTCTTGGCTGGGTTTAAGAAGAAAGCAGAAGTTGTATTTGGGAGACCCACCGAGTGGACTAGTTCCATCTTGCAGGAACTTGGGACCATTGCAGGTAAGAGGTCCCTGAGCACATGCCTGTCTTCAAGTGAAAACTGGGACTAAAGTAAAATATAANAGAACAAAGTAAATAATCCTTGGCTATACTGAAGTAAACATGAAGGAGTTCCAGTAGAATCTGGATGTCAAGACTTAAGTTGCAGGGGACAGTGTNCACAAGTCTGCATTTNAAATGAGCCCTCCTGGGGATTCTTGTGTATGCTATAGTTTCAAAAAACACTGGTCTAGAATTTGATTTGATTGGCCCCTAAATAGATTTACACTCAATCTTAAAGTGTATAAATGAACCTCCTTCTTGGTATACACTCCACTGTAGGAGGCCAATCAGGGCTACTGTGACCCATATATTTTCCTGAGTTGATTAAGGAGCTAGATTCCCTAGTTGGCTTTTGGGTGAGGTAAGGAATAGTGCTTTCCTGAGACTCACTGTATCTGTACATTATGCAGAACCATTAACAACACTGTGGAGTTCCGGCAGCTTGAGCTGAACCCTTGTGATTCCTTCTCTCCCTAGCTGGATTAACTAAGGCAGAGCTCCGAATGCTTGACAAGGCACTGATGCCCCATTTCCAGCCGTCAGCCATAAGATGCCTTCCTGGTGAGACGTTCAAAGTAGGTGCTCATGTCTTCAGGCAGAGATGGGAGCTCAATCTCACTTCAGATNGTACAGGGAAACAGGTGCCAGGCAGGCCTGGCTTCTTGGGACTTCCAGCCAGCCCTTTGCTTTTAGGGCCAGAGAAGATCTGTATGTCAACTCTGGATACCCACACGATGACTTGAGCTGGTTTTTAAAGAAGTCTTTCTCCTTAAATTTTCATTTTATCTTATTATTCTTTTTAGTCCCCTTCCCTTCATACTTGTGGTACTGAGTTTCTATTTCTGGCGCTGTGACAAGCTCATAAATCCTCGTGCAAAGCCCCCAGGTACATTTCAGAATTCAGAAGGTTTCAGGTTTTGTAAAGGTCACCCCAATGCACAGTATGTGCCCCAACACCTCTAGCAGTGTCTGAGGGAGCATTCACAAGCAAACACATCCATTTTTNGGGGAAGACACCTGTGACAAATCANACTAAATANGCTATAAATAGCCTCCCGTCAATTCAGGTCAACTTCTGCTAGTTTGTCTTAAACTTTGTAAAAAAANTTTCATTTTTTTAGAGTTCATGGACTTTGGATTTGCAGACAGGGATCATGGTGCCATGAACATTTCCTTTAAAATGAACTGATATTGATGTTTCTNTGGCTGGAAGAAAAAGTGTGAGGAGACCCAGGCTGGCCCACATGAGCTACNATGGAAGATCCCAGAGGGGCCTGGATTAGTTGAAGGAAGGGAAGCAGAGTGCCACTAAGCATTCTTGCTTCCTTTCCNTGAGCAAGATGAGGAGAGGGTTTGTGTGGACAGTCTGCTTTGATGAGATGGGGGTGACCTTGGTGTTATGTGTGTGTTTATGTGTGTGTTTGTGTGTGTAGAGGCCAGAGGACAATGTTGGGTGTTGTTCCTTTGTTGCTCCCCACATTTTTATTTATTTAAAAAATAAAATTTATCATTTAATTGTGTGTGTGTGTGTGTTTGTGTATGTGTGTGCGTGTGCACGTACATGCCATGGTATATGTGTGAAGGTCAGAAGACAACTGAAATTATTGGTCTCTCCTTCCACCATGTTACTCCTCAGATCCAACTGCAGTCTTNCGGCTTGGCAGCAGTGCCTTTTCCTTACTGAAGTATCTTATTAGCCTCCCCCTTTTTCCTTTTAAAACTTTTCGTTTTGTATGCTTGGGTGTTTTGCCTACATGTATGTCTGTGNACCACATATGTGCAGTGCCTGAGGAGGCCAGAAGACGATGTTGTATCCCCTGAGACTGGAGTTACAGACAGTTGTGAACCACCATGATGTGGGTGACAGGAATGGAACCTTAAGAGCAGCAAATGCTCTTAACTGCCAAACGCCCCTCCCCCCAACCCGCAAGCCTTGGGACAGCATCTTTCACTGGTCTAGAGCTCAGCAAAGGGCTTAGACTGGCTTATGAGCAAGCGACTTAGCTGCCTCTGTCTCCCCAGTGCTGGGATACTGGCTGAGCTGACTCCCCAGCCTCTTCTGTTTTTTGATAATGTCTTAATGTATTGTTCAATTTGCTTAAGCTTGGTATGTAGCCCAGGCTGGACTCAAANATCACCCCTGTCTCAATCTCCTGAGTGCTAGGATTATAGGTACGTGCCACTACTCTTGGATCAGTTTTGGCACTGTTGCTTTCTGGGTGACATGGGGATACATCTTGTCCACCTCACTGGAATGCTGGACACCTAGAACACTTCTGCACCCTGGACAGCTTTCCGAGGGGAAATAAACAGCTGTCCCCAAGGCCACTGCATTAGTCACTTGTCCTGTTGCTGTGACAAAAAAAAAAAAAATGATAGCAGCAACTTAGGGAAGGATGTGTTTGTCTCAGCTCAGGGTTTAGTGGGTGNAGCGTGGCAGCTCATGTCACTAGGTCTGTGTCAGACAGGAAGCAGAGAGGGGACCAGAGGCAAGGCCAGGATGTAATCCTCAAGGCCCACTAGTACTATACATCCAGTGGCCTATTTGCACAAGATAGGCCCTATGTCTCAAAGGTCCCACAACCTGCCAAGTGCTGTCAGCTGACCACTAAGTGTTCAAGCACAGGAACCAGTGAGGGACATTTCTGACTGAAACCATTGCAGCCACTGAGCAAATTCCTTCTTCCTCTCTGGGCAGATGGCATTGGGGAGGTAAGGAATCATGGCACTTGCTGAGTACTTCCCTCTGGTCATGTTTGGAGTAGAGTTGAGCAGCTCCCTTGTTTAGGCAGTTGCCTATTCCTGAAATTTCTATTTCAACTACATCATGACAAGTTCCAGGACAGGCACATCTGGGTCTGTAGATTCTCTGGTGAAGTGGTNATAGCATAGTGCCTTCAGGGACCGTGACGGTGACATCAAGGATGCAGCAGGCTGAATGGGGCCTGAGCTGAGCTGCAGAGCACTGGCTACACTGGCTACAAGATGTGTGTGTGTGTGTGTGTGTGTGTGTGTGTGTGT
>LZPO01066273.1:638774-659927 GCA_001675575.1 Neotoma lepida
GTTTGTTTTCAAGACAGGGTTTCTCTGTGCAGCCATGGCTATCTTAGAACTCACTCTGTAGACCAAGCAGACCTCAAACTCAGACATCCACCTGCTGCTGCCTCCAAAATATTGGGACTAAAGGCCTATGTAACCATGCTAGTCTTCTCAAATCATTCTTGTGGCATGCTCAAGGCTTTCTCTGTAGGGCCCAGTCCGGTACTTACAAACAATGCTTCTAGGTTTTGTAGGAGCACAGTAATTCCTTACCAATGATTTCAGTTACCTATTGTCCAAAATCATAGATTTAAAACTCCTGAAATAAATAATTCATAGCTTTTAAATTGTATAGCATTTGGAGTGGCATGATAGAACCTTGTGCTGACCCATTCCATCCTGCCCAGAATGTCAACTATCCTTTTGTCCAGAGTATCTATGCTGCATATGCTACCCATCTATAACTCACCAAGTACCCATTTTGGTTACAAGATTGACTGTAGTGACGTCGTAGTGACTGTGTTCAAAGATTCCTTATTTTACTCAGTAAAACAAGAGGGAGAAGTAGCAGTGCTGGCAAATAGAATCTGCCAGAGAGAAGCTGTGACAAGTTTCCTTAAAGTCAAATCTCGAAGATGCTATTTTGAGGGAAAAAGAAAAAAAAGACTAGATATGACTTTTATTATACTGTGTTTCTATAATTGCTCGAGTTTATTAGTGTTAATTACTGTTAGTCTTATATCATGTCTAATATATAGATTCAACCTGACCACACAGGTATTTATGCATAGGCAGGAGCAAAAGCAGTACATGTAGGGTTTGTTCTGCTTCAGCTCTGTACACGATGATGCGGCTTCAGGCATCTACTTGGGGGAGCTCTCCTTGCTGGGCTCTGGGAATTCTCTCTTGGCAGATGTAGAAGGGTAGATATGGAGAGAGGAGACTTGCTATGGTTTAGATTTGAAAAGTCCTCATGTATTGAAGACTTGGTCTCCAGTGGCTGGTGCTGTTGGGAGGTAGTAGTGGCCTTAGGAGGCAGGCCTTGAGGTGAGAGGTTGGATCAATGAGGGTATGCCCTTGAAGAGGTTAGTGGGACCTTGGATAGTTATCTCTCTACTTCCTGGCCACCATGAGGTGAGCACCTTTGTTTGCCATGGGCTTCTTAACATAATATACTGTTTGTCATAGGCCCAATGACAGCAGGGTCAAGTGACCGTGAGCTGAAACCTCTGCATCCATTAACCCAAACAAATCCTTCTTTCTATGAATTACCTGTCTGATTTATCTTGTCACACTGATGAAAAACACAGGACTGTGACCCTCCCGAGCACATTGCCAGGAACCACTTTAGCTCTTCCAGAGAAGATAATCATTCCAAAAGTGGCTTTGTGTGGAGGTTGGAGAGATGGACCAGTCTGTTAAGTGCTTGCTGTGCAAGCACAGAGACTCAAATTTGGATTCCTACTGCCCACATAAAAAGCCAGGCATGGTGTGCGCCCGTAATATCAGTCCTGGGGAGGCAGAGACAGCCAGGTCTCTAGGGCTCGTGGGACAGCTGGCTCAGGTGATTTGGTGAGCTCCAGGGTTAGTGAGAGATCTTGTCTCAAAAAAATACGTTAGAGAGAGATGGAGGAAGACTCTGAACATCAACCTCTAGCCTCTGCACATCACATGTGGACACACACACACACACACACACACACGTGCAAACACAGACACATATATATACCCCCCACCCTGCACCAAAGTGCTACTGAGTTTCTCCGTGCAAGTTTGAACACCAGATTTTGGAAGCTCATAGTGTCTGTTCGTACCTTGAAGAGTTTTTATGATCTCTGCCATTTTAAAAAGCCTCAACCACATTGCTTGGCTTTTTATTTAGATTCTGGATAATTTCTGCCTCACATCTCTAAATTGTTTTGCTTTCCTTTCACCTCTGCTTGTCCAGGGAGCCTGGTTAAGCTACTTAACTTCTGGTGTCCAGCTGGGATGGGCTAATAGGACCAAGCAGCAGGTTGGAGTGTGGAAGAGACATCAAGGTCTATTCCTTCAGCTTCCTCCTGACAGACTGAGAGGCGGTGGCAGCTTAGATTCTCTCTCCCTCTCTCTCTCTCTCTCTGTCTCTCTCGCTCTCTCTCTCTCTCTCTCTCTGTCTCTCTCTCTCTCTCTCTCTCTTTCTCTCTGTTTTGAGACAGGGTTTCTCTGTGTAGCCCTGGTTGTTCTGGAACTTTCTTTCTTTCTTTATTTCCAGAGCTGGGGACCGAACCCAGGGCTCTACCACTGAGCTAAATCCCCAACCCCAGAACTTGCTTTCTTATAGCTAAGTTCTCTCAGGGTCTCAGGGTCCTCTCTCTTTCCTTCTTTTCCCTTTTAGACCTGGTGGGCAAGAGCTCCCCGCTGTTGCTAATTCCAGGGCACTTCACACCCTTGGTTTCTCTTAACCTTGTTCACAGTCCTGTAAATAGTTTCTCTACTAAACTGTCCTCAATTACCCAATTTGAGGTGAGACACCTATTTCTTTCCAGCAGACTGCTTCATTTCACACATCCAGTGTCAAAGAATTAACCCTTAAAGGCTGCAAGGGGGACACTATGGAAATTTCCCTAGCTTCCCACCTCAATAAAAGCAGAATTAGGTCAATTGATATTGCCTATTTTATTTAATCAAGTTTGTCTTTGGTGCCACAGAGATGCAAATTTCTTTCTACTATGTGGGGACAACTGGATACTCTCCTTGTACTTAATGATTCTGAATACAATTGTCAAATTAATCCAAGTGTTTCCTGAACTGATCCAGCAGGAAACAATCCCAGTTTGTTTGGGGAAACAAAACCTCACCAGGATGTCTGCAAATGACTGCCTCTGGGCACCTCCTAATTGCAGGTTATTTATGCGCCTCATTGTGCTAGGCATGAGTCCTCTCATGGTCCATTCATATGAAAGCACTAGTGGGTAATTGTGGCAGACAGCCTTGAAGAGGGCCCCAGATAATTCTCCCCTCCTGGTATTCAGGCTCTTGTGTAACTCTGGCTGGATCTAGCCACTTGCTTTTAATCAGCAGAATGTAGAAAAGTGATGGAATGTCACTTCTGAGATAAGGTGACTAATGACTGGGACTTCTGTCTTGCTGGCATCAATCTGTCTTGCTTCCTTGCTCTGGTAAATCAGTTTCCACATGGCAAAGGCCTCAGTGAAGGTGGCTTCTGACAGCATCTCCTAAGTTGGATCCTGCGGTGGATCTTTCCCTGGTCAAGTCTGTTGATGAGGGTCTCTCATCAAAAGACCTGGGAGATGNGAGAGACCATGAAGTAGAGGGCCTAGCTGACCCATGTTCCGAGTCCTGGCCCACAGAGACGGAGACAATGAGCTGGTGTTGTTTGAGACTGCTAGTGTCTGGATAATTTCTTTCACAGAAATAGGCAGTTGATGCCACAGTGCAGATTTTACTGATGAGCCCCACATGGGGTGAGGGGTGGGGATGGGAGTGGGGATGGTGATCGAGGAATGGGAACCAAAGTGTAATGTACATTACATTCCTTACAACAAATAGACAACTGATCAACCCATGAGGGTTCTGTGTATCCTCAGCTCTTTCATTGTGGACACGTTTTCTCCCTTCCTCTTGTTCCTTTTCTCTGAAAATGTAGAGACAATATCTAGTAAAGTCAAACATGGCAAAATTGAAGAATGATTTTTTTCTCTTTCTCTCTTTTCAGTTGCTGTATATATGTAGTTGAGTTCTGCTTCAGCCTCTTGAGTGCTAGGCTTACACCTGTCTCTTATACACATCTAGATGTGTATAAGAGACAGGCGCTATCATGCCAGGCTTTCATCTTGTAATAGGAATTCTACTTTATTTATTTATTTATTTATTTATTTATTTATTTATTTATTTAGCACTGGGAAGGAACCAAGGACCTCGTGTATGCTAGGCAAATGCTCAGCACTGAAAACACCCCCAGCCCAAGAGTGATATTCTCTGGGTCTTTGATTCTTTGTCCATTTGACAGAACATTTTCGTTCTTTTTCACTTTTACCCCTAAACTTGCTGTCAAACTCTTCAAGTTCAGAAGTGGTGGGAAATCCTCTGTGTCAAAACAACCCACCTGTCTCAGACAGAACATGTTATAGAGATGTAAACTAGTGATAGATAGATGGGAAATGTTCAGGACAGAGTCCTCGCTGCTTCTTGTGTATTTGGCTACTCAATTGCTTAAAAGTATTAGCCACATAAACAAAAATCCAACCCAAATGCCCATACAGTGTTAGAATCAAGTCACCCTGTTGTGTGTGGTACAGTCGCTGAGAAAAGCTCTGAGCATTTCAACCGACTGTTAGGTGAGGCTGCTGCTGAAACTGAGTTAGTTAGCAAAGTTCTGGAAAATATTGGCCAGAGATTCAAGAATATGTATCTGGTGAGGAAATCGTTTTAGAGACCGACCGAGGCCATGAAATCGGTCCAGAGAAACAGTGGTGGATCCGTGGAATGTGCCTGCTGTGCGGAGCGGATTCTCATGAGTTTGTTTCATGCAGGTAGATCCCAGGAGGGCAGAGGCATGTGTCACACCTAAGGCCGAAAGAAGACTAAATGTAAGCTTTTACATCACAGTTTTAAACACGTGAGCCAGTGAATCAGGTAAAATGCAGTGGAATAATTACAGTAATGGTTAAGCAAAGAAATATGAAGAAAAAGTCCAGGAAATGGAGATTAAAATGCAAAACAAACAGTAGAATGTGGTCGTTTCTGACCGTGTCATAGGAGAATGACCGGCTCTTGGCTGTCCCTGGGGCTGCCTGCTGCAACAACTTCTGTAGATTTTCCCACCTCAGACTCGCCTCTTACTGGGTTTGCATCTGAAATCTCTCCCAAAGTCCAATGTTAAAAGCTTAATCCATGTTTGGTGATATTGGGGGATGAGTGGGAACTTTGAGGTGGGACCCAGTTTTCTAGTCATTGGGGGGTGCATCCCCCAAGATGATAGTTAGACCCCCCACCTTTTCTTCTTTCTTACTTAAAAAAGTTCATGTATAAACTTTATTTAAACCATAACTTAAACATACAGCTATTTAAACATATATGCATATACATACCATCTAGCCAGAGACAGGTGAACACTGACTATATATTGAATGACATTATGGAATTATAAATAATAAAAATGTGAAGTTTTTGATTTTTAAAAATGTGTTTAATTGAAACAACCATCTTTGTGGGTGGTGTGTAACAGTTTCGGGGCTGACCACTCTGCATTGGACAGCCAATAAGGGGGCTCATGCTGGGAGAGGCCGGTTCTCCTTCTTCCAGAAGTCATTGCTGTCTGTATGTAGTTCTTTGTCTTGAAACTTCCTGGCCATAAGGTGAATGGCGTCATCTCCCATCTGCTCCTGTTATGGCATTCTGTTACCTTATTCCAACATGAGCCAAAATGAACCATTTGTTCTTAATAAGCTGATTCTCTCAGGCATTTTGTGACAGTAATGGAAACTAACACACATCCTTAGGGCCTATTTCTACCTCAGACTGGAATGATACTTTAAACAAAATTTGATATAGACATACAATGGAATATTATTTAGCAATTAAAAGGNGTGAAGCACAGGTAGACAGACTTGAGAAGGTATAGAGAATGTGTGTAGGGGTTCTTAGTAATGGGTATAAAATTTCAGTTTTTACAGAATGAAAAGAAGTTGGGAGGGTGACGGTGTGGATGGCCGCTTTTATGCCACAGAACTGCGCACTAAGAACAGTTAAGGCTTAAAAAAAAAAAGAACTACTGACAGGGGCTACAAAACGGGTAGATCTTGAGAACCTTATGTTAAGTGAACCTTATGTTAAGTGAAAGAAGTCAGACACAAAATGTATCCCATGTGTTATATAATTCCATTTCTGTGAAATGACCACGGTGGGCCAATCTATGGAGACAGAAATAGACTACTGCCTGCTAGAGGCTGGGGGGAGGAGCTGGGAAAATAGGAGGTGACTGCTGACGAGAATGTAATTTCTCTTCGGGGTGATGAAAATGTTCTAAAATAAATTATACTGAAAGCTGTACCCCTTCATGAGTACATGAAAGCCCTCGGAGTGATAAACCTTACGTGGTGAATTTTATTGTATATGAATTGCATTTCAATTAAGGCTGTTAAAAAAGCAGACTGGATGACAAATTTGAATGTGGGGGTGTTGCTCGTTAGCTGTGCCCTAAGCAGTCTCAAGTGAGAACAAATCCAGTTTGGTTACAAAAAGTTGAGAACAAGCTGTTCTCAAGAAGGCCTTTCTACGGAGCTGGACTGCATGACAAGGTCAAAGCACNTTAGATACTCTATGTGGGGGGGTTTCACATCTGCAGAGCCAACCAGTCAAGGGTTGAAAATGATTTAAAAACACTGACTGGGCACAGGGGTGCAAGGCTAAGTCAGGAGGAGCATGAGTTCAAGGCCAGCCTGGGCTACACATAGCAGCTCATCTGAAAAAATAGCAGCAGCAAGGAATGACNGCAGCACCGATCNTGCACAATCTTTTTCTTTGCCATCATTCCATAAATAATGTGCTCTGGCAAAGTTGTATGGGCCATCAGCATTCATTCTGTCAGGTATTCNGTCATCTAGAGATGATTAAACAGAGGATGGGAAGGAGTTCACATGCAGGCACCATGCCATTGTACACACAGGACTTGAGCATCCTCCGACCTTAATACTCATGGCCTACTTTGGAACCACGCCCCGCAGATACCAAAGGACAGCTATATGCTGCTTCAGGATAGACAGGAGAAGAAACAGGTCCCTCTGCTGAGAACCTTGCATTGACTGTCCATGGTTTTCAGAATCAGTACTATTGTTCTTAGAGTTGATATACAAGACTCGATGCGTGCCNTCTCTACTTTCTTCAGTCACACTAGGGTCCTCGTTGTTCCTCCCATGGCTCACCCACGCTCTTTCTATAGGGCTGGGTCCTTCTTGACTGTTCTCTCTGCCTCCAAGCCACTTCCACNAGGTTTCTCAGGCCCTGCTCACGCATCCTTGCTTTAGGACCAGCATCTTTTTGAGCACTGCACATAAGAGTGTGCTCTTGACATATTCTGTTTTTCTTCTCTGCCTTACTTTTCTCCATGGCTTACCTCATCTATTATTATATGGTTAATTCAATCTTTTGGTTCTTTGTCTGTCTCTGCCACCCCAGCCCAGAATGTGGGTCCCAAAATGCAGAGACCTTTGTCCACCTTGTTCATGCTCAGGACCTAGATCAGAGGCTAGTGCAGTAACAGATACTCAACAAATCCTTATGAAATAGATGAATGAAAGCTCCCATGTGTTCAAGAAACCATGGTAGCTGTTAAGGGGATATCAGTACTTGATAAATAGTACAGGGTGATATCATACAGGTTGCTGAATTGAATTCCTTTTAAACTGCCAACTCTTGGCTTATACACATAGGAACAATAATCCCTTTATACAGTTGCCCTTGCTTTTAGCTCTACTTCTTATGTAACTAACAGGAAATTTGTTAAACATAATGTTATTTATTTATTTTTCTAAAGCATCATTTAAACTTTTGCTTATTTTTACTTTATGTCTGTAAGTCTTTTGCTGCATGTCAGTCTGTGTATCACTTGGTGTAGTGCCCAGGGAGGCCATAAAGAGGGCATTGGATCCCCTGGAACGGGAGTTGTGAGCCACCACATGCGTGCTGGGAACAGTACTGAATCTTCTGTGAGGGCAGCCAGTGCTCTTAACCATGGAGCCATCTCTCTAGTCTTCCTTATCACTTCCTTTCAACATCACTTAAATAGTGAGTCTTTTCTGAACTTCTCCCAGGGATTGGATATGTGGAGTTGTCTAAGTAAAAGCAGCTAAGGGCCCAAGTTAGTATCTGCTACTGGCACTTAGTCCAGTGGTCTAGGGCTTCTGTCTGAAGTACTGGTGTTTTCTGAGTTGACAGCATCTCGGCATAGACAGTATGTGTGTCCTAGTTTTGTTTCCTGTTGCTGTGACTAAATACCTTGACAAAAGAAAATTAGGGAGAAAGAGTTTATTTCAGCTCACGATCCCCAGTTACAGTCTGTCATAGCAGGGAAGTGACAGCAACAGCAGGAACTTGAGAGAAGTGTGGCTGTTACATTCATGGTTAAGAGCAATGTACTAATGCATGCATATTTGTACAAAACTTTTCCCCACCCTTATGCAATTCAGAATCTCCTGCCTAGGGAATGGTGCCAACCCCAGTGGTTAAGTCTGTCCATCTCAATGAANCGTAATCAAGATAATCCTCCTCAGACGTGCTTACAGGCCAAACTGATCTACATACTCTATCCTTGAGACTCTCTTTCTGGGTGGGAGGTTACAGGTTGTATCAAGCTGAAAATTAAAGCAAACCAATACAACAACTACTCCTTTAAAACTTGACACACAAACACACGAACATCACTTTAAGCTGTAACCTTCACACAATTCTTGTCTCCAGAGTCTCATAATGCAACTGTAGTCCAACCTTAAAAGTTCCCATAGTCTTAAAGAAAAAAATCGAACAAGTACAGTGTTTCTTGACTGTGAAGTCCCATAAAATAAAAAACAAGTTACACATTTCCAATATATAATGTCACAGGCTAAAAATTCTCATTGCAAATGGAAAAATCATGTCATAGCTAAGAATGATCAAACCAAAACCCCAAACCCATCAAATCCCCAAACCAAACCCTACAGCTCTATGTCTAGCATCTTGTGTTTGTAATGTACTTGGCTGGGCTCCAAAGGGCTTAGGTAGCCCCATCCTTCCAGCTCTATCACCTTCGCACACACAGCTTCTCCCTAGGCTGGATCTACTCCATGTCTGTAGCCCTCCTTAGTAGACATCCCAGAGCCTTAACAATTCCAATATCTGTCCGTCTGCCTGCCTACCTGTCTGTCATCTTCACCATTATAGACTGTAAATAGACACACAGACACACAGACACACAAACACAGACACAGACACAGACACAGACACAGACACACACACACAGACACAGAGAGAGAAGAAACTCAAGATATAATAATAGGGAAAGGCTTTACTGTACATTCAGGGCTAGGGACCAAGGCCTATTTCCACCTGCAAGAGGAAGGTGGGAAGCTTAGGCAGCAGCCAGTAGGTGGGTAATGNCCACAGCTATAGTAGATACCTAGGATTTCTTTAGTGAATTGCAAAACAACATTAATATTGTATAGATAAATGTAAAATGTGACTCTTCTGGCTGGGATGAATGGAAATCAAAAGGCATCCTTCCTCTAGGCTGAAGACCTTTGAGCCAGGCTAGGTGGCTTAACCTGCAAAAAGAGCANGAGCCATTGGATATTTGTCCCTGTTGGTCACATTGGCCTGTGCCTTCATACAGTGAGCACACAGACCAAACAAGCATGAGGGTATCCACTATTATTCTTTATTATAAAATCCAGCAATTCAGTAGAAGGAAGTATTTTAAAATTGAATGAAGTAGAGATAGGCTTGCATATAATGTATAAGAAATGCCATCCTTGGTGAAAGATGTTACATGGGATGAGTAAAGTCTACCTCCATCAGGTCTAGTAGCATGGCTTCAGGTTAACTCAATCAACAGCTCGGCTCCCTCCCTAGAGAGAGAATTAAATTGTTTGATTGAATAGAGGCTTGTGTGGCACACCAGAAGAATTTGATTGTGTCTGTGTTTATTCTAAAGCTGATTTGNAAACTGACACTTGAATATATAGGTAAGATGAGCCAACTTGGATTGAAATAGTCTTTTTTATTCTTTTTGGTTTATTGGTAACTACGAGTTGATTTATTCCCCCCAAATAGTTCAAAGCCTTTTCTGTTTTCGCTCAGGGAATAATGTTTTTATTCATTCCAAAGATGTAATATTTCTGCTAACAGCAGAGAAAGATAACGAAGATAAGAACCTCCAGGGCTCTTTGAAGACAAAATGGTATTCTGAATTGGATATTCATTATTGTGAGGGGATAAATCTCTAAATCTGGGTTTTATGACTTTAGGTTTGTTTGTCTAATGGATTTCTTTGTTTAAACTTCAGGTGCATGCATGATCGTTTGGAAGAGCTGAGAGATGGACAAATGTTGTTTGATTTATAAGTTTTTTCAAAGGCATTTGAAAACTTATTTTGGGCTCAGTTAAGCTAATATTCCCACTCCATAGTAGATGAAGAAATAACTGTTCCCCCTCTATACCTGAAATGAGGGACCAGATTTTCAATTATAGTTTCTTTGACCCCAGAAAGGAAAAGTGAGAGGTTTTCTTGAGGGGTTAGAACAAGAGTAGGGTGGGGAGGCAAGTCCTAATGCTGTAAGCTCAAGAAGCCTGGCAGAGGAGTCCCTGGATTAGGATTGCTGGCCCAAGAATGGATTATTGTTCTTCAAAGCTTGGTTACTGTTGTGATCACTAAGTGAACTATGGGGAGAAAGGACAGAGANGTGTCCGTCAGTGTTAGCATCTATCCACTCTTGACGTCTGTGTATATGGACTGCTACCTTGAATCTGAACGCCTCCCACAAGCTCATGTTTCACATACTTGTTCTACAGTTGGTTTGGAAGCTGTGAAACCCGTAGGAAGAGGGGCCAGATGGTGGAAGGTGGTCATTAGGGGTGAGCCTTTAGGGATTATAGTAGCTCCTGGTTCCTGTCAATCTCTCTCTGCTTCCAGGTTTGCTGTGATGTGAACAGGACCTGTCACACATTCCTGCCATCATGAACTCAGCTTTGCCATGCCTTCCCAATGCCATGGCAAACAAAGCTTCTGGTACCGTGAGCAAAAAGCAATCATTCCTTCCAAAAATTGTTTCCATCACATGCTGTGTCACTGTGATGCAAAATCACAAGCACAGGGATGGAATTGTGGACATGTTTGAGGACACTTGNCCCCCCCCCACTGTCATCTTGAGAGCCCTGCACAGGCACTCAAAGGAGATGGCATTTATAACAAACCTGGGAACTACAGCCACCACTCTCGCTTATAGGCTAATGGGCTGTGTGTGAGTTAGGTTTCACCACTGTGACACAAGCTGGACAGAAGCAACTTAGGAAGGATTTATTTTGCTCATGGTTTCCGAGGGTCCAGTCCACCATGTCAGGGAGCCTGTGGAAAATCAAGGGAGCTCCCATGGTGCCTGGGCCAGGGCAAGGTATAACACTCAAAGAAAGGTCCCCAGCAACCTGTTTGCTCCAACTGAACTCCATTTTCTATCTTCCATCAGCTGCCAATATGGCCATCATAATGAGACTCTACCAAGTGGCTAATCCAGTGTCATCAGGCCAGTGCCTTCAGCATCTAATCCTTTTTGGAAAAACTCTCAGATTCACCCAGAGTATACTTCACTAACCTGCTAAGTCACTGGTTCTCAACCTATGGGTCACTATCCAAAAGGGTCCNATATCAGACATCCTACATAACAGATATTTATGTTACAATTCATAACAGTAGCAAAATTATAGTTATGAAGTAGCAACAAAATAATTCTATGGTTGGGAGTCACCACAAGGAACTGTATTAAAGGGTCACAGCATTAGAAAAGTTGAGAACCACTGTGCTAGGTGCTTCTCAATCCAAAAAAAAGCAGACACTCAAGATGAACCATCCCAGGCTGCAAACTTTGATTCTGTAAATGGAGGTACTGTTATAACATTGAGTCTACCCAGCTTTGCATATGAATTGTATACTGTTTTTGCAGTGTTGATGACTCGTGAAGTACACTCACACATCACTTAATGACAAGAATCCATTCTGAGAAATGAGCTATTAGGTTGTCCAGGTGTGGGAACATTACAGCTTGTACTTAGACTGATGAAGACAGCTCTCATATCACTAGGTGATTCAATCTCATGGGACCATTGCCATATTTGTGGTGTGTGATCAACAGAAACATAGTTACTCCTCATGAAGCTGGGTTATGTTCTTCCTCGAAGCCTCTAGAAGTGACTGTGCTCTCAAGTTGGATGGCCATAGTTAATTTTTAAAGCTGCATTTGGTTTTGAAAATTGTAATCTCTTATTTTGAAATAGTTCAAAACACACAGGAGGTACAGAAATAGTGCAGAAATGTTCTTTGCTCATCGGTTGCTTCCCTTGGTGATATTTACATAACCCTATTATGTTGTCGAAACCCGGAAATTGANGTTGGCATAATACCATTCCAATTGATTTTAAGCTTTATTTATTTATTAATTCTTTAATTGATTTAACTGGGGAGTTATCCAGAAGCAGCTTACTGCAAACCTTGAATTTCCTGGTCTCAGAAGTTGCAATTTGTTTCCATGATAGCTAACAACTCATACTTTAGAGATTTCCTTGATGTCCCCTGCTGTGAAGGAGCTGGTGTGATTTGCCTCCTTATGGCGACCATTATTTGAGAACTATGAGTGGGCAATGAAGACTAATTACATTTTAATATCTCTTTCTCTCTCTCTCTGTGTATGTGTGTATGTGNGTGTGTGTGCAACATGTACATGGGTGCCCNTAGAGGCCAGAAAAATGATTAGACACCCCTTGGAGATGGAGACACAGGTGGTCCACCAGACATGGGTGCTGGGAACCAACCTTGGGTCTTCTGCAAGAGTAGTCAGTGCTCTTAACCACTGAACTATCTCTCTAGGCCCAGGTAGTTTTGGACTGGCAGCCATGATGGTGGCCAGAAGACACTCCAGTGAAGATACACCTTCTGTTTTTCACTGGTTTCTAGCTGGGGCCCTGGAAACACAATGGTGACAAATACAAATGGTCCCTGACCACATGGAACTTGTAAACTTTCTGGGAGAGGTAGACATTAAATACATAGCCCTCTACATATTATAGACTTTCATGTTGTGAAATTGTTCAAATAAAACCATGCTATTCTAAATACTTTAATTTAGACAGTTAAAGAAGTTGATATGATATGTTGCCATAAATATAATGAAAAGAGTTTGTCTTAGGGTTTCNATACTGTGATGAAACACCATAACCAAAGGCAACTTGGGGAGGAGAAGATTTATTTTGGCTTATACTTCCAGATCACAGTCCATAATCCAAGGAAGTCAGGGCAGGAACTCAAGGTAGGAACGTGGAGGATGGAAATGATGAGGAGACCATAGAGGAATGCTGTTTAGTGGATTGCTCCTCATGGCTTGCTCAGCCTGCTTTCTTACACCATCCAGGACCACCTGCCCAGAAGTGGCACTGCCCTTAGTGGGCTATGCCTTCCACATCAATCATCAATCAAGAAAATGCCCCACAGGCTTGCTTACAGGCCAGTCTGGTGGAGGCGTCTTCTCAACTGAGGTTCCTTCTTCCCAAATGACTTATCTTGTGTCAAGTTGACAAAACACTAGCAAGAACAGGTTGGAGATATGGCTCAGCTGGGATCAGGGTGTCTGTAAGTCCATCTCTGGAGAACTGAGACTGGTGGATCACTGGTCAGCCAGTCTAGCCAAATCAGAAAGCTCTAGGTTCATTGAGAGACACTTTGTCTCAAAAATAAGGTGGGGAGCAATCTGAGAAGACACCCAGTATCCACCTTTGGCCTATACATACACATGCACACATGAACACTCACATATGCACACACAGAAACAAACACATATGATAATAATAATGTAATAAGAGATTAAGAACTGCTAAAGGATCACAGTGTCTAAAGACTTGCTGACAAGAGGAGAGGCACAGCTCTCTGCCCAGAGTTGTAGAGGAAATTCTCTTGGACAAAAAGAGTTGACAACTCAGGGGACTTATGTACTGTGACTTTAGTGTCACACTAAAAGAACAAAACCAAGATTTGGGTAGGGGTGAGTAGATGGACAAAGGCAGAGAAAAATCTAGCCCATCTGGCAAACAGTGGCATGAAAAAGGCAAAGATGACAGAGGTCTGGAGATATTCAGATGGTACACTGCTTTAGGACAGTGGCTAGCTGTTCAGCTCATATCTTTGACACATCTCCTACACCTCACTCCTTGGCCCTTGAATAGACATTCTGTTTGCAAAAATTGTATATCTCCCCAGCTTACCTCAAGTTCTGGCTGGTGAGATGGCTCAGTGGGTAAGGGTACTCATACCTTGTAAACTTGACTACCTGAATTTTGTCCCTGAGACCCATGTAAAGGTGGAAGGAGAGAAATGACTTCGGTAAAGTTGTACTTTGACCTTTATACATGTGTGTATGTACACACACACACACACACTAACAGCAATAACAAGCCTCATCCAGTTCATCCACTTCTTTCTCTCCACCCTGTCATCACTCTCGGCTTCTAGAACATCCCAACAGGACAGGGCAGCAGACTCTCAGCTCACATCAACACTTCCTCTTTTGCCTCCTGCCTAGTTTGTTTTTTCAGCAGAAGCTGGAGGATCCTCAAACAAACACTTATCTGATCAAGCAGCTGTGTTCATTAAACCTTCAAAAGCTCCCTTACAGTTACTAGAAAATCCCAGACTCTTATCATAAGCTCTGCGGCCCAGCATGGGCTGGTCCCTGCCGGCCTCTTTTGGTCCCTGCTGGCCTCTCTGGTCCTATCTTCCTTCCGATGCTCAGTTGCTGTGCGCTATATCCGTGCGGTCCTTCTTTCACTTAACTGCCTCCTTGGTTGCCTTCTCCCTGGTTTCCACCCTCACTGCCCTCATTGCTCCAACCCCGTTACTTCTCTTTACGTTTTCACAGTGACTATCACTTCTTTCACTCTCTAGATTAAAGTAAGGCCCTGGTCCCATTCAGAGTGTCACAGTTTTCTTTGGAACATTTCACGACATGTAAGTACACATATGTATGATTATTATTTAGCATCTATAGCTCCCTAATAGATCATAAACTCCATGACGTCAGAGACTATGTTTTTATTTGTTTACGGTNGTGTTTCCAGGGCCCATGGAGTACCTGGGATACAAGCAGCCATCTGCTGGACATTTGTTGAATAACGGAATAAGTGAATGGCACATAGGATTGCTGACAATTCTGGCTTTGTGGATTTTTGTGTCTCCTTCCCTTCTTGCACCCTCCCTCCACTCCTTTCCCTTCTTCCCTTTTCTTTCATTTCCCTTCTTCCCATCTCCCCTCTTCCCTTCCTTTTCTTTCCTTGACACAATCTTGCTTTGTAGCCCAGGTTGGCCTTGAACTTGCAATCCTCTACCTCAGTTCATGAAGTGTTACCATCATTTTAAATTATTCTTTGGTTGGCATACAAGATATGAATTTCATTACAGCCTTTCAACTACGAATATTCACCCATCATCCTCGTGTGCCTCCCTTGCCACACTAGCCCTCTCCTTCTCCTAAGCAGTCCTGCCCTCTTCTTTCATGCCTCACCGAGATCATTCAAGGTGCTTTCTCAAAGGTGATCAGAGTCAAAGTTACATTTTGATCTAGAAGGTATGACTTCAAAGCAAACTTTTGAAGCTGGTGTCACGTGTGACACAATGAATGGATGTCCGTCCACAAGGCTCAGAATCTCTGCATTGTTATGTGACATTGCCTCTGAGTCTGCAGCAGCAAGCTTGACCACAGAGATGCCAAGTGCACTGCCAACCACAACTAGCAATTGAGTAGTGAGCAGCCGTGTCAGTCCTAAAAGCATAAGATATTCTTAGATGCTTATTTTTATAATTGGTTTTATTATGGAGTTGCTAAAACGGGCCCAAACCATATGTCTCTCTATCGAGAGAAATCTGAGCACTGACTGCAGAAAGCCAAACACTGGCAAAGACATTGAAAAGCTACTTGTGTGACTTTGGAAGAAAGAACTGGTATTTTTTTCAACTCCAAAGAAAAGTCTGGGCTTGGAGCAGTCCAATATGAAATGCAATCAAACACAGTTAAAAAATTGTTTGTCTCTTCATTCAAGGTCAGCTCAGAATCACTGTGAAAGGTACATGCAATAATAAAAAACCTGGTGGAGCCTGGAGCTGGAGAAAAAGTTGAAATTATTTTTGGGTCAAAAAGAGGCAGCCAAGTTGAAAAAGGTGCCCTTATTGAGTGACACCATCAAATGGATTCGAAAACTCTCCTTTGGTGGAGAGACACAGATGGACAGTCCTTTATATTTTAATGGAAGAGGACTGGGCTATCTTGTCAGCCTTACACCAAAGCAGCCTATGAGGACATGCCACTACACCTGCTCCTGAGCAATTATCAGCAGCTAAAGCGTAGTGTGTGTGTGTGTGTGTGTGTGTGTGTGTGTGTGTGTGTATGCACACATAATGTATATACATAGATGCAGCGGACAGAGGTTGAAGTTGGGTGTCTTCCTCTATTACTGTTCTTAGCTTCTGAGACAGGGTCTCTCACTCAACTTGGGGCTCACCACTTGGCTAGATTGAATGGCCGATGAACTTTAGTTCACCAGTGCACGCCCTGTAGCACTGGGATCGCAGACTTGGGCTACACATCAAGCTTTTCCATGGCTGCTGGAGCTCAGAACTCAGGTCCTCAGGTTTACACAGCAAGTACTTTGCCCACCGAGCCATCCCCCAGCCCCTGGTAAGAGATTTTCAATAAGACATTCTCTCCTTTCTGGCCACTTTTGATATTTGCCATTTGGGTCCAGAAATTTACTNTGTCTGTGTCCTTGAGGAGCTTTGATCCTGGAAGGATGGAGCCCAGCGTAATAGACGCTGTCAGCGCACCCCGATGGGGGCTGACTTTCCTGGAAGGATTGCTCAGCACTGGAGTGAATTACTAATCACAGTCTTGCAGGGAGTTTTTCATCACTTGTTTTTCCTGATGGCAAGTAATTTATTCTTCCATGAGAACAATTAGACAACATCTTTNGTGATGTTTTTGAAAGAGGGGGTGTAATTACATGCTTGTGGTAGAAATTTAAGCAGCACTGAGGCTGTTCAGAGGAGATGAAGGCTGTCTTCTGGTTGGAGACCTCAGAAGCTGAATTTCGTGGCTTCNTGCACAGGTTCATGCTAGCTCTGCACATGCTTCTGAACACGGGTCTCTTTTCTTCAAAGTGGCAGTAATACTGTATATTCTACTTCTTAAAACAAATTGAGGTAAAATTCACATAAAATTCACCTTTTTTCCCCTTTCCTTTTTCATGCTTGTGTGGTGTGCATGCATGTGTATGCGTGTTGGCACGTGTGGGGGCATATGAGCATGGGAGTGTTTGTGCACACGCGTGCATTTTGTGGAAGCCCAATGTTGATGCTGGGAATCATCCTCATCACTCTTTCACTTCATTCACTGCGTCACAGGGTCTCCAATCCAGAGCTTGTGGGTATGACTAGTCTCACTAGGCAGCTTCCTCTGCGAATCTCCTGTCTCTACCTTCCAAGGCTGGAATTATAAGTGGGTCTNCATGCTCACTAAGCATTCCTGTGGGTTTCTGGGGATCCAAACTCTGGGCCTCAGGCTTATTCTGCAAGAACACTGAATCGTCTCCTCATTGCTGAAATTGACCTTTCTTGTAACGTGTATGCAGTATGTATGTGTGTGTATGTGTGTATGTGCATGTGGGTGAATTTGTGTGTTTGTGCATGGGAGTGAGGAGGTCAGAGGATACTCTTGGGTGTCATCCTTAGAAATACCATCCACCACTCTTGAGACAGGGTGTCTCATTGGCCCGGAGTTTACCAGCAAGGCTAGTTTGGCTGGCTAGGGAGCCACAGGGAATCTCCTGTCTCCACTCCTAGAATTGATATTATGTTAAATTTGCCATATTAAAGCGTGCAATTTTTATGTTTTCACATGGCTGTGCAATTAACACCTCATCTTACTCCAAATATTACATTCACTTTTGTTCTTTCATGTTATTTCTCACTTAATTGCTATGGTTTAGAAAAGTGTTCACTCAAAGGTCCATGTGTTAGATGACATCAGGAATGTGTGGAACTTTAGAAGGTAGGGCCTTGTGCTGGATCCTGAGGCGTGTTCCCTTGAAGGGGATCATGGGACCCCAATATCTCAGTCATGAGGTGAGCAGTTTGCTTCTCCACGTGTTCCCTCTGTTATACACCCAATGCAATGGGGCAATTGTTCCACCAGAACTGTGAAACAGAATATCTCTTTTTTCTTTATAAGTTGAAAGCCAACTAAATAATACATCATGGAGTACATACTTACCTTTCATTTTGTTCCATGGGTGGCTCTTGGGCCAGACCTGGAGATGAGCTTGCTCAGTGTTGCATTGCAAGGAGTGGGGTGCTGNCTGCCTGAAGCTGGCAGGTCTTTCAGAGTTCTGCTTCCCTGTGGAGCTATAGTATGCTTTTCTGGAACGGCACTTCAGCCAGTAACTGAGCATGTGGCTACTGCAGGGAGATAACTTCTCTAGTAAGCAATTTTTGCCGATTCCAGAATAGGAGATCTTTTGTTAGCTCTACACTGTGCGTTAATGGCCTCTCTGCTCAATTCTTCCTCTTCTCTTTTCNCTTCCTAGGTGTGGTCTTCGTAAACCTTTTACATTCTGTCTCTGCATGTGCTTTGCAGAGGCCTCAGTCAACATATACGGTATTTCCTAGACCCCGTCTCCCNATGATTAGCACTGGGGTTGCTTCCAGTCCTTATTACAGATAGTGCTCAATGCAAATCTTTGCACACATGTCTGTGCAAGAAATCAGGAAGCTAGACTCCTAGAGGTCGAANTGTGGCTGGGTTTCAAACTTGCATTTCAATTTTGGATACAAATTTTGTAGCTACCCTGTCCTCCTGCAAGGTTCCAAAGGCAGGGAGAATTGTTTTCTCNTAACTTTACCAACAATGTGTTATCACACCAAAATTTGTTCCCAATTTTATAGGTGTTATGTCATAGTTGTCTTAAAATGATGTCCAAGAAATGAAAAATAGTATTTNATATTAAAATGAGCAGAATATAAACCATTTGTATTGGAATTTTAAAGAGATGACAATTTAAACCCTCTACCTGTGGAAGGTTACTTCATGCTAAATCCCAGACATCTTTGGGTACACATTCTCTTTCCTGTGCTGTTAGAGGAAATATGATTAACTAGATACAACAGGGCGGTTGGACATAGGAACTCACAACAATTGTGACAGCAAGACCCACATGAGCTCAAGCCACACAAGATCCCAGAATGCAGAGGGAAGGTAGGCATGAAGTCTCATTCCTAGCTGAGGACCCATTGGTAATCGATAGTTGCTGAGAGAGAGAGAGAGAGAGAGAGAGAGAGAGAGAGAGAGAGAGAGAGAGAGAGAGAGAGAAAGAGTTTTCTTTAAGGATGTGACCCTGGTAGGTGGCCATATACCTGAGTATATAAATAGCTCAAATTTGACTCAATGAGTTAAAATAAAAAGAAGTTACAATGTTGGGTGGGTATGGGGAGATCCATTTAGGAGGAGTTGGTGGAAGGGGATGAATATGATAAAAATACAAGGTATGAAATTCCCTAAGAATTAATAAAATTTTTTGAGAAGTCTTGTACATTGATTTGAGGGAGATTTTCTTTTCTTTTTTTATTTGTGTTTGGTGTGTGTGTGTGTGTGTGTATCTGAATCTATGTGTGTCTGTGTGTTGTGTGTGTGCATCTGTGTCTATGTGTTGTATGTCTGTGTCTGTGTGTACATGTGTTGTGTGTGTCTGTGTGTCTGTGTGTGCCTGTGTGTCTGTGTCTGTGTAGGTGTCTATGTGTGTCAATGTGTATGTCTGTGTGTCTGTGTTTGTGTAGGTGTCTGTGTCTATGTGTTGTGTGTGTCTGTATCTCTGTGTCTCTGTGTGTGTGTAGGTCTGTGCCTCTCTGTGTCTGTGTGTCTATGTCTATGTGTTGCGTGTGTGTGTTTGTGTATGCCATATGAGTGCCGGTATCTTTGGAGGTCAGAAGAGGGCACTCTGGGGTTGGAATTACAGGCAGTTGTGAGTAGGAAGTAATAAACAAAGAGCTCCACGANTAGATAAAGAATTACAGATTGTTTTGTTAAGTTTCATGAAGCAAGAGAATTTTTATTAGAGGCTGAGGGAGGTCTTGGAAGAAGTAGCATTTAAACTGGATCTACAAAGTCATAATAGTTTTCTAGATAAGGGCAAGAAGAAATGGTCTTGGATATATTGTTTCATTCACTTTTCATAGGCTGCTGTAACAAAATGCCACAGACAGGGTGACTTATAAAATGTGGAACTTTGTTTCCCACAACTGTGGAAACTGGGAGATCCAATATCAAGGCAATGTGTTGTCAACTGTGACCCAAGAGTTGCTGCTCTGTCTGTCTCTGTCTGTCTGTCTGTCTGTCTCTNTCTGTGTCTGTTGGCTGGGACACCTTGACTCTCCTCCATGCAGTCTCTCATTCTCTTCTGGGCTAGCTTGGGTAGAGTTGTCCATGTTGAGACAGGGTCCTAAAGTCCCTGTATGCAAGACCTTGAGTCTTATGCTCTGGATCAGCACTCTANCATTTCTACCATGTTCNTTTGGCTTAAACAAGTTGCATAGCTAGCCTAGATACGAGGAGTGAGGGACTGCACACCAGCTCTCGATAGAAGGAGCATACTATAAGGAGTGCAATACAAGATGGGTGAATGCTTGAGAACCAGGTATGGAATATATGTTATTGGACTGCACAGATTTTTAGGCTGGAACCAGCAGGAGCAGGGCACANGGCCAGGGGCATTTTTGCTCCCCTGTGGTGGAGNCTTGCAGGAGCTCATGTCTGCCTTTGTCATTGGGTTGGCTTCTATGCAAAGTCTNGAAGGGCACTGTTTCCTCACGATGACANAGCACCCAGAGGGTCAAACTCGCTCCCCTTGGTTGAAAACATNCAGGGAAATCCCTGTGCTTTGGCGCCTCTGGGTTTCCCAGTGAGGTGCTGCGGAGTGGCTTTCACAGAGATAGTCTAGCTTGTTTGTAGTTGTGAAGCTAATACCATCACCACAAGCTGAGCTGTGAAGAATCCCAGACTTGTCTAAATTATAATTTGTTTATTGGGCCTTAAGGGGATCTGGAAAGCCAGCTCCAAATCCTCAGTGCACACAAGCGTATTTCCCCAAACTGGAGTTTCTTGCCTGAGCATCTTCTAGGACAGTATTTTGTCAAGTATGGTGTGCTGGTTGGGAAGTGATTGCTTCTCCGTGAGCTCACCTTAGACTCTGCTCTCTAATGCTGGGGCAGCGTCCTGCTCCTCTCCTCTGCCAAGATGCTCTGTCCACAGGAAGACTAGGAGGAGGGGAGAGATTCTCATTGGCTGGCCTTCCTCTCAGCATCACCCCAGCAGTGGATGGTTCATTACTCTGGTGGGTAATGACAGA
>LZPO01066273.1:692780-705130 GCA_001675575.1 Neotoma lepida
CGGATTCCCCTGGAGGTGGAGTTACAGGTGGTTGTGAGTTGCTGGACATAGTTGCTGGGAGTCTAACTCTGTCTTCTGGAAAAGCAGTATATTCTCTTAACTGCAGAGCTATCTCTCCAGCCCTCACATTAGCTGCTTTGAAGGCAAGGGGACATTTACAGTAACAACACAAATAGTGCTAATGTAGTTTTAAAGGAAAATTCATTATATATATGAAATTATATATATATATGAGATATATAACGGATTTTCACATATATAATTCACATATAATTTTATATATGTGAATTTTATATATAAATAATTTTATATATGTAATGAATTTTCCATTCAATATAGGTATATATGCCAAATTTTAACTGTTTTCTCATAAGAAATTAGAAGGGTACAGAGGGACATGTTAAATCTTTAAAAAATATATAATCATTTATGTGTTTTGTGTGCCTGCGTGTGTGTGTGTGTATATGTATACACACATCCACTGTATGGGTCTTGGGGATTGACCTCAGGTTATCAGGTTTAGCAGCAAGTGCCTTACCCTGCTGAGTCATCTGGTGGCCCTGGCACCTTAAATTTTGCAGTTGACATATTGGGCTCTGCATGTCTTGTCAAGGTGTGTTTCTTGGAAAGTTGGTAATAGAGCCTACTGGCCAGTGTTAGCTATGATGCTTGGCCATGATGGAAGCCTTGTTCATGCTGGGTACACTGGGGGGAATGGCCTTGTTCGTGCTCGGTACACTGGGGAGGTGCATTTTCAGTGTGAGCAATGATACATTCTTAAGGATGATGGGAGGATTTGGCACTGATTTTGAAAAGATCTTTGCTCTTCATTAAACCGAGTCTTATGGATTCAGTCAGTTGAACGTATTAGCTACTTTTGTTACTTCTGTATATCTGCACTTCTGTACTNTACTGTAGTACTGTATTTCTGTATTACTAATACTCCTGTATTCATTACTTTTGTATTAGTTATTTTCTGTTCCTGTGACAGAGTGTCTGACAAAGAGCAACTTAGAGACAAGGGCTTCCTTGGGCTTNCAGTTCTGCAGGGGATACATCCCATCACAGTGGCGAATGCACAGACACAGCAGTGTTAGGCCAGTCTGCTTTCCAGGATGCTGGAGGATCACATTTTTAGCATTCAGGGAGCAGAGAGGGAGAACAGGAATTGGGGCTGGGCTATAAGCACACCCTCAAAGTGACATACTTCCCTCCAGCGAGGCTCCACCTCTTAAAGGTCCCATAATGGTAAAAAAAAAAAATAATAACTGAGGATCAAATGTAAACACACAAGCCTGTGGGTGACAATTCTTATTCAAACTGCACCAGTACCTACTATTGATCATNGTCCCTAGGAATAACATGTGGAAGCTTCATGTGGCACAAGCTGGGGGGAAAACTGCTTCTTTTCAGTTATTTTAGGTNATTATGTTAACTAAGGAGTCAATACCATTCCTCATGATCAACAGCCTGTTTCCATCCAACCCAGCTGTGGTCATCTAGCGAATGCTAACAGAGGACCAGGCACCACGCTGGACACATCCTTTGGTCTTATGCTCATAGTCTGTGTTCCTCACATTTATACTGAACAGCTATTACTATTCGGAAACGGACTAAAAAGAATAATCTCTTAAGAAATTATTGAGTCTAAGGAGAAATAAAGCAAACAGTCAAACACCATTTAGAGGATAATGAGTGTGAATAAAACATATGAGGACGTGCGGGATACAGCCAGGGCTCTCAAANGCTGTTTACTGTTGCAAATAAAAAATAAATGAAGCTAGCTTTAAAATCAAGAAGTAGGAAAATTAGCAAAAACTTTAAAAGGAATCCAGAAAAATAAATCTTTAAGGAGCAAAGTAGAAATCTACAGATCTTAGAGCAGAAAAGCGAGAAGTGTATCAGAGAGGTGGTTCTGGGAAGAAAACCCACANTTTAGCTAAAACTCCGACCAACTGGCTCAAGAGAGGGAAAGCAGACAATGTTATCAATGATGAGGCACTTTTGGAGGCCTGTGAGAGATTAGAAAGCCGAGATATTACCACGCACAACTTTCTGCAATGACACAGATTTGTTTTGTGAAATACGAATTGCAAAAGTAGACTTACAAAAAAAGGAATCAGCCTGAATGAANAAATCATATAAATGTAAAATGCACATTACAAATGTTAAGTCTAAAACAGCCTCTTTGCATAGATATTTTTCTAATGTTTTTTTCTTTAGATTTTTCCAATAAAAGATATTTTTTTAATACTCAGCTAATGGTTCCAGATTATAGAGAAGCATAGAAAACCCTTTAATTCATTTTATGAGGATAGCACAACCCTGAAATCCAATCTTGAAGAATATAGTGGGAAAGGGGGAGAAGAGACGACCATGGCATTAGATGAAAACTATAAATAAAATAACAGCAAACAATTCGATAATGTGTTAATGGAATCATTCACCATGACCAAGTAGGATTTGTCTTAGGAATGCAAAACCTTCTCTTCTGCAGATCGTTTTATTTAGAAAGAAAGAAAAGAAAACCTTATAGATGAATTCATTCATCGTCTCTGAATAGCTCTTGGCTTCCATGCCTCCCTTTTCCCTTCTCCCCACCCCTTGGTGAAACCAGAGATCACAACTTCTTTTTATTTTCTATTTATACTTCCAGTTTGTTTTCTGCTGTCCCTTCAACTTTTATAAATATCCACGACTATCTAGCCATACNTGAGTTTGTATGCCCTTGCTTTGTTCTCTTAAGATTATGATTTTGAGAGTCACCCATGTTGGCACAAGAGAGCTAGCCCACTCATTGCATACATACTCCATATTTATTTAATTATTAGTTTTTAAAACATCTTTCCCTACTTTTATTTATATTGCTGTGATAAAATACCCTGACAAAAACAACTTAGGGGATAGAGAGGATACTTTGGTTTCTAATTCCAGGTTACAGTTGATCACTGTGGGGATGTCACAGTGGCAGGAACTTTAGATAGCTGGTCACATCACAATTGTAGTCAAGAGCAGAGAGAGTGAGAGAATGGATGCATGCATGCTCGTTTGCTCCCTTGCTGTGGGACAGTCTTTCCGTATGCTGTGAGTATGTGTTGCTCTCATTGGTTGATAAATAAAGCTGATTCGGCTTGTAGCCAGGCAGAATACAGCTAGGTGGAAAAGTCAAATGGAATACAGGGAGAAAGAAGGGCAGAGTTGAGGCAGATGCCAGTCAGCTGCCCAAGGAGCAACATGCCAGCAGACTGGTCACGGCCACTTGGCAATACATAGATTAATAGAAATGGGTTAATTTAAGATGTAAAAGCTAGCTAGTAATAAGCCTGAGGAATAGGCCAAGCATTTGAAAGTAATATTAAGCCTCCAAGTCAATTATTTGGGAAGTGGCTGCCAGATATTTGGGAGTTGCTGGCAGGCCAGAAACTTCTGTTTACACTCCCTTGCTTGTACTAAGCCCAATTTCTCAACTCTCATACAGTTCGGAACCCTCTGTCTAGGGAATGGTATTGCCCACACTGGGCTGGGTGTTCCCACATTAACCAGTTTAATTAAGATAATTCCCTCAAGGCATGCCCACAGGGCAATGCAATGTAAATTGTCTCTCGTCAGACCCTCTTCTCAGATGTCTCTAGGGTGTGTTATGTTGTCCATTAATACTATCCATTGCATATGTGGACATCATTGTGTCAAGAATATTTGTGTCTCNTTCAAATTACTATGTTGAAGCCCTAACGGTGCATTAGGAGTTGGGGGGACTTTGGGGCTTTTATAGTCTGGATTTGGTCAGTCCAAAAGCTTGTGTGTTAAAGTTTTCATTCTTAGATATTGGGAAGTGGTGAGAATTAGAGGAAGGGGGGCCTAGTTGGGACAAGTAGGCCATTGGGGGCATGGCATTGAAGGGTATTTTGGGACCTGCATCTGCTTCCTGATCCCCACAGTGAGCTGCGTTTCTCTGCCAGATGCTCCCTGGCGTGATATGCCCAAAGAAATGGGGCCCAACAATTATGTTCTCCATAATTGCTTTGACAGCTTTGCAATTTTGGGCCCCCAAACCCTTTCTTCCTTTTAGGTCGCTTAACTCAGGTATTTTGTTACAATAACATAAAGCTGGCATAAGGTCATGAAGGCAGAGCTCTTATGAATGGAATCGATGCACTTCTAAAAGATACTCCAGAGCCCTCTTGCCNGTGTGAGGACAGAGTGAGAAGGCAGAAGCCTGCAGCCTGGAAGAAGTTCCTCAGCAGAACCGGACTAGGCTGACGCCTGAATTCAGACTCCTGCCTTCCAGTCTCCTTCTGTTTATAAGCACTGAGTTTGCAGTGTTTTGTTATAGCAGCNTGGACTGAGACAGAAATGTAGGTTGTTTCTTTTCTTAGCTGCTGTTAAAACAATGCTAGAACAAATGTGTACACTTCCCCACCCACATGTGTGAATGAGGCTGCAGCAGCAAGCCTCCTGTGAGCAGGAGGGTATGTTTCTGCCTCCCACACCTTGCTAACTCTTGTGTGGGATGGGCTTTTATTCCCGTTTTAATTTGCATTTCCTTGATTACTAGTGAAGGGGAGATTTTTCTGCTGTTTCCTTTCGCCTAGGTTGTCTGTTTATATTCTTAGCTTAATTTATACCAGATTAAAACAATTCTTTTCTTGTCACTTTGTAGGGTCTCTATATATATCCTAAATGTTGAGCCAGAATTGTTTTATAGCAGGAAATCTATTCATAAAATATTCCATATGGTTATGTCAATAGGTTCTGAAAGGCCTTAATAGACCTGAGGTTCATTCCTGACATAAAGCCTTTTACNCATTTGAATGGAGCATGATAAAATGTATCCTTTAACCCTAAGCATATGTCAGACTTGAAGAGGAAACTGAAGACACACTTACACCACAGATAAAGATGCTCCCTGCTGTGGGCAGAATTGTGGCCCCCAAATTCATATGTTGAAGTCCTAAACCTCAAGTGCCCCAGTATGTGATTGGAAATAGTCTCCTTAAAGGGTTTATTCAGTTAAAATATGGCCATTAGGGTCTCTCTTGTCCTTACAAGATGAGGAAATTCAGACACAAAATGTGAGGAAGGAAGGTCACGTGGAGACACAGGAGAAGGCAGCCATTTGTAAGACGAGGAGACAGCGAGGACAGTCTCACTCATCTTCATCTTGGACTTCAGTCTCTGGAACCATGAGAAAATAATTTTTTGTTGTTTAATCTCCCTCTAGCCCATGGTAATTATAATATATTGTTATCATATTGTTGTTACATATCACTGTCTTGGGGTTTCTACTGCTGTGAAGAGACACCATGACCATGGCAACTCTTATAAAGGAAACATTTAATTGGGTAGCTTACAGTTTCAGAGGTTTAATCTATTATCATCATGGTGGCACGCAGGCAGACATGGTGCTGGAGAAGGAGATGAGAGTTCTATATCTTGCCAGGCAACAGGAAGTAGTCTGAGACACTGGGCATGGCTTGAATGTATATGGGGCCTCAGAGCCTGCCACCACAGTGAGTCATGTTGAACTGGATTTCCTTCTTGCCTCACAAGGTTTGACATTTTGCTGGCAGATCACAGAGACCCCCACAAAGTGTGAACCCCAGAACCCATTTAAAGGTGGAAGGAGAGAACAGACTCTAGAAGGCTNTCCCCCAGTCTACACATATGCACTGTAGTGTGCCCTCCCCCACATAGCACACACATAACACATGCATGTGCACACACATATACACACCCACAAATACTAATAAACAAAGATTTTAAAAAAGAGTTCAGCATATAATTCACAAGTGATGTTGGGAATTGTCAGAGCCTCTGTGGGAATGTGAGTATGGTGGCTGGCTAGGAGCTGAACACCTGTAATTCAATAACCGGACAACCATGTGCAGTAACACCAAAATTTCAAATAACCAGGCTGCTTGCAACATGACAAGTGCATGAAGAAAACTATAAACACTTCCCGAGCAAACAGAGATGGTCTAAATCCNCAAAGAGGATTGCTCAGTCATCTGCACTGGAACATACAGAATTTCGAGATTCAAATCATTCCAAAAATAGCTGACAGACAACATGTGGTATTTCCAGTTTGAGTAGCTTAATAAATGAACTCTATGGTTGAGTTAGAATANTTTGAGCAAAGTGGACTGCGAGATACAATACTTTATCACAAGTTTCCAGCAATTAAAACAGCATGGCATGTTTCTAGAATTCATGACCAGGTGAGTGGATCAAAGACTGTTTCCTGGAGAGACATGAAACAAATGTCTGTTTACCNCAGATGAGGCATCACCAACATGCTGAAGGAGCATGGGTGAGGGGTTACTTGCAGGAGTGACCCACAAACTGCTGCATCACCAAAAAGTGCTACCCCAGGGGATGATGAGTTCCTGGTACTGTGTAAGTGGCATCCCTTCCACTCTACATACTGAGGACCTTAGAGAACAGGCGCAGCTGTGGAGACTGAGGGAGTGCTTAGAGTCTCAGGAGGGAGAGGGTCTCATGACCTTCTCCAGCCTCCTTTTCTTATGAAACTTGTGGAGGGTCTCCTGCGGGGAGCCACAGTGGCCCTGATTAAGATGATAATGGCAACTATGCATTCCACAAGTTCCCTACTTTGTTTTGTTGTGCCAACCAGTGAAAGTGCTGAGTGGAAAGATAAATAGTACAAAGGAAATCAAAGAGTAAGCGTTTGAATTCAATGGTTGGCCAGGTAGAGGGATCCAGTGTTTGAATGTGACATTTGTGTCTGTTGCTGTTGGCTTTGGGACAGGACTGTCTGATGGTTAGAGTCACCCTAGCTATCTGCAGTAGTCAGATTCCTGCTGTTGTGACTAAGTGACTGAGATAGATCAATTTAAAGGAGGAACTGTTTATTTTGGCTGAAGGTCTCAGGGGCTTCAGTCCATGGTCACTTGGCCCTATTGTTTTGGGCCAGTTTCAGAGCAGACAAGCTGTAGTGGGAATCATGTGGAAAAGCAGAGTTGCTCACGTCATGGTAGCCAGAAGGCATAGAGAGAAAGTGATGGGGCTGGGGTCCTAATATCCCTTTCATGGGCAAGTTCCTAGTGACCAGTGACCTCACTTTTTTCCATAAGCCCACTACCTCCCACAGACTTTACCACATTCTATAGAGCTGCAGGCTGCAACCAAACATTTATCTCACAGCCTTTGGGGGACAATGTGGCTCCAAACCATAACCCTGTCTCAGCCCCCTTCTCTTGGCTATGTAGAGTTTCTATGAGCTCCTTTCTGTGGTGATATTTTATCTGTGTCTCCCAATAAAATTTATCNGAAGATCGGAGAAAAAACGGGCAGCCAGCTGCTAGTAGTAAAAACAAAAGTCTTGCAAGTTAGCACATGCCCTTAATCCGTCTGATTCTCTGTGAATCCAAGGTCACATTAGGGAACTAGTGATAGGCGGTGGTGGCACACG
Organism: Neotoma lepida; assembly: GCA_001675575.1. Classification (NCBI taxonomy): domain Eukaryota; kingdom Metazoa; phylum Chordata; class Mammalia; order Rodentia; family Cricetidae; genus Neotoma; species Neotoma lepida. Next base: position 700,213 of record LZPO01066273.1, read on the forward strand.
CCTTTAATCCCAGCATCAGCCTTAGAGTTCTGGAGGTCTGTGCAGACAGACAGGAAGTGATGTAGTTTGGTGGATTTAGGAAATGAGTTAACAGAATGGACAGGCATAAAAAGCCGGGTTAGACAGGAAGTCGCTCTCTTATTTTCGCTTTGCTCTCTTTGGATGCAGTGGCAGCGTTGGTGAGGTGAGGCTACCTGGTGGCTTGTTCCTAATTCCTCTGATCTCTGTCCGATATTTCACCCCTATTTCTTGTTCCGTGTGTTTATTAATAAGACCGTTTAAAAATTCATCTTACACCTTTCTGCCATGGAAAAGTCATGTGATAGAAATTATTCTTGAGTGATGTGGTGGGGAATGGCTCACTGAGCAAAGTGCTTGCTGAGCAAGCATGAGGACCTGAGTCCGATCCTCCAGAACCCATGTGAAAATGCTCAGTGTGGTGGCACATGCCTAAATCCCAGAGCTAAAGGCTGAGACTGGAAGATCCCNGGGGCTCACTGGTCAGCTCTGTGAGCTCCAGGTTCTATGAGAGACCCTGTCTCAAAAAATAAGGTGGAGAGAGAGCAAATGGGGATGATGTCCAACAGTGACCTTTGACCTCCATCTCCACATACTCCTTTTTCAGTAAAAAAAAAAAAATATATTTGCGGTGTATGCTATATTACTTACATAGGTTAGGACTATGTTTGGCTGAAAAAAAAAGCTGTCTTTATAGATAACATTCAGATTTTTCAAGAAACTATGCTTAGGGAGAGTGTTCCCATCTGAGTCCTCTGGTTCATTTCCCCAGGTAATTGAACAGGTTTTGTTGGCACCAGAAACTCAGTCTGGCTTCTAGTCTGGTCTTTGCTCCACTCTTCCTCTCAACAGCAGAGCAGGTGTAGGGAGAGACTGTCGAGGTCTTTTCAGGTAAGCTATGGGAGCCAGAGTCCTGGTGACTGGGTGACCATAGAATCCAGTGACCCAGAATAGGTGTGTGAGTGTGAGGGCAGAGGATGTAGACTGCATGAAGGAGTTAGGTTACGAGGAAGCACTCCCAGGGTGATGTAGGATCCGGAGGTTNCCATACANTCCCCTTCCCTGACAAAGGGCAAGGCAGTAATATTTCAGGCCCTGCAGCCCACATGGATCTTGTAGCTTCCCTGCTCTGTTCTAGGGGTGGGAAAGAGCCACAAGTATTAGAATAAAGGAGCAGGTTCCAACAAAGCTTCATTTACGAGAACAATGGCGACTGAGACTTGGTCTGTGGACTACAGTTTTCAGAGTTCAGAAATTCACCTTCAGAATGTGGTCCTGTAGTTAGAGCAGTCTCCACTGCTTCCTTGCAGGATGCTGGAAAACACTTTCTGGGGATGGCATTTCCTCTTGTCTAAAGTGGGGGTGGTAACCGTATGTGTCACAGTGCTGTGTACAGCCAGTGCTCAAGAAATGGCTTTGTTGTCAGCCTCACCATTACAATGATTATTTCTAGTGAGGGACAGCAGCTCTTAGGAAGGTCACCCCAGGACAAATTTGATTCCCCTTCTCCTGGCTTAAAAATAAAATCAGAACACCGATTGCATTTAACACTTCTGTCATCAGGCACGAATCTAACACTGCCAACTCCCTATAACATCTGCTGGCAGGTCTGTGGATATACTTCACATCAAATCTGAATTCCTAAAGGATCCATGCTCATTTTTGTACCTTCAAATTGGAGATTGAAGTTGAGAATTTCACAGTACTGCGACAAGTTGGGACTTTATGGTTTTTTGGGTAAGTCATTGTCCCCATAAATAACATCCTGTCTTTTCAAGTGTCCCCACATGGCTGGCCAGTCCTTCTGCACTTGGGCTAATTTCTTCCTTGCTGGGCAGCCATTTGTCCTTGGGTGTTCAGGAAGGGACATACATTTTCCTTTTACCTTTTCTGTTCTCCTAGAACATCCCCAAGTCCCTGCTCTAGGGATCACCTGTGTGGTGACATCNTTTGTCACTGTCAGAAGCCGGCATGTGGTATCTGAAAAGCGAGCTTTTATTTGATCAAAGGGCCCCTGGCATTAAGATGTCCAAATTATTTTATTTGATTTTTTTTCAGAGCCATAAGTCAGTGTCTGAGGNGTATCTTGTAGCCATCTCTTTACCTGAATCCCCACTGTTTTGATCAGGGCAGCCGTGCTTGCTCCTGGTTGCTGCAAGGGCCTTCTTCTGGTCTCTCTGTTTCTGCTTAGGGGTCCTCATTAGTGGCCCTCCCCCATATATTTCTCTACATAGTGGCCACATTTTGTCTCAATGCAGCTCAGGTTGTCTTAAAACTTCCNAGTGTCTCCAACCAATCTTGGAAGAAAACCNGAGCTTTCTGTAGCTGGTAACCCCTGAGGCTCCACACTACCTGTCTCTCTGCTCCATCTCCAATGTCACTGAAACACCTGGTCCACTATACATCTCCATATGTCATAAAAGATGCCCCACCTTAGGACTTTGCACTCGATGTTCCCTATGAATCTCTTCTTGCAGTTGTGATAGCTGCTATAGGCTTAATGGCTCATAATGGGCTAAAAACCAATGCTCTTCTGGAGACTCTGGGGTTCTGGAGGAGACTTTAGATAAACCCCTCTCTAATCCAGAAACAGAGGCTACTTGCATGTCACGGCTCATGGCAGCATCTCTTGGATGTCTGCCTCCATTGTCCTATCTTCTCCACCCTTCTTTCCTTTTCTCTTCTTCTAAGGACCCTGTGGTTACAGTGGCCCAACCTAAACAGTGCAGTATAGTCACCCCCCCAATGTCATTGCATCTTTGATGTCCCTTCTGATNTGATAGAACAGAATATATTTGTAGGTTCATGAGATTAGGACATGGATACTTGGGGGAGGAGCGATATTTTAGGCATCACAATGCTTCTCTGGAAGTGACCTATTCCTCTTTTATTGAAAATAGTTATTTTCATACAATATATTCTGATTATGATTTCCCCTCCCCATATTCCTACCAGTTCTTCCCACCTCCCCTCACATCAGGATCCACACCCTTTCTGTCTCTTGCTAGAAAACAAACAGGCATCTAAGGAAAAATAATAAAATAAAATACACCAAGATAAATAAAAAACAAATAAATAAGAACAGGGCAAAATCGTGGCNCTGACACAGCCGGGCTCCTGTTGCTATTGATGGCTGTGCTGATGCCTGGGTTCTGGGTCCACACCTGGGGCCATGCGGGGCTTTGAGGGCCATGCTGCCATTGGGTCCATGCTGATCCGAGTGACCTGCACTGCCAATCAGGGCATGGTGACATGTGAGCCTGGCCTGTGGCCAAGGATCATGTCTGGATCCATGGTCCAACCACAGCTGGGGTCTGTATTGATGTCCATGTNCTGTAGTGCCACTAAAGGCCATGCAGACATCAGGGGCCTGGGCTACCACCTAGGGCCAAGTCAGTGTATGAGGGTTGAGCCTGTGCCAGGGCCATGCAGAACTGCATAGCCTGTGCTGACCCAGAACTGCATAGCCTGTGCTGACCCCAGGGGCCATGTCTAGGTGTGTGGCTCTGCCACAGCTCCGGTCTGTGTTGATGTCTGTGGCTCCTGTTACCACCGAAAGCAGTGAAGATAGGGCTGCATTGAGTTGGCCCCATTTCTTACTGGTTACAGCACTAGAGAGAACTGGCCCTGCCCCTCACCAACTGCAGTGCTCAAGAGAGTGGGCCCTACATCTCCCCAGGACAGCAAAGTAGAGCTGTCCTTGCTGGCAGTGGTGTGAGTGAGCCGGCCCTGAAGACCCTGAGAGTGAGAGTGGACCAGCTAGTCCCATGGTCTGGCACATGGTGGTGAAGGTGAGGGTGAGACACCCGCCTTGTTCCTTCCCACCCCTCCCCCCACACCTACTGCAGGTGGGAAAAGCTGGTCCTGGGATCAGGAGAGTAGGAGAGCTGATCCTGCCCCTCACCAGCTGCAGCACTCAGGAGAGGGGGCCCTGCACCTTGCCGGGTAGCGCAATAGAGCTGACCCTGTTGGCAGTGGGGAAGGGGCATAGGTGAACTGGCAGGGGTGGGGTATGAGAGCAGGAGGACTGACCCTGCACCTCCTTGCCTGCCATGAGGTAGCATAGGTGAGAAAAAAAATGCCCTCCCTCCCCTTGCCACCTGTGGCAGGTGAGAGNGCTGGCCCTGGGGTCACAAGAATGGGTCCTGCCTCTCACCAGCTGCAGCACAAGGGAGAGTTAATAAACCAGTTTATTAACTGGTTTAATAAAACACTGATTGGTTAGTAGCCAGGCAAGAAGTATAATTGGGGTGACCAAACTAAGAATGCTGGGAAGAGAAAGGGTAGAGTCNGGAGTCACCAGCCAAAGGCAGAGGAAGCAATATGAGAATGTCATACTGAGAAAAGGTACCAAGCCACATGGCTAAACATAGATAAGAATTATGGATAATTTAAGTGTAAGAGCTAGTCAGTAATAAGCCTGAGCTAACAGCTGAGCATTTATAATTAATGTAAGTCTCTATGTGGTAATTTGGGAAGTAGATACCAGGTATTTGGGAGTTGCTGAAGGGATAGAAACTTTCAATTACATGGTTCAAGGCCTTTGGTTTCTGGTACACCATCATCACTGAATCTTCACCAGAACTCCTCTGGGNTATCCTGTGGCCTTCCTGAGTCTTGGAGATCTTGTGAGTATTCTTCCACAAGACCAGTCCCTTCATGAGCTCCAGCAGGACCTAGATGGGATAGAAGCTAGGGTGGGTCAACCCAAGGCCTGGCTGTGGGCTTGGGTGGTAGCCAAGCTGGTCAGTCCGAGCCAGTAGGGCTACCCTCCTCGGGCAAGGGGGCAGAGTCAGCTCCCCGACATGCATGCCATCAGGGTAGGTTCACCTTCACCTGTGGCGAGGGGTGGGGCCATCTCTCTGGAGTGCAAGGGGCCAACTCTCTTGCTGTAGTGTCT
>LZPO01066273.1:706435-717802 GCA_001675575.1 Neotoma lepida
TACCTTTCTCTGCCCAGACATCACTTCCTAGGATTAAAGGCGTGTGTGCTTCCCAGTACTGGGGTTAAAGAAGTGTGCCACCATGCCTGGCTCTGTTCCCAGGGTGGCCTTGAACTCACAGAGATCCAGACAGATCTGTGCTTCTGGAGTGATAGGATTAAAGGTGTGTGTGTGTGTGTGTGCCACCACTGTCTGTCCTCTATGTCTGATCTAGTGGCTGGCTCTGTCTTCTGATCCCCATATAAGTTTATTAAGGTACACAATATATTGGGGAACATAATATATCACCACAGGTGTGTTCCCACTTCTCTCTTCAGCTCTAGGGCTCCATTGATCTCTGTGCAGGCCCTGTGCATGCTGCCACAGTCTCTGTGAGTTCCTATGTGCACCAGCCCTGTTGTGTCTAGAAGGCTTTGACTCCTTGGTATCCTCCACTCCTTCGGGCTTTCATACTCTTTCTACCTCCTCTTCTGCAAAGTTTCCTGAGCCCTGAGGGGAATGATTTGATGGGCTGACTGTACCAAGGTCTCTCTCTCTCCCTCTCTGCAAATTGTCTTGCTATGTATCTCTGTATTTGTTCCCATCTGCCGCAGAAGGAAGATTTTCTGATGATGGTTGAGCCGGGCAAAGATCTATGAGCATAGCAGAATGCCATTAGGAGTCATTTTATTGCTACATTCCTTTAGCAGAAAAGTAGTATTTGGTTTTCCCCTGACCTATCTAGTTTCAGATTCTTGGCCTCAAAAGCAGCATTGGGTATGGGTTCCATCTCATGGAGTGGGCCTTAACTCAAATCAGATATTGGTTGGTTACTCCCACAAGCATTGTGCCACTATTATATCAGCATATTTTGCAGGCAGGTTACTCTTGTAGATTGAGGGGTTTGTATTTACCTTTCTTCTTTGGTGGCATGCAGAGTACCTTCCAGTACCAGGAATACTAGCCTGAAGGAGTGAAGGCTCTATGTAGGTACTAGCTCAACTTCTTCANGTTCAATGAGTTGTGTAGGTGTTGTCTTTAGCAATACAGCCTTACTATCAATTTATAGAAAGCAACCAATAGCTTTGGCAGTAGCCTGGGTTGTTTAGGGGTTCCCATGGGACCCCTTTGGCCAATAACTCCATTAGATGTAATCCATTCCAGGTACTGGGAGTTTCGTTTGGTGATGAGAGATGTCCAGTTGGGGTTCTGTCTTCCGCATTATTTGATGGTTTCATTTAGACCATCTTCATATACATATGTATTATAGGAAGCTTCTACTGCATTAGGTTTCCATACAACACCTCAAATGACCCTTAGTTTANTTGCCCCTCCCTGTATCCCCTCCCTCACCTCCTCTTCCTTCTCTTCCCTCTTTGAAACTCTCATTTCAGTCCTCCCCCTCATTTATCCATAGCTATCTATTCTATTTCCCCTTCCTAGGGAGATCGATCCCTCCTCCCCTAGACCCTTACTTTCTATATAACCTCTGTGGTTACATGGATGGCAGCTTGCTTGGCGGGACTTAACAGCTGACATCCACATATAAGTGAATACATACCATATTCATCTTTTTGGGACTGAATTACATCACCCACAATTTTTTTTTGTTGTTGTTTGTTTTTTTAGTTCTATCCATTTACCTGCTGTGGAGGCCCAACTTACTCAGGGTCCGAGAATCTGAGCTTGCTTTTACCCAGCCGGGGTAAGCAGCTGCATAAGGGGATGATTTGACCATGGGCGTGGTTACCAGGTGTTTGGAAGGGTCTACACTTGGCTGTGCAGTGTGCTTTGATCTAGCAAGGGGGAAGTCTTTTGCCCCACCCCTTGGCATTGTTATAAAAAGCCCTTTTGAAGGGGCAGAAAGGGCAGTTGGATTTTGATCCAGGTCCTCCTGAAGCTATCCTGTGTTTCTGTCTTTCTCCTCTTCGCTATCTTTCTATCTAAAAGTTTCTTATCCCTCTCTCCTCCTTATAGGAACCCTGGAAAAGGTGGGAGCTGGCCTCCCACAACCTGCAAATTTCATTTTTAAAAAATGGCTGAGTAATATTCCATTGTAAATGTACCACATTTTCTTTATCCATGCATCCATTGATGGACATCTAGGTTGATTCTAGGTTCTGACTATTATGAATAGAGCAGCAATAAACATGGTTGAACAAGTTTCTTTACAGTAGGATGAATTGTTCTTTGGGTATATGCCCAAGAGTGGTACAGCTGGCTCTTGAGATAGATTAGTCCTCATCTTTCTGATGAGCTGACACACTGATTTCCATAGTGGTTGTACAAACAAGTTTGCACTCCCACCAGCTATGGATGAGAGTTCCCCTTATTCCACATCCTCACTAGCATGAGCTCATTGTTTTACGATCTTGGCCATCTGATAGGTGTAAGAGGAAATCTCAAAGTAGTTTTGATTTGTAATTTCCCTGGTGACCCTAAGGGTGTTGAACATTTCTTTAAGTGCTTCTNAGCCATTTGGGTTTCCTCTTCTGTGAATTCTCTGCTTTGATCTGTACCTCATTTTTATTGGTTTATTTGTTTTCTTGATGTCCAGTNTTTTTTCAGCTCTTTATACATTTTGGATATTAGCCCTCCATCAGATGTAGAGTTGATAAAAATATTATCCCATTCTGTNACCTGTCACTTTGTCTGAATGATGGTGTCCTTTGCTTGTCTGTGTAGAAACCAGAGGCTGGCTTTGGGTGACTCCTCCACTGCTTTCCACCTTACTTTTTGAGACACAGTCTTTTACTGAACCTGGAGCTCACTGTTTTTGGCTGGACTGGCTGACCAGTGAGGCTCCAGGAACTTCCTGTCTGTCTCCCACCACAGTGCTGGGCTTATAGGTATACACATACCTGACTTTTTACTTGGGTGCTGGAGACTCAAGGCCTCATCTTTCTGCTGCAAACACTTTACCCTTTGAGCCATCTCCTCACCCCCTTGTTAATTGAGAATTTTGTCCTCTAAAGATAAAGACATCTATCAGAGGGCACAGAACTCATCAGCATGCATCCAGATCCCCAAGATGCTCTGGGCAGCTGACATCCCCCTCTCTACACAGAACCCTGGCCTCATCCTGCCCTGGGCTAAAGCTGAAGTCTTATGGATGGGCAAGTGGAGAGGACATTGGCTTATTCCCAAGTCAGCCTGTCCACTAGACTCCCGGGTCTAGTGTGGCTAGGATGCCAGGGTTCATACTTGTAACTCCTTTGCAGTGGGGCTCAGAGTCATCAGAGCAAAAATTGAAGTGTAGCAAGGTTCAGTGCACAGGCGTGACCCTTGCCTGCTAGTTACAGCCTCACCATATCCTCATCTGAACCAGAAAATGGCCTGTCTGGTTAGAGTGCCTTCATGCACTGAAATTCATGATGTTAATCCCAGCGTAGCGAGAACCTTTTCCAGCAGAAGGCTCCGTGTTTCAGGCTGGCCTCCCTGAAAGCAGACCCAAAGACAAGGATTTGCATTAATATGATTTATTAAGAGAGGCTCTTGGAAACACTGGGAGGGGAGAAGGGAGGAATCAAAAAGAGTGTGGGTCANTTCAGCTCAGGATTATAAGGCTCCATGTCATGCGGGAGCTCAACGTGGTATGGGTTAGTTCCTGCAGGAGCTAGAGTGTGTATAAACCTGTACCTGTGCTGATTGGCTAAGGACTGTCCACCCAGAAAGACCTCAGGTACCTCTACCTCTTGGCATACACAGGCCAAGCAGGACCAGTCTTCTGATCCAACACATAGGTGTTGAAGGAATGAAAACCATCCCAGGCTTGTGTGCAGAGTGCAGCGAAAGAGCTAAGGGTGNGGAAGGAGGGCCCTCGAGAGTGTGGTTGTTATGGTCTCCTGGTATAAACAGAGCCACGCATTCACGCAGCACAGATTCATCCATCCTCTGCCAGGCTCTNGAGATGCAGGTGAGCTGAGAGCTGAAGGATGAGGAAGGCTGAACCAAGTAAAAGGGGAAGGAAACATTATAGATCAAAGGGACGTGTGTACAGATCCCACAGCGGACCAGCGGAAGGAATGGGGAGGAAGCTGCTGTGTCTGAGGCACTGGCAGCAAGTGGGACATAGTAAGAAATGATCCCATGGCTTACTTTCCCATACTTGCCACCCAATTTCNTTTTGATCCTGCTTAATGTCTTTTAGACTCAGCTCCATGGTCCATGCCCCAGTATGTTCACTGGGAGTGGAGGAGAGATGGGGGTCTAGAGAGGATGTGAGGTGGGAGAAGTCTATTTTCAGCTGTTCATCTTTTCCCCCACTGAAGCTTATAGCTGAAATTAATACATAAATTTACAGCCGCAAGTCAGTTGTGATAAATAATCCCAGAAGTGTTCCGATTATTTACATTTTTATGGAATCTTGCTTGAGCAAACCCAGAGAGCGCACCAGGCACTTGAAGAATTATGTCTTGTTCAAAACCAATTTAATAGCAATGGAAAATAAAGCCATCTGTGGGAACTTGTAGAGCAGGGTAGTAATTCTCTGCCAGATGAGCAATATGTGGAAAGCACTAAGCTAGTCTGGGCACACCAAGGCTGGAGCACTTGAAGAGCATCAGCCGCACCGGCAATGCACCGTCTGAGGGCATCAGCCACACAGGGTCTTTGGCTCACACATCAGATGTATGAGGATTCTGGTCACCTAGCAACAAGAGAAGGTCCGTTGTGCTCAGTCCTTACAGAGTTGCAGCTGATTGGCATGGGTTGATGGAAGGGGATGAAAGATGGTTTNGGGGAGGAATGAAGAGCCTGGGTTTGTTTCCAATGACTTAGGAGTTTGCATCTGATTTCTGTCCTTTCCTACCTGTGTGATACAGGCAAGTCACTGTTTGNTGTTTTCCCAACGGAAATGNGGACATTCTTACANTTTTAANAAAGGGATATATGAGTGTTTTTCAACCCAGTTGAGCACTCTCATTCTTCCCTTCCCCCTCTTCTTCCTTCCTTTGCTTCTTCCTTCCTTCTTCCCTCCCTCCCTCCTTTTTTCCTTCCTTCCTTCTTTCCTTCCTTCTCTCCTTTGTAGATGAAAGTTTGGTTGGTGTCAGTCCTGGTCCNGGTCCCACGCGGCTAGTTCAGTCAGTAGAGCATGAGGCTCTTAATCTCAGGGTCGTGGGTTTGTGCCCCATGTTGGGCACCAGATATTATGTTAATTAGATGGCCAACTCAATTATTTATATATTTTATCAAGATAGCTTTATTTTAGAAACAACTTATGGAACAGGGGGGGAGGGAGCAGGTACAGGGATGAACAAGAGAGCAACATAATCCAGTGGAGAATTCTAGCTCGGTCTTCAATCTGCCTTCCAAGACAAGCGATCCCAAAACGGCGGAGCAAAGNGAGAGAGCAGTCACGTAGCATCCCAGATCTTTTAAGGGGCTCAGGTTTTGACCACNCCTTAAAAGGGAGGTGTTAGCTGCCTGGCTAAAGGGGCCACCTTACAGCTAAAAGCCAAAATAGCTNTCNACTACACTCCTTCCTCCTCCTCTTTCTTCTTTTNCCTTNTATTTCCTCTCTCCTTCCCATTCCCATCCTTCTTCTCACTTCCTTTTTTCCCTCCTCCCTTCCTCTCTTATTATCAGCTTTAATGAAGCATAATTTATATACATCAAAACCAACCATGGTATATGCACANGTTGATGAGGTTTAGAAAATTTACATTATCTCATATTTATCTGCACCATCCAGTTGGCAGACTCCTGGCCCAACTTGAAGTTTTCTCCTTCCCATTATGGCCAGTCTTGCTTTGGGCTGTGGCTTTGTAAGAATTGTAAGAATTCTGGTTAATGAGTCCAGAGAAAGAACTCACTCTCTTGAGAAAGCTATTACCAATCCATCCCTGAGAGATCTACCCCTGAGAGAAGTGGGATAGGCAAAGGAGGAGGAGGTGAGGAGGAGGAGGAGAGAGCACAGGAATCGGAATAAAGAGGCCTGGCATATTTGGAAGTGGGAAGGATGACTATGTTGATTGGAAAGTGGAAAGGAAGGCTAGGAAGACAGAGCCCATGGCAAATGTTTTCTTCTTGTCTGTCTTGTCTTTGCATTTTCTTAGTTATGCCTTTTAAAGAACACAAGTTTTAAGTGTTGATGAAATTCAATTTGTCATTATTTTTCTTGCATGGGTTGTCCTTTTAGTGTCATTTCTAATAAATGTTTTCCTGGTCCAAGCTCACAGAAGTATCTCCTAAGACTTTTATAGCTTTATCTGTTATANTTGGATTTATGATCCATCTTGAGTTAATCTTGGTGGGTGGTGCGAGGTAAGGGATGTCCAACTGTTCGCACATCATTTGTTGAAGACAAATCAAAGATATCGTCTCTCTTCTGCATTTTCTTGGCTCCTTACTGGGAATCATTTGATGACTTCTGAGGGGGTTTATTTCTAACTCTTAGTTTCCTTTTGAAGAATAATCTCTCTCCCAGTTGATACAAGTTTGTAAGATAGTAATTGGAGACTCCACCTCTCTTAGACAAGGAGACATCCTGGGCTATTCTGATGTTCTCTACCCAGGATTTGAATCTGAAGCAGAGAGACAAAATGACTAATCATAAGTGGAATTAGATTTAGTTGCAAAGATGGTTTCTAGCCAGACTCTTTCCATAAAAGTCTCTGCAACCAGAGNTGTCTTAGCAAACTTCATTTGGCTTTAGCTTGNGAGGCTGGGAAACCCAAGATNAGGCAGGTGGTTTCATCTGGTGAGGGCCTTAGGTCATGATGGCAAATGCATGGGGNAGTAGGTGTACTTCAGAGTCATAAAATGAGGGAGTTATTTTCTTTATAAGAACCTATCCTGGCCCACTGGAACATAAACTCACTCTCCTGAGAAAGGCACTAATCCATTCCTGAGGGATCTGCTCCCACAACTCTAGAAGTGTGACAGGCAAAGGATGAGAAGCCAGACTAAAAAGTGAAATAACAACAAAGCCTGGTGTGTTAGGAATGGGAAGGGTTTGAACTGAGAGTATGAATGGATGGAATGAGTGAAGGAAAGCTTAGAAAGGCCTCTAGGGCAGGCCCAGCAAATTAGTTGGAGGCCTGAATTCTGCTCACCACTTGCTTTTTAAATAAAGTTTTATTGGAACATAGCCACAACTGTTTGCTTCTATGTTATCTGTGGCTGCTTGTATTTTCTAGCAGCAGACTCCAATAATTGTGACAGAGATAATATGGTTTTCAGGATGTAAAAGTGAAGAGTTTTCCCTTCTCAGTTGAGAAGTCTGGGAGTCACTTGTGTCACCGACTTTGCCACTTCTTGGACCCATGAGCAGCTCAGTAGCAATTTCTGTTTTTTTATCCTCTATAATTTTTGATTCTGTCCCCTCTCTGTCCCCAGCAGTCACTGCTTTCTGTCTTACCTGGGCCTTTGCTGTCTCCTCTTCAGGCACACCCTGCATTTATTCCAAAGCTGTTGTAACACCTTCTCCACTGTGTAGCCAACGCATTCTTCACCAAGTACAGATATGACAATCCTTCAAAGGCTGTCTAGTTCTCTTGGAATAGTGACTGAAAGCCACAGTATGGCCTTGTCTGCCTCTCCAGGGCCTTCTGATGAGGGCTGCCTGGGCTTTTGGCTTCTCTGGACCATGGTGAATGAAGAATTGTCTTGGGTCACATAGAGGTGTCCAACCCATGACTTTCAGATTGGGAGAGCACACATACATTTATTTTGTGTGACACTGCAAAACAACATTGTCATCTGCAAAGTTTGTGCAAGAACCACACAATCAAGTTATGAAAAACTCACAGGAAACACATAGTGTCTTAAGTAAGCTTACAGTTTAATGTCAGGCTGTATTCACAGCTATCCTGAGCTGCATGTGACCTGCACGCTTTGATTTACACATCTCTGCATCTAGTGCCAGGTCCATAACCACTGTTCCTTGCTCCTTCCAGAACAGGATGTTTTCACAGACAATTTTCATTGCTCTAATGTGTACAGCCTCATGTTTCTCCAGTGAGCCCACCTCCATTCTTCTCCAGTGAGCCACCCTCCATTTTTCTCCAAAGAGCCCTTTCCATGCTTCTCCAGTGAGCCCACCCTAGCTCTTTCTCCAGTGAACCCTCTCAATGCTTCTCCAGTGAGCCCTCTCCATGCTTCTCCAGTAAGCCTGCCCACCATAACTTCTCCAGTGAGCTCTCTCCATACTTCTCCAGTGAGCCTGCCCTCCATACTTCTCCAGTGGGCCCTCTCCATACTTTTCCAGTGAGCCCACCCTCTATACTTCTCCAGTGAGCCCTCTCCATACTTCTCCAGTGAGCCCTCTCCATACTTCTCCAGTGAGCCTGCCCTCCATACTTCTCCAGTGAGCCCTCTCCATGCTTCTCCAGTGAGCCCNCCCTCCATGCTTCTCCAGTGAGCCCAGCTTCCATGTGTCTCCAGCAAAATCCTCCTCACTTTTCAGGTGTTCCCCTGACCATCCCTTTGTCAGAGAAAGCTCCCTTACTTCTCTCACAGGTCGGTACTGCCATTCCAGGCTGCATCCGTTCTGTGTCTCTGCCCTCTATCTTCTTATCTAGTTGCAAGTCTAATTTGTTTCTGTGAATCAAGTAAATATTATCCCAACTAAACAAATGTATATTTAATAAATGCAATTAATTGAATAATTAATAATTAATTGATAATTATTCGGTTACCTGTTTTTAGTCTGATTTCACCACCATGACAGAGAGCCCCATCTTGCTTTGTTGGTCATGGTGTCCCAATTGCCTCACACAGTGCCTGTCACATAACAGACCTTTGATCAATATCTACCAAAAAGTCAGCGAATGAATCTTATTCCAGCCACCTCTGGGTGACAGGAAAGTCTGCTGTGTACCCCGCTGAGGCTTTAAGGGCCAAAGCCTCAATTTCATCCCGTGAGAACTGCATTTAACCGAGCAAGCTGTCAGAGCAGACCCCAGCTGGTGCTGACTGAATGCCGCTTGGAGACAGCAGCAGCACAACTCCTTCCAGTCAGAGTCTGCGGCCCAGACAGTGTGTGCTTAGCTTGCTTTTCTCCTCCTGTGTCCCAGAGATCAGTCATTCGGAGAGGGGTGGGTGTCTGATCTGTTTACTCTTCTCCTTTCCTGTGTGGGCTCTCCCTGTCATCCCACCAGGGAAGATGCTAATGAGAAAAGGCAGACAGGTGTCTTGGTGCCCCGGTGCCTTCCTACCTCCTCCACTATCTGTTAAGTATTCCAGGGGATGCAGACACAGACTTTTATTTGTTTTTCTGGACCTAAACTGCCCCTTGACATAGCCAGTGATTGCTTTTTTAAGACCACGAAGGAGAACTAGGTCCCTTCATCCACTGATAAGGTGTCAGGTGACAGTGAGATCAGCATCCCAACACATAAATCTGCAACTAATCCTTGGGAATCAATATTTTTCATTAAGAACCTGTGAGAGTTGGGCCATTATGGGGAAAATCTGTTTAGGTTGACACCTTGATGAAGTTATTCAGTTCAGGGGCTTAAGTCATTGAAAGGTAATAAAGAGCACAGAGCAATCTTGGGGCTGGTTAGGGGAGAAAACGATGGTCGTATTGAGCTTCAGATCAGTGAAAAATGACCTTCTGATTTATTGGGGAATGATAGGGTGCTGGCCTCTTGGGCAGACCAGGGCAGATACAGTCAACATGGCAGCCTTTCATCCCTCTGCAATTGCTGCTCTTTGTGAGCTGTCTAGCAGTCAAAAAGCACCAGGGAAATATTTTAGGGGTCTCCAGATAGTTATAGGACTCACTAAGACTCCACTCTCCTAACAATCATTCACATTTTGGACTTTGTCCAAATGTCCAAATGCAGGCCATGGGTCAGTGAGGCATTGAAATGCAGTGTTCATAGTTTAACAATGAGATGAGTGAAGGGGAAGAAAAACCAAAGGACCAACCAACCAACCAAAAACACAGGCTCGAGGCTGGGGATGTAGCCCAGTGGGTAGAGTACTCACCTAGCATGCTGGGTTCCGACCCCAGCAGTATATAAGCTGGGCTTGGCGGTGTATGCTGTAATCCTATCACTCTGGAGGTAGTCGCAGGAGGATCGGAAGTAATCATCCTTAATTACTTAGTGAATTTAAAGAGGCCAGCCTGGGGATACATGAGACAAACAAAAAACCAAACATCTCTACAAACAAACAAGCAAATAAAAGACCCCAGGCTTATTCAGAGCCGAGAAGGATAAAGTCAGAATTCAGAGGGTAAGAATCAGGTTGGATAGGGCTTTGGAAATGTGACTTCTTGGTCTCTTGCCTTTAGAAAACACTCTGCTTAGGATCCTGGCTCCATCTCTTCACAGGCACATTTCTGTTTTATTCCTGGATTCTCACCATCTTTGGGTAGACTATCTGTGAGTCAAACAAATCCATATCTTTAAGTTATTTATTTAGTATTTATTATTGTGAGTATGTGATGTATGAGAGCACATGATATACCCTGTGTTTTGAGGCCAGGGAACAACTTTGTAGAGCTGGTTGTCTCTTTCAACTTTTATGTGGGTTCTAGAGACTGAATTTAGATTGCCAGACTTGTACTGTGGGTGGCAAGTGCTGGTACCTGCCGAACCACGTTGCTGGCCTCAGTCTGTTTTCCTCCCCTGACTATTGATTAGCTCTCTAGCATGAACTCCCCATACTCATAGATGTCACCAACACACATGAGAACCGTTCAGACCATGGAAGGTCAAAANAGTGCTAGTATGGGGAGGCTTTATTGAGCTCTAGTAGGCTGTCTGATTAAAGCAGGCAGATGGTGTCTGTTAGATCCAAAGTGGGTCCCCCAGATGCATGGCTGGTGACAATGTCCTAAACAGAAGGACTCTGACCGGGTACACAGAATGACTATTATTGGGTAAACAGGAGGCTAGGCTCAGCACTCCTTAGGCATCTCCAAAGGCGAGCTTCTGTTTATCTGAAAAACCACTGCATCCCTCATCTGCCCCCAATNGTCAACTACTGCAGGCAAGGACANCTAGTCCCCATTAGTCTGAACAGCCTGAGTCAGCTCAAAGACCTCCACTCTGCTGACTTACCATATAAAACCTGCTTGCTTTCCCACCCAGCTGCTGCTCTCCAGTCCATGAGACAGGCCAGCAATATGATTTCCCAAATAAAAATTTCCTTCTACCCAGAGTGGTCCAGGTTCTGTGGTTTCACTACATCCTGGCTACCATGTCTGTTGCAGAGGCGAGGCTGAGGGAGCATTAAAGCAATGAAGGGTACCAAGAAGCCTGTCTCCTTGGGGAGTCATGCTGGTAGCAGACANGGTGTGCCCGAGGAAGGGGGGGTAAGGAGCACCAGTGAAGGCCTGGATGAAGGCAGTGGCAGCAGGCTTAGGAAGAGGAGAGAGAAAGCAAGATGAGTGGACAGGGTTTGCTCACAGTTTTCTTTTGGGACTCACCCATT
>LZPO01066273.1:724322-744738 GCA_001675575.1 Neotoma lepida
GAGTGGAACCCTTTAAGAAACAACAGCCATCTATTTTTCCCCCTTCCCATCCTCTGTGATCCAACAGCTTTTAAAGAAAGATGTATGAACTCTCTTTGGGGCTGAGGACAAACTAAAATTTCAGAGAAAATTAGATTTACTCCCTCCACCTTATGTGTGTATGCGTGTGTGTGTGTGTGTGTGTGTGTGTGTGTGTGTGTGTGTGTGTGTGTTGCATGCATGAAGAGACCGGAGCAAGCTTTGCTGTCTTCCTCTATTACTCTCTGCCTGTTGTCTTGAGACAGAGTCTCTCACTGAACCTGAAGCTCACCTTTTGGCTAGGCTGTCTGGTCTANGAGCNCTTGGGACTTGCTTGTCTCCATCTCCCAATGCTGGGGCTACAGGCATGTACAGCCATGCCAACTTTTAATGTGGGCACTGGCGATTTGAACTCAAGTCCTCCGGCTTGCTGAACCAGTGCTGTTGTTCACTCACTGGGCCATCTTCTTACAGCTGCCTCTTTAGCTTTTCAAAGCACTTTCTTTTATTGAAGTCAAATTACTCATTCAAGTCGTGCTGTCATGCCCTTCAACTTCCTTTATAAAAAGTAGGTAGCTGCCCTGTCAGTTTGGGTTGTAAAAGTACCATGAGAGCCACTGTAATTGTTGAAATCTGGTTGCTTTGGGTTCAAATCTTGATTCTCTAATTTGTTGGGAAAGACCTTTAATTTTGGTAAGCCTTCTCATGTGTAAAATAAAAATACTATTAGCACTTCTTGGCCGTGAGATGAACTTGGAATGAAATACTTGAGTTTTGCGCTTTATCTTAGATACNGCAGATGATTAATAAATATGTCAATAAATAGATTAACGTGTACATATAAATAAATAGTGACTATTCCTTGCCTCTTCTCTGTTACGTGCATCTTTCTCTTAACATTGCACCCGTTAGCATGAAGGGCTGTGACCTCACAGGGAGGCTGAGTCCTCTGTCACAGCCTAGAAGATGGCCACGTACTCCTGCTTAAGACTGTAGACAAGCAGCCCACCACCACAGTGAGAACTGACTGAGGGATGCAAGCTCAGCACTGCAATCCATTAGGAGTTTGCTCTGGCAGAATGGGCTGTTGTGGAATGAGCTGTGCCTTCTTTTCTCAGTTGGAGTTCAGCAGAAAAGGCTGAGATGTCCTTTGCTTCTCTCACTCGGGTGGTTTAATAGGTCTTTGTGTCTTTAAGTTTGTTCGTATTTGCTGCCAGGGAAGAGGAGGCAGATTTTCCCTTAGATGGTCAGATCTGCCAAGTCTTGAAAGGAAGANAGTATTGGCACTGCCAGGAAGACTGTCTGAAGAGTCAGGACCGGTGGCTAACAATTCTCCCATCGGCTACCCCCCAAGTGGAAACAATGGCAGGAGCCATTAGGCCCTGGGGTGTGTGTGTGAGGGCAGCCTTTGAATTTGTCTTCGAGCTGTATGGGACNGGAGAAAGAGGAAGGAGAAACTAACGAAGTACACTTCCTGGATAGCCCTGTTCTTGGCGGGATTGGAATTTGAACTTGGATTGTAATTGGTTTAGACAAAGACACACATTACACTCATTTTTCAACTTAAAAATTCATGCTTGTGACTCTTGTAGTGTGCTGGGCTCCTAACAGAGGCCAGGCAAGAAGCCACTCTCTAAATTTCCATTTGTACTCTACCATATTTAATCACAAACCTGAGCCCCACAGCAGCTTAGAGGTTGATTCTGTCCTTCCACCCTGTAGGTCCCAGGGATTGAACTCAGGTCCTCAGGCTTGGCAGCAGGTGCCTTTACCTGCTGAGCCGTCTTGCTGCCTGTAGCTTAGAGGTTGAGAGCCAAGGCTTTTGGAGTCAGGCAGACTCAAGTGCAAGTCTTCCATCCACCACTCAACTGGCTGCGTGTACCTTGGGCAAATCTTTAATCTGCCTAAAGCCTCTGTCACATCCTTAGAGAATGGCTCTCCATTAGGATANTTACGCAAATGAAATGACTTACCTAGTATCTTGAATATGATACATACTACTAATAAACACTGTTCTCCCCCTCAGCACTGGAGACTGAGCTCAGGTCCTTGTGCNTGCTAAGGCCTCTGTCACTGAGCTGTAGCCCCATATAATTGTCTTTTTATTGTATGCTTTATGAACCAAGTAGGAAGAAAAAAATCCTGTCAAATGAAGGAGGAAACGAACGCTTAGTGAGACCAGGTGTCTCCTCTGGTGTCAACAGAGCTCTTGTAAGCCCCAACCTTGGCTCTCTTTCCATCAAAGCCGGGAGGGAACACTGCGTTCCCAGGACCTCTCAGAGCCCGAACTCCACCACCCGACTGTCCCATGCTCCCCAAAGCTTTTCAGAGCTATAAATATAGATGGANATTTCTGAGATTTGCTGGATCATGGCTTTTCCCAAGCAGACAGCTTGGCTTGGTCTTGGCTCCTTTTCTGATTACTTGGTTCCATGAATCCATTGTTTTGTTTCACTCTGTGGTTTTTAACTTGAATCTTCCAGAACCACTTAAGAGGAGAAAGGGAGTTGGATGCCAAACTCTGGCAAAACCCAGACAGTGAAAAGACCTAGTCTAATTTTGCTAGAGTCACCAATGTATCTGTTNGAACTGTTTTTAAATTTTAAGTGGTATATTTACTTATTTAGTTATTTTTAGAGACANTTTTCCAACTGTAAAAGCATAGGTAGCAATCATGAAACATGTGGAAGTCAAAGATCCTATACTTTTCTCCCCCAATTTTGAAAGCAAACAGTTTAGTAAAAACCTACTTCCCTAAGTCCCATTGGATTTTGGAAATACCATCTTACAGAATTTATAGCTTTTCCAATTAATTAATCAGTAAATCAATTAGCCAGAAAATCTTTATTGAGTGCTTTTTGTGTGTGTGCTAACATGAGGTCTGTGATCATGATGAGATAAAAGAACGAAAAGCTCTGAATTCACAAATGTCTCCCAGTCCCAGAGGGAGACAATCTAATGGCAATGCAATTAGCGATCAAGCATCTGGTCCTTGGGGGTGGCAGAGTTCAGACAGACAATAAATGTGGATGTGCTGTGAACAGGGAGAGAAATGAGTCCCAGGGTNAAATAGCCAAAGAGGAATTGTCTTGTTTCTTAGCCACACGTGAAGAGAAAGTTGCCCTCCCTCTTCACTACTCACNCACCCACCCACCTGTTGATGCAGCTAAAATCCCCAGGGTCTTGATGCATAAATGATATATATTAAATAAATTGCAATGTACAACTGATAACTGATAAATTTCTACACCAGTGAAATCACCCCTCCCACAGATATAATGAATGTGGCTATCACCTTAAAAGTTGCCTTGTGTCCTTTTTATTTGTGTGGGCCTATGTGTTTGTTCGTGGATGTGTGTGCACANGTGTGCGTGGTTGCATGTGTGTGGAGGTCAGATGCTGATGCTGGGTGTGGAGGTCAGATGCTGATGCTGGGTGTGGAGGTCAGATGTTGATGCTGGGTGTNGAGGTCAGATGCTGATGCTGGGTGTCTTTTCCAGTTGTTCTCTACTTTGTTTTTGAGACAGGGTATCTGATCGAGCAAGGACCTCACAGATTTGGCTGGACCAGAAAACCCCAGCTGGTTGGGATTATAAGCAACCATTGTCATTACAGGCTGGAGACTTAAACTCAGGTTCTCACACTTGTGCAGCAAGTCTGTCACCTCAGCAGCCCCTCCTTGTTTTTCATCCACCTTCGTGCTGTGGGATGTCTTTCTGTATGCTGTGAATATGTGTGGCTCCCATTGGATAATAAGTAAAGCTGCATTGACCTATGGCAGGGCAGGATGGAGCCAGGTGGGAAAATCCAAGAGAGAGAGTGAGAGAAGAAAGGCCAAGTGGGGAGACGCCAACCCGAAGTCCAAGGAGCAACATGTAACGGGACACAGGTAAAGCCACAGAACACATGGCAACAAATAGATTAATAGAAATGGATTGAATTAAGTTATAAGAACTAGCTAGCAAGAAGTCTGAGCCATAGGCCATACAGTTTCTAATTAATATAAGCCTCTGAATGATTATTTTATAAGCGGCTGTGGGACCGCAGGTGGGAGAGACTCGTCAGGACCTTGGGGCCAAGTGGCACCGGAGAAACTTCTGGCTATACCTTCCCAGATGCTGTGTGCCATATGAGAATATTAGTTTGCATGTTCTTTTTATCAAAGTGGATCAATATGTACTTTTTTTTGACTTGTTTCCTTCATTTGGCATAGTTATTTTGAGATTTAGCCACAGTGAGGTATATACACATTTCATTATCTCTTATTGTTGAGAATGGTGGGACTGTACAACCATTTGTTGAATTTACCTAAAATGACATACTTGGATTGTTTGCAGATTTTGGTTATTAATTGCAGTGTTGCTATGACATTCATGTACAGAGCTTTGTATGGACATGTGCTTCCATTTTTCTGACATAGACAGCTAGGAGTAGAATAGTTGCTTCACAGAGTGGGTGGGTCTATTTAGCTTTAGATTAGTGCATGAGTAGTGCAAAAGAGTGACATTTATCATGGCATTTTCACGCACATCTATATGCTACTTGGTTTATTTTTATCATCCACATTGCATACAGTTAACCCTTATCTCTCCTGGGCCCCTTTCCTATTCTCTACCANTCCTTCCTTCTGCTTCCATGTCTCCCTTTTATTTAAAGATTCCACTCTGAGAGTAAACACGTGGTACTTGTCTTTCTAAGTCTGGCATATTTTGCTTAATGCAATGGTATCCATTTTCCTGAAAATGCTTCAAAACCAAACAAAACTATGAATCCATAGTCTTACTATACCACAGCTAGGCAAATAAGTGAAGGAGTCACAGTCAGTATATAGCACAGACACTGCTTGCCCATGTTTACCATATTGCCCACACTAGCCAAACCAGGGAGCTAGCTTAAGTGCCCACCCACAGATGAATGGATAGAGAAATCATGGCATCTATGCATGGTAGCATAAAGAATGCGTTCTTAAGGAACTGAGAACCCACTTTCCAGAGTGACTGTGGCTTTTTACACCCTCCTCAGGTACGGAGTTCTGTGCTCTCCACCACTTCCCACCCTTGCTAGGTGACTCTTCAGTTCTCACCATTCTAATGGAAACAGTGGCAATATGTTCTTCCATTTTACGGTTCTCTAAAGACTAATGACTGCATCTTTTTTTCATGGATTACTTCTCATCTGCATTCTTCTCTGGTGAAACACCCAGTCCAGTATTTGGACCACTTGATGGTATGCTTGTCTTATTGGGAACACTTGAGAATTTCTTCCACATTTGACATTCTAGTATGTTATCAGCAACATCATTTATTAGATATGATTCTTCTTGGCAACTTATCTTGTTCTCTTTTTAAAAAAGTTAATATAATGTCTGTCTATCTATCTATCTATCTATCTATCTATCTATCTATCTATCTATCTATCTATCTATCTACCTACCTACCTACCTACCTACCTACCTACCTGCCTATCTACCTACCTGTCTGTCTGTCTGTCTATCTATCTATCTATCTATCTATCTATCTATCTATCTATCTATCTATCTATCTATCTACCTACCTACCCACCTACTTATCTATCTACCTATCTACATATTTTTCTGTATGGCTATGGATGAGCATGCGTGGAAGTCAGAGGACAGCTTTGAGGAGTCAGTTCTCTCCTTCCACTATGTGGGTCCTGGGGATAGAACTCAAGTTGTCATATTGACCTCCCTAAGATGTTATTATGAGTGATGTTATTCTTAATTACAATTTCTGATTATTCATTCCTGCCACTTTGCTAAAAGTCCTTACTACTTCTCGTAGCCTTCTTGCTGATTCTATCAGAGTAGAGTTTCATTTTTGTTCTCTGTGTGACTGCCTCTAGTTCTTTTCTTTCTCAGCATCACTATCTGGACTTCAGTACAGTGTTGAATAGAAGCAGTTAAGGTAGATACCCTTGCCTTCTTTCCCAGTCCCAGGGAAAAGCACTTACCATTTCATCAAGTTATTTATGGAACATTATTTGTAGATGCTCTTTATTAGGTTGGAGAACTTTCATCCTGTGTTGCTGAGTGTCTACTAGAAATGAGGGTTGTGGATTGGGTTTTTACAAATGATAGTTTTGGCATCTGTTGAGATAATCATATATATTACTCCTTCTTAGTTTATTAATATGTTTTGATAGGTAGCTTAGCTACTTGATTTATTTTTGAATACTTAATCAACCTTACATCTCTGGGATAACGGCTTCTTGGTTATAACGTATTATCCTTTAAAAATGAACCTTACATCTCTGGGATAACGGCTTCTTGGTTATAACGTATTATCCTTTAAAAATGCTGTTGGGCATTTTCTTGAAGCAGTGTTGCGTCCAACCCAGGTTGGCCTCAAACTTGCCTTGTACCCCAGGATGACCTGAAAACTGGGTACTCTTGTCTCTCTCTCCCAAATGCTGGGGTTACAGGTGTACACCACTACAGCTGGTTTTATTATTGAATTCAGTGTGCTAATATTTTGATTATCATTTCTGTATATAGTTGTGAACACTGTTGGTCTGTAGTTTTCTTGTAATACTCATGTCTGATTTTATTAGTGGGGTCATTTTGCTCTTACAGGATCAGTTAGAGAGTATTTATTCCTTTTATGGAAAATTTAATGCAAACTAGCATTATTTCTTCTTTAGATTATTAGTAGAACTTATCAATAAAGCCATCTCCACGTGCATTTTTTTCTATGTTCACGTGTGTGGTGTGCGTGTGTGTGTGTGCATGTTTGCATGTGTGTAGGCATACTTGTGTGTGCACACGAATGTGGGTCCCTATAAAAGTGGGGGCTTGAGTTGATGCCAGGATCCATCCTCACTACCTCTTCCACCCTACTCATTGAAGCAGGGTCTTCTAATCAATCCCAGAGCTGCTGTATATGGACAGTATTGCCAACCGCGCTTTCTCTGCTTTCTGAGGCTGGAATTACAGGAGGATNATCACACCCACCCTGTTTTTCTCTTCATTTTGGGTATTGGAACTCCGGTCTTTCACCTTCTCTGCAAGTGAGCTGTCCCCCAGCTCTTCACAAGCAAATTTTATCCAGGCAGTGGAGCTCACCAATACTTAAGCCAAACTACCTTGGCTTGAACCCCAAACTTGCCCAGTATGTGAATTTGGGGCTAGTCCCNAACATCTACCTGCCAAGTCCAGGAGAAATAATTCAACAGTGCTTGCTCTGTCATGAAATTGCTGTAACCATTAGGGAAGAGACTAGGCAAATTCAGTGAATTTTCTCTGTCACTATTACCATGAGCTGGTGTCTCCTGGACAAACCTAAATCAGAAGCAGCATACTCCAGGGCTTAGAGGGAGAGCATGGACTGTTTCTCTCTCTAGACACATTCTCACCCAAATCTTTTGTTATTTACTTTCCAAGATAATTGCAAAGAAAAAAATAGAATAAGAATAAAGAAACCGATCCTACCTCTTCATCTGTGACCAAATTAACTTTCCTTGACATTATTTTTTTCTCACCCACAAAGCAAGGATATTAACAATAGCAAATATAAATTTGTTGTGAGTGCATGCCACACACTGTGCTGAGTTCTTCCCATGTGTTCCCTACTTTGTCTCAACAACAATCATGAGTCAGGTACCACTGTGAACCCCAGTTTCATGGACGGAAAGCTGAACCCTAGAGGATAGTAACTGTTTCTAAGTGGTACAACCGGGAAGTGAATTCAGGCAGTCTGACCCCAGAATGCTCTGTGTGTGTGTGTGTGTGTGTGTGTGTGTGTGTGTGTGAAAAATAAATTATCCAGGCAAGTCAAAGGGATCCATCCATAGGTATTACTTAATTTCCCTAAAGTTCTATACCACTCTAGAAAGAATAATTATTATGTCTCATCTTCCATCCACACACCAAGGTCCCCAGCCCCTTGCAACTTGGCATGTGGTTTTGGACCAATGGTATCCAGGTCACCTGGGAGGATTCATACAATCTCAGGTTCCATCTGGCCAAGTGAACCAGAATTTGTATTTTAACAAGACCTTAGGTGATTCATGTGCATGTTAGAAGGGAAGAAGCACTTCTCTAAATCNATATTCTTCTGCTTCATCCTTCCAGGTGGTCCTTAGTTGCTGCAGGTGATGGGGGTTCACCAGCTGTTCTCTTACAGGTGTGATATTTGTATCAGGCACATATTATCTTCCATTTGCAGAAGATGCAAAGTCGAAGACATTGATTGGACCAGATGGGAACTCAGTAGTCATGAGATGTTTGCTCTGTCTAAAGCGGTCACCTCCTTCTAGCCAACTAGGAAAGGGAAATGCAGTACCATCAGANCCTCTGATATTTTCATCGGAGCTGAAAGTCTGGATTTTGTCTAAGAAATTCTTCTTTGCTAAATGTTAACAACTGATCCAGACTCATTTGGTAACTATGAAGGTGGGAAAAAAAAATGTTTGGCTCACGTTCGCCAGAGAATGTCAGTTTGTGACCTCTGACCTGAAAAATGACTTCAAAATAGCGTGGCTTTCCAAATAGATCAAATGTGTAGTGCACATGATGGTTTCTTTTGAATTTTCAGGGCTCTTTGCAAAGCACATGATACATCTCNTTATTTAGTTATTTCTAACGCTGGCCATACTCAACCGCTGAAGTGCTAGTCTATCTTGTCACATGTGTGTTGCCTCTGCATTGACTGTCTCTTCACCACCTTGTCATCTGCCTAACTGTGATTCATCTTCAAGATGTAAGACGTGTCATCCTCTCTGTGCATATTNTCTGGTTCCTATCTAGTAGAGTTGACGACTAACACAATTGTGTCCCCTCCCAAGCTCACCTAACAAGGCTCTGCATATGAATAAATGAAGCCAATCAATAATTCACATCTTTGTTTCCCTACAAATTTTCACACGTCAGGAACTGAGTCTTACTTAGTCCTCTATACTCAGCTCAGGGAGTGTCAGAAGCAGCATAGATGGTTGTGCTAGATAACTGTGGCAGCATAACCAGTTACTCAATGGAATTCTCAAGTGTAAAGAAATTTACAAGGGGCCTGGAGAGATGGCTCAGCAGTTAAGAGCACTGGCTGCTCTTCCAGAGGACCCGGGTTCAATTCTCNGCACCCACATGGCATCTCCTTCCGTTCCAGGGGATCTAATGACCTTATACAGACATACACACAGGCAAAACACCAATGTACATAAAACAAAAATAAACAACTTATTTAAAAAAGGAAATTTACAAGAAACCTCACAAAACGTAAGTATTATCTCATGGTTTCTGGGGGTTAGGAGTCTGGGGAGAGGTTGCATAGTTGGTTATCTCTGGCTCAAGGTTTTGGTCCAGGTTGTAGATGGAGTATGGACCAGATGATAGTCACAGGTGATGGCTCAGTCTGGGAAATTTTGTTTCTACACTCCCTCACGTGGTTGTTGGCAGGATAAAGTTATTCGTGGGGGCAGTGCAGTTGAAGTTCTTAGTTCCTTGCTGACTATTAGCCAGAGGATCTCCCCAGTTCTTTGCCACTTGAGTTTTTCATTGGGAAGCCCAGAACATGGCTGCTGGCTTCCTTCAGAGTAAGTGAGTGCCTGTGATGGAAGATCAAGTCTCTTCATAACATGAACCCTGAAATTATCACTTTATCATCATCTATGCTGCAATCACTGTAGCTCTGGCCATTCCATCCAGCCTACATGCAAGGGATGTGACTACATGAAAACCTGAATTACTGGGCTCATCTTACAGAGTCCCCGCCACGATGCTCTACATGCAGTGTGTGCATAATTACCTGCTCAGCCTTTGGGTGTACATTGCCCAGGTCCCAGTCTTGATCCAGTCACTTCATTCTTTTGAGTTTACTATAGTTAACACCAAAAGCAAGTTGGACCATAGCATTACCTTGGAGATTGTGTTTAATGTAGTGTGTGCCTGGCTCTAAGATGTCTACCTATAATTAATATCATCTTGAGGAAAGGTTATTGAACATACCATAGATCCATAGATAGGAGTTTGATCATAGAAGAAATACAATAAAAAGCAGAATTGATGAAACATGGCTGGGGTGCTTTGAATCTTTCCTTCTGATTCAAGGCCAAGTTTCCCATAAATCATCTTGATATTTCCATACCGCGACTCACAGTTCTGCCCCTTCTCCAAATATACTGGGCTCTCCTATTTTGATTGGATCTGTCCTTTCTCTTACCAGGTGGTTTTAACCATTGCCATTCTTCAAAAATCCTCCCAATAATCATTTGTTCCACCCAATCCATGGCTCAGTAATTGGATATTTCTGAGAACCATCATGACCCCAAACAACTTGGGGAATGAAGAGTTTATTTCATCTTACAGCTTGTCCATCTTGTAGGTTATCATCATACAGGTTACAATTGATCACCCAGGAAGCCAGGGCAGGAACTCAAGACAGGAGCTTGAAACAGAAATCACAGAGGAACACTGTTTACTGGCTGGCTCCCAGGCTCACATTCAGCTATCCTTATATAGCTCTGGCCCGCCTGCCCAGGCATGGTACTGCTCACAGTAAGCGGAGCCCTCCTGNATCAGTTTGTAATCAAGAGAATGCTCCCCAACATGCCCACAGGCCAATCTGGTGGAGGCAGTTCCTCAACTTAGGTTCCCTCCTCTAAGATGTTCCAAATTGACAACCAGGATTAGCCATTACCATATGGCTTATTGTGCAGGGTGGCTGAGTCCATTTCAAGTTTGTATCCTCTTCACTTGATTCTTTACTGCCTCCTGGTGATTTTTTAAGCTGTGGGAAGTTATTCATTTAAGTATGTATAGCAGCTATTTCTGCTTTTCTTTGCGTCTCCTATCCTTTCTCAGCAGATGGGTTCATCATCTGTTTTATTAAAAATAACAATAATATCCCAAGTTTGCTGACCATTACTGTGTTAGGTGCCATTGTAAGTAACATAAAATGAGTTACTTCAACTGCCACAGGGCTACAAAATTAGCATTATTCTACATGTAAGGTGAGTTCTGCTCAGAGATAGGAAATGATTGACAGATGTCCAGTAGTAGAACTGGGATCTCAATCTGTGTTAGCCTGATTTTTTAGTTTAATCTTCTGTTCAGTTTTACTGAGAAATAGTGTCAATTGTGTGGTCTACTGCCTCCCTGTCTGTGTACCCAGGAGACTGAGAGATGCTTCCACTCAATCCACACACTCCACTGAATGTGTTTCTCCTGGAGATCTAGAGGCCATGTTGCTGAGTACTCTTCCAACTTGGTNCTTCCTTGGCATTCAAGACTGGTGGCCATGTGCATCAGGGTTCTGTGAGCTCCTGGACCTCCATCAATTTCTTGTGCTTCTCATTGACTTGACATCCTTACTCCAGAGCTTAAAGTTTAAGCTCTAAATGCTTATGAGGTTCTGTCTTGCTTTTCCTTTAGGCTTCACATTCTCCCCAGTGACCACATTTACTCTGGGTGTTCCAATAATCAACCTCTCAATAAATGACTTCTCTGCTAAGTATTTTAGTCTCTGCATCTACTTAAGGTTCTGATCTGAGTTTTAACCATTTGAAGGCCATGGAGGCACTCCAAAATCAACTTGAGTTGGTGCATGCCAGCACCAGGGAAGCTGAGGCTGAAGGATCACAATTTTGAGGCCGGTATGATTTACATCATGAGTTTGAGGCCGACCTGAGCTATGTCTCCAAAAGGAAAATCAACTTGACTAATCTCAGTGTCATCTTTCCTAAAATATCCCCCATCCTATGTTTCTTAGCCAAGTAGTAAAGCCATCTACACTGTCTGGACTTTAGATAACAAATTCTGTTCACGCCTCCAAAATCATACTAACAGTTATTCCTCAGGAAAGACTCCTATCCTGACTCAGTTTCTCACTGGGGTTTTGCAGCAATTCTTTTCTTTTTTTTTAAAAAAAATATTTTTAATTGTGTGTGTGTGTGTGTGTGTGTGTGTGTGTGTGTGTGTGTGTGTGTAGCTATGTATATTTGAGTACAGGTGCCCATGGAGACCTGAAGTGCTGGGAACAGGACTGGGGTCCTCTAGAAGTGAAGTATGTGCTCTTAAAGACTGAACATCTTTTCAGGCCCCACAATAATTTCTTAGAGTTCTGTCTACTCCCTGTCTCTCCATGACTACCCATCTCCACAAAGTAGACCTACATATGCTATTTTTACCCTGCATACTTAATAAATACCNCATATATTGGGTTAGCAGTCCATGANCTTCTCATATTGCCCCAACTGGCATTGCTAAATTTCTTTAATTATTAAAAATAATATGTGATAATTACCAGCATAAAGAAAAGCTCTTGCATTTTTAAGGTTTGTGTTATAACTATACAACATGCAAAGTTTCTGCTTAAAAAGTTGATACAGAAGATCACAGTGAGAAATCTTACATAAACATTTCTGTGTCCACAGTATGAGAGTGTTAATCTTTTATGAATATATAGATTTGACTTTCTAATAATTCATTGAAATATATGTGTCTGTCACAATGACCTTGAGTGCTGCTTTCATCTTTGTGTTTTGTAAATCAGGCTTAAATAATTGGGTGATTTTATTTTCATGACATATCCAACATGTGTGCATGCGGGGATTCATGTGAGCCTACCAGACACCGTTCTAAGCAGTTCAGATGATCAAACTCAATCTTCACAGCAATCTATAGGAAATGAATGCGACAAATCTTTTAACAGAGAAGAGAGCTGAAAAATGGAGAGAGTTAACAGTTTGCCCAGAGTCACCTAGCTGGTAAGCACCATAGGCATGGTGACTAGAAGGAAGCCGAGTGGTGCCAACAGCTGCGTGGACAATGCTAATTCTTTTATAAGTATATATAGTGCATGCATGTGAAGGTATGTGTATGTCTGTGTACACATGCAAGTGGAGACCAGAAGTTGATGTTGGTGTTTTTCTCAGTCATTTGCCATCTTATTGTTTTAGGACAGCGTCTTTCGCTGAGCCTGAAGCTCGCTGATTCAGCTAGGGTGCCTGACAGGCAAGTCCAAGGGACTCTCTGTCTCTGCCTCTCCAGTGCTAGGGTTATAAGTGAGTTTCCTCACTTCCAGCTTCTTACAGTGGTGCCAGGGATCCAAACCCAGGTCTCCATGCCTGCATGACACCAGTTTACTGACTGAGCCCTCCTGCATGACACCAATTTACTGACTGAGCCCTCTTCCCAGCCCTGCAAGACTAAAGCTTTGAAAACATGGTCAACTTGAGTCGGCTTTTCCTATGGCCTTAGCTAATTTAAACAACATAGGAATNATATGGCCTTTTCAAAGGGCTGAGAAATTTGGACATGGATCTCCATAAGCACAGCTGATCTCGACCTTTGCACTCTTCCATAGCTTTCCATCTGTTCAGGTTTTNGTTGGTTTCTTTATCATACCCTCCTACCTCCTTTAGACTTTCTGACTGTTGCCATGGACTTGCACATAACTGCTCCGTTATCTTGCAGCTAAATTTTGTTGCTAATGAGAAATCTGATGCCAACCAGACTGGGGTTCCCTTCCTTCTATCTTTGGTCCCTTCCTGTGTTCTTTACAGAGATAATTGCTGCTGTAGCTAATGACCACAAGTTTGATGCTTAGGACAACACAAATGTCTGATCCGCAGAGGTCTGTGATAGGTGTTGCTTGCTCTTTCTGAAACCTCCAGGCAGACTCTATTCCTATGCTTTGCCTGGCTCTGCACACTGAGCATCTCTGGCCGAGCAACAGCTTCAGAGAAAGGACTCACACTCTTCTGCTAACTCTTTATATTAGTTTCCGAGGCCCAGAGTAACACAAAAGCAGTCTGTTGTCCAGGAGCCATGCAGTTATTTGTTTAAGCAATTAGCCTGCAAATCACACTACCTATTTTTAAAAATGTAAATAATTCTAAATAAAGGACTCCTTAAAACTCTAGTCCTGCTTAGGAGGAACATCGGTATCTTGGGTTTAGATTCAGTAAAAATTAAAAAAAAATCTGTGGCTATAGATTTATGTTAGCCTTTTGTATGTTTTTAATAACCATTGTCCAAACACCAATAATGAAAGTATAAGCTCTTCTTGGTGCAAAAAAGACCAATATCTTATTTTAAATCCATCTTCCCTCAGGTGGGATTTTTCTTTATCAGTCTAAAAGTAACTATACCTTTTCTCTTGGAAATATGTCTGACTTGAGGTCTTGGGAGATTGAAAGATGCTGGCAGCCAGAACACACAGAACCACTTCTTCATGTTTACATCATGCCTGCATTCATGAAACAGTGACTACCACAAGCCACTGTGTGTGTGCACTGCCTCCCCGCGTCGGGTTTGCCTTGGTTCTTGTGAAAAGAAGGTAGATCGTTATGTGGGAGTGTCTTTGAAGGGGATTTTGAGACCCTGGCCCCCTCTTCTCTGTATTTTTGCTTCATGGCTGCAGTGAGGAGAAGAGTATCTTTGCNCCACCGTGGGCTCTCCACCATGATGGTCTTTCTCACCACAGCATGCCTCAAAGCAACGGGGAGAGCGACCATGAATGGAAACTTTGAAAACTATGAGGCAAAGTACATCTTTCCTTCTTTTAAGTTGTTTGCTTCAGGTATTTTGTTACAGGAACAGAAAGCTGACCGATATGTTGGGGTTGGGGACGTAGTAAATGTGGACCGCCGCATGCCTCTAATTGTGCATGACTGTTCTCACGAGATTTCTCTCAGCCACTCCTTCTTCTGGGTCTGTGATGGCCTCCTTTGAGTGCCCCTGGGCAGCAAAATCCTCTGCTCAAAGCCTTGGCGTAGAAAAGTTGTCTTTGCCTAAACGGTGATTTCTTTTCTCTCTCTGGCTTGGTATCTTCCTCTAGGAAATTCTTCCCAGAGGCTTTTAGTGTCCAATACACTTGATTCTCTTGGCATCCTGCACTTCATCTTCCCAGCATGCAGCTCAGTTATAATTAAGAATTATGACTTATTGTGTGTTCCCTTTCAGAACCAATTTCTTTTTGAAAATTATATTATTTTTATTAATTCTTTGAGAATGTCATGCATGTATACAATACATTTTGATGATATTCCATTCTTCCCCAACTCTCTACACCCCCTCCCAACTTTGCGTTCTCTTGTTTTTTATAGTCCACCAAGCTTAACTAATTTCTATATGAACAGAGTCCATTCTTTTCTGTTACANTATCTCCACTACTTGGCATAGTGCACTNCACCAGAACCCAAAACCTCACTGGTAAGGAGGGAATGAGGTCACATTTCCTATTTGCTACTCATGCCACAAGGGGTGGATACTTAATCTGCTTCCCTATGCCTCAGTGTCCCCTTTTCTGAAGTGGGAGTATTAATAGTACTTGTCATAGAGCTGTCATGAGAGTCCAATGAAATATGTATAAGGCTCTTGTAAAATATCTTGTGTATAGCAAGTGCAATGGTTAATAAATCTTAGCAATGAAGATGACAGTGACAAATACAATATTTCTTTTTATTTATGAAGCCAAGTTGGGGTTATCAAGAAAAAAGTTTTAATATATATTAGAGCCTTCACATCAAGAGAAAGAAAGGCTTAAGGAAAGAGCAGCATTACACATACTAGAGTGTGCGTGAGCATCTTGAGAGTCATCACAGTGTTCCATGGAGGCTTTGAGGGAGAAGTAAATCCAGTCAATCAGGGGNATGTNTGGAAGGGTCCCCAAGCAATGAGTAAAGCCAGAGAGTAATTCCGGAATAGGTGATGAGGGGAAGATTACCTAAAGAAGGGATATTTGTGTCAAGACCTCTATGATAGGAAGGAAGAGGACTTGGGAAAGCCCTCAGGGTACCAGAAGCATAGTGAGCTTGAAGAGTCAGATTTGGTTTCCTCAAGAAAGTTCAAAGAGGCCAGTGTGGGTGGAGCAGAATGGGCCAGGGGGAAGTGATGGATAGAGGACAATGACATAGAGTCTTTTCATCATATCAAGGAGCTGTGGTCTTATTTGGAGGTGCTGGATGGTGATAAGAAGGCAGAAATGTAGTCTGAACTAAAAGGGATAGTCTGGATNCTATGTAGAGATTCTACTATAAGGAGAATTTTGGACATGAGAGCAGAATATNCCAAGTAGAGCAGGCTTTTCAGAGGGAGGATATGGCACAAGACCTGAGTTGGGAATGAACATGGTTTATTTAAGGAACAGAGGAATTTCAGGGTAGCAAGACCCTAGTGGGTTTAGAGAGCAGTGTCTCTGCAAATGTGACTGACTGGGTCCCATAGTTTGATGGGTTTGGACTTTGTCATGGAGAAAGATGATGAGTATAGAAAGGTATATAGACAGGAGATTGATTGGAGTCTCAACTGCTCATGGTCCAACCAGAAAAACACGAATCTTTCTAGGTATTTCAAACAGATAATCTAATAGAGAATCAGCCACATGGGTGAAAGAAGAGATGAGAAGCCATCCACAGGGAGTAGTGAAGCAGCTTCTAATCATGAATANCAGGAACCACTGTGTTGAGTGGGATAAAGGGTGGGGTGCTAGTGAGGTGGTTAGTGTTGCCAGAATCCTGATGTTGGGACTGCTCAGTAGGGACTTGATAACTATTGTCTTAGTTAGAGTTTCTAGTGCTGTGAGGAAACACCATGACCAAAAAGCACCTTGGGGAGGAAAGGGTTTATTTGGCCTACATTTCCACATTGCTGTTCATCACTGAAGGAAGTCAGACAGGAACTCAAACAGGGAAGGATCCTGGAGGCAGGAATTGATGCAGAGGCCATGGAGGGGTGCCGCTTACTGGCTTGCTTATAGAACCCAGGACCACCAGTCCAGGGATGATACCACCCACAATGGGCTGGGCCCTCTCCCATTGATCACCAATTGAGAAAATGCCTTATAGTTGGATCTCATGGAGGCATTTCCTCAGCTGAGGCTCCTTCCTCTCTGATGACTCTAGTTTGTGTCAAATTGACACATGAAACCAGCTATTACAACTATTNAATTAACATTTAAGGTAATGTTAACAATGAGCCCGGGTGATGGTGAGTATGGAAGTCACATTGTACCGATGTTTAGTAGACCTGAATTCAAATATGGTTATGTTTCTTGACATCCTGTGACTCAGAGCATGTTAAATTCTTTGGGCCACAGTTTATTTGTTGGTAAAATTGGTCCACCAATGCCTCATCTGAGTGTTGGGGAGATTCAAGTATGTTTAAGTCTGTCTTGTGCATGCCACACTAACAGGTAGTGACTATGGGGTTTTAGTCTCTAGAAAACATCTTGGGCCAATAGAAGAAGGGGACACAGTGTCTGATCTTGAATCACTGGTGTCTTGTTCTGGTGAGTCTTGCACATTCTCAAACTGGGTTCTGCATCATCAAGAGAGTTGGGAGACATCTCCAAGGCTCCAGCTCTCCTGGGCTTAGTAGCCCATGCTTACCCATCCCCAACCTCTTCATGATGTCAGATGAGGCCATAATGCACATTCCCCAAAGCAGGCAGAGTACTAGGTGAGAACATATGCTTCTGGGGATAGCAATTGTCTTCTGAGGACATGGATTTGACTTGATGAGAGCATTCTGAGTGTACTCAAGAAAAAAGAAGGTAGCTTGGGGACATGCTTAGCCCTGAGGTCTTATATGGGAAAGTCTGAACATCTGAGAGGAGGGAATCTTATNCACAAAGTGCCGCTTCACCTCTGCTAGTTTGGGCATAGGTGAGTGAGTCAAATCATCTTCGCCTTCACTTATTTCTGAATTTAAAAGTCATTGATTACCTACTGTATATCACTTGTACCAAATGTGCTATGATATGGCAGGCAACTGGGTGCTGCTCCCCAGGTCTCATTCTAACCAGAAAAACAATGACTGAGTATCACAGCGAGGACATGAAATGGCTCTCAAAGGTCTGGGTGTGAAAGGCTTAGTCACAGCTTGGCACTGTTGGGAAGTAGTGGCGACTTTAAAGTGTGGAGCCTAATGGAAGATTTCAGGTCACTGGGGACATGTCTGCTGCTGAGTCTCAGCCATAAGGTGTGAAGTTTCACCCCATCACATCGCTGTTTTTCTTGTTGCTGTGATAACCCCCCTCCCCCCCGACAAAAGCAACTTAGGAAAGAAAATGTTTGGGCTTACAGGTCCAGGATACAGTTGATCATGGTGGGAAGGCATGGAGGCAGGGGCATGAGGTGACTGCTCACATTGTGTCTGCAGTCAGGAAGCAGGAGGAGGTGAACACTGATACTTAGCTCTCTCTCTCTCCTTTTGATTCAGTCCAGGATCCAGGACAGGAAACAATGCCTCCTAGTTTATGCTGGGTCTTNCTACCTCNTTAACCTAATCAAAAACGCCCACACAGACAGGCCCATAGGCTCATTTACTAGATGATTCTGAGTCTGTCAAGGTGTTAGTCAGCAAAACCCGTCACAGCTCCATGATGTCCTGCCATAGGACTCAAAGGAACAGGCGCCAACTGGCTACAAACTGAGTCCTCCACAACTCTGTACCAACGTAAATCTTTCCTCTTTTTAAATTGATCACCTCACGTATTTTGCTATAATAATGGAAAGCTGACTGACACACCAAGAACAAACCCAGAGGATGGTGTAGCTTGGAACATGTCTCACAGTAAAGAAAATGGAATCAAGGAGCGTGAGTGCAAGAGAGTAGTCCAGGAGACCTTTCTGAGAAGGCCACACACATCCAGCTGAGAGCTTAGGTGTGGGGAGAGTAAGGGACAGTGAGAGGAAGAGAATTCCAGATAGAGGGAACAGAGAGTGGATGTCAAAGTCTCCAGGCAGAATGAGCTGGGANCCCAGTNATGGGCTAGAGCAGTGTTCTCAGCCTTCCTAATGCNGCGACCCTTTAATACAGTTCCTCATGCTGTGGTGACCCCAACCATAGAGTTATTTCCATTCCTACTTTATAATTGTAATTTTGCTATTGTTATGAATCATAATGTAAACATCTGTGTTTTGTGACTGTCTTAGGCTACTGCAAACCACAGGTTGAGAACNGCTGGAGTAGCGTTAGCAGGGACCCTGTGCAGTGGTGCTTTCAAAGCAGAGTTTGGCTTTCATTCCAGATGGTCTAGTAGCCATTCCTATGCTGCAGGCCTGGGAGGGACAGGCTGGGATGTGACCTCATTTACATTTCAAGAGTGCTCAGAAATCTTTGGAATCCATTTTCTCTGCTGACTTAGGAGAATTAATTAGTTAATATCTGCATGACACTTGACAATCTTCAAGGAACAGAACTATTATTATTATTTCCCCATTGAAGCCTTGTAAATGGAGGTCACAGCACCTGGGATTCTCGCCCAAAGGAGGCAGAATGAGAAACAGCCCACAGTCCCTCACTAAAGAAAACATTTCTTCTCTTGCCCTGCTGGGAAATCTCAGTTCCATTTTTATAAGGCCAAGGAGGAACTTGGAAGCAGAGCCAGTTCTGACTCTGTAATTAATTTCAAAGACCATCTTTTACGTTCACTGCTTATAAAGATATTAAAAAAATAACTTTTGTTTAGGTAGCACCTCTCTCCAGGGAGCTTGCTCACCAGCAAGGAGTTTGGTCCCCTGGCCTTGCCTAGAAGAAGCAAGGAAACCCACTGCCTTTTTAAATTTTTAAAAAACCTTTTCATTTATTCTTGGGATTGTATTTTAATTAAAACATTTCTTTCTTCCCTTTTCTCCCACCAAACCCTCCCATCTACCCTTCTCCACTCTCCTCAAATTCACATCTTTTTCATCAATTATTATTGTATTTGTACATTATTTTCACTTTGAAAGCCTGCAAGAAATGGTACTGAGGGTTTCCCAGCAACCTATGCTGTCCCAGCTGTCAGCAGCTGTTACCCTCCGCCTCCATTCCTTACTCTTGCCATTAATGCCTAGATTTTCACAATTTGGATTTATTTTTATGTCTGTTTAATGTGTCTATGTCTTGTGTGTGTGTGTGTGTGTGTGTGTGTGTGTCCTCGTTTGTCAGATTCCTTGGAGCCGGAGTTATGGTTACAGGTAATTGTGAGCCATCTGACATGGATGCTGGGAATTGAACTCTTGAAGAGCAGCAAGCTCTCTTAATCAACTGCTAAACTATCCCTCCAGGCCCCCAATAATTTCTTTTGTGCTGATGGCTCTCATCCAGTTCATCTTGCATTGTTTTTTCCTAGTGGTAGCCAGAGGGGGTAGTTCTTTTCCCCTCAGCCGCCCATGCTACACACATCAACCCATTTAATTGAAAACTTACAGAGATGAGTTCTGTTGATACCTACTAATGTAGCCAATAGGGAAACTGAGGCTCACAGGGGCCAAGCTGCACCTTGAAACAACATTGCNTGTGAGAGGCAAGTTTGGGACTGGGACCGAGGCCATGTGATGTCAGGATGCACTTGCTAAGACATCACCATGTATCGTCAGTATGAAGAACTGAGTGGGATGCCTCTGCAGACTCCTTTAACATTCAGGGCACCACCCTGGAGGCTCACACTTTATTACT
>LZPO01066273.1:756345-767835 GCA_001675575.1 Neotoma lepida
TGTAGACCAGGGAACAACCTTCAGTTCTCCCTCTTGCTTTTTAAAACAGAGTTGTTCATTGTCTTGGAACTTGCCAAGTATGCTGAGCTGGCTGGTTAGTGAGCTCAGAGCTCAATATTCCCAGCTCTGGGATTACAAGTACATATTAACCACATCTGGCTTTTTAAAATAAACAAACAAAAAAACAAACCAAAACCACAAACACAGATCCTGGGCATCAAATTCAGGACTTCATGCTTGCAAGACCGGCATTTTCCTGATCGAGCCATCTCCCCAATCCATTGATTTCTTTAGTGATCTAATCATCTCTTAAGGTTCACACAGTCTCTCAACACTGTTACTGGGAACAACGGTTAAACTTCACTGTTACCTTGACTGGACTTAAACTCACCTAGGACATTAGNGAGGTGTACCTTTCAGGCTCCTGTGAAGGTGTTTTCAGAAAGCTCTGAGGTGGAGGGTGGCACCATCCCATGGGCTGCAGATCCTGATGGCTCAAAAGGGGAAAAAGGAAAAATCCAGAAGATTCCTGCCATTGCTTCCTTCTGNTTGTTTGCCCTATGATGTGAACTCAACTGCTTTACAATGACACTGAACCCCCTAAAACCAAAAGAAAGATTTCCTGTCCTGCATCATTTATGCTGGTTGCTTTGTTACAGTGGTGTAAATTTTGACTATTCAGGGTCCAAGGTTTAATGTCATCTTTGGAGGAGACAAATCATATTCAAATCATATGGCTGAAGGGTCTAAAATGTGGGACTAGGAGAGATATGCCACAAAAGGCAAGAACTCACCCTGCATCCCTTTCATCAGCATAAGAAATATTCTCAGGTAATCTTTGGCAAATAAATACATGAGGAAATTAGTGGACAATGGATAGTGAGAAGCCCTACAGAGACATCATGTAGAGTGGACTGAATTAAGGCCATTGTCTTGAAAAGAGGCAATGGTAGAATTTGGTGATTTTTGGTAAGAGCAGAGGCACTCTCAATAGAGTTCATGTATGCTGAACAAGTAAGAATTGGCTTATCTGTCTCCTTTGGGAAGCACCCTAGCTGTCCTCATTCCTTTTATATTGCCTACCCCCAAGCTGATGCTCTGCTCTGCCCTGTGACAACACTCTATGCTTATTACCTAACAAAATATCTGCTCCTCAATGTCACACATGTCTGTATGTCTCTGCATGTTTCATAAATCCATGAGCCTTGTAAGCACTGAGATTTTCACAACTCTTCCTTGTATGGCACAGTGGTTTGAGCAGTGGTGAACAGAATACTGTTAACAGATGTTTTTTTTGAACAGTTGTAATTTTTTTTAAAAGAGAGAAACCAACTTTCTTTTTACTTATTCTTTTTGTCTTTCATATCATGCATCTCAATCCCATTCATTTCCCATCCCTGTGTATCTACCCTCTGCCCTTGAAGGGCCACCCCTCAATAAAATTTATGGGAAAAAAGAAAAAAAAGGGGGGGTGTCTCATGCTCACAATATCAGGGCTGGCTCTTCCAATGGGGTTGGCGCTATTATGCTGCCCATGCGAGGTGCAGGGCCTGCT
The DNA here is from genome assembly GCA_001675575.1 of Neotoma lepida. Classification (NCBI taxonomy): domain Eukaryota; kingdom Metazoa; phylum Chordata; class Mammalia; order Rodentia; family Cricetidae; genus Neotoma; species Neotoma lepida. The sequence continues at coordinate 757,901 of LZPO01066273.1, forward strand.
CTCCCTAGTGTTGCAGCTGGTAGTAGGTAGGGGCAGCTCTCCCGCCCTTCTGACCTCAGGACCAGTTCTTCCACCTGCCTCAGGCATTGATGGGTAGGGGAGGTGCATCATTGCCCTGCCCATGCTGCCACATGACAGATGAGTAATGGGGACAGTTGTCCCATGCTCAGGACTTTGGAGGTGGCTCACTCACACCTCTGCTAACAGGATTGGCTCTCTTGTGCTGCCCAGGCAAGATACAGGGCCTGTGAGAAACCAAGTTTCAAACCACATGATAAATGTAGAACTGAGAAATACATGAGCCTAAATGTGTGGGTAGTGGACAGAGAAATTGATCATTCCATGTAAGATGAATCTTAAAAAGGTCTTATTAATAAAAAAAAACCTCAGAGTCAGGTATTGGGATAAATTCTGAAAGATCAGAAAGACAGAACAAGCCACAGCTAACCTCACCTCGCCAATTCCTCAGCTGATCTTGTTTCTTCAGACTGAAAGCCTCTGAGTACTCACCTGAATGGATCTCAGCTGAACTGCTGCTTACAGCCTAAACACTTAAAAAGCCTCTAGTTTCTGGTCCTCATGACTTATATACTTTTCTGCTTCCTGCCATCACTTCCTGGGATTAAAGGTGTGTGCCACCATGCCTGGCTCTGTTTCCAGTGTGGCCTTGAACTCACAGAGATCCGGATGAATCTCTGCCTCCAGAATGGTAGGATTAAAGGCATGTNTGCCACCATTTACTGGCCTTTATGTCTANCTAGTGGCTGTTCTGTTCTCTGACCCCAGGAAAACTTTATTAGGGTGCACAATATATCAACCACATTTCTGGAGAGGGGAGTTGTTAAGGTTTCACAAGGAGATTCATGAGGAATCATATTATCAGGCAAGACGGTGGAAACGCAGCACCCAGCTATACTTCTGTCTTAGATAGTGTCCTATTGCTGTGAAGAGACACTATGACCAAGGCAATTCTTATGAATAAAGCATTTAACCAGGGGCTTGCTTATGGTTTCAAAGGCTTAGTCCATTATCATCACGGTTGGGAGGATGGCAATGGAGCAGCAGTAGGGAGCTACATCATGATCCATAGGCAGACGGGGGAGGGGACAAGAGGGCACCTGGGGCTGGCATAGGCTTTTGAAACCTCAAAGCCCCCTCCCCCACTGACACACTTCCTCCAACAAGGCTACTCCTACTCCATCAAGGTGACACCTTGTAATCCTTATAATCCTTTCAAATATTTCCTCTCCCTGGTGATTAAGCATTCAAAATATAATCATACGGCGTGTAGCAGGCTTTCTTCTGGGCCACTAAACAGCTCCCATGGAGACTTATTACTAGTTATGAATGCTTAGCCTTATCTTATACTTGTCCCACTAGCTCTTTTAACTTAATTTAACCTGTTTCTCTTCATCTATGTTTTGCCTCGGGGCTTTTTACCTTTCTTTCATTCTGTATGTCCTACTCTGTGTCTGTCTGTCTGGCAGCTGCCTGGTTGGCGGCTGGCTCTGGGCATTTCCCTTTCTTTCTACTTCATTCTGTCTTCTCTCTTCTCTTGAGCCTAGATTCCTCCTCCTACTTATTCTCTCTNCCTGNCANCTCTGCCTATCCCTCTATGCCTAGCTATTGGCCATTTGGTTTTTTATTAGATCAATCAGGTGCCTTAGGCAGGCAAAGTAACACATCTTTACATGTTACAGTATAAACAAATGCAGCATAAACAATTGTAAGACATCTTTGCCTAGTTAAAGTAATATTCCACAACCATGGGGGCCATTCTCATTCAAACCACCACAACACCTTACAGTGCCATGTAAATAGTGGGGCATTTCCCTTTACCTACTTAAGGCTTAAGAACATGGGACTTCATTAGCAAGCACTCTTGAGGTTGGTAAGGACAATGAGGGAGGTTTGATAAGTTTGACCCTGAGAAAAATNAAAGTGGTGGGCAGAATGCCAATGGGGTTTCCAACTCTACAGAGAAACACTTACCATCATGGAGGAAATGTTCACCATATATTGCTAAACGAGAAGCAGGCGCCCAAAGTGGTAGGAACCATGTTTATTTCTAAGACAAATGTGTTTTTCTTTTTCTTTCTTAAAAATGAGTTTTTCTTGGGAATAAACACATGTACAGAGAATGAAAAACCACAAGGGCATTTACTAAAATGTTTACCTGGCAAGCACTTTTTTTTTTAACAGCTGACTCTTTAATGCCATGTACTTTCCTTTCTTCTAGCTGTTCTGTGTTGGGAGTTATTACTCAAGGAACAAAAAGCACAATAAAAATAATTCACCATGAGCACTTCCTCTATGAAGTCTTTGAATAACAATCCTAATAACATGGAACACGACGGTAGTATTTGTTAAGTGAAAAAAATTAGACTTTGGAATTCATTATATGTGGAAGGGTGCCATGCGTATAGTGGTGTATGGGGCTGGGCATGCGCATGGACACAGGAGGATGACCATTGCCTGTCACTGGTGAACCNGGGGATGAGTGGAGTTACAGAAACCGTATTTAAAAAATTAATGGAATGTTCTGTTGTATCTGGTTCTTGTGTATCTTTTAAGAAATATTTATTTTTATTTTGTGTGTTTAGTGTTTTTGCTTGCTTGTATGTACGTGCACCATGTGTGTGTCCGGTGCCTGGGGAGGCCAGAAGTGGGTACAAGTCCCCAGGAACTGGAGTTACAGATGATTGTAATCCAGTGTGTGTGGGCTCAGAATTGAACCTGGAGCCTCTGAAACAGCAGCTAGGCTCTTAGCCACTGAGCCATCTCTCCAGACCCCCAGTATATCTTTATAGTGAAAATAGTTAGTTAATATGGTAACTCAGAAGAATGTCAGAAAATCAAAAAGACGAGGAAACACTATAAGATTTAACTTTGGAACATCCTAGTACGTTATCTTATTTTCTGACTAGCCCTGCCTATTTTAACAATAAAATCCTAAAATGTAAAGTTGTGAGAAAGCAGAGTTTTGAGNTTGTCCCTCCCCTGCTTTGAGTCCTCCACAGCTCTTGGTTGCTTTGGAGNGAAGTCCAGACTCCCTCAACAGATCTGCAAGGCCTTTGGAGCCCTGGATTTGCCTGCTCTCTCCTTTTCTCCATGCCTTCTGCCCCTCACCCCAGTGCCTCTGTCACTTAGTTCATGTACCGCTCTCTCCACTCCTTCTGGACTTCTGCCTCCAGAGTATGTTTGTGGAACATTCTTCCTCCTCTCCCACTCACCTCACAAACTCCTACACAGCTGAAATGCTACTTCCTTCCAATCCGCTCTGCCTTCTTGCCTAGTCATTCNTATTTATGTGTGTCCTTTCTCNGAGCAGACCCATGACANNGTGGCTATTTCTTGTTTGGCTGTCCCCATTACCCATTAGATCACCTCTCTGGCATCTTGCTCACTGTGGTGCTCTCAGTGCTTGCCACCCAGACAGATTTGTAGGTTGAGCGCATGCGTGAATGAATATATAGCCCAAGAGGCAGAACACATGGTTTCCATTCCTCAGGCAGCCTTCAGGGCTGGAGTGGATGGTGGCAGTTACAAAGAATCTGCNGTCTAAAGACTTAGAAAAGAAAAGTTCACAGGAGCAGCCAGGGGTGATGTCTCAGCATATTTCNTGTTACTCTAACAGAATTCAACAGATAAGGTCATTTACAAAGAAATGTACTTCTTATAGTTCTTGAGNGTGGAGACAGAAAGACCAATGTTAAGNGGTCTGAATCTGGCAAGGGCCCTCTTGCTGTGCCATCCTCATGGTGGAAGACATCATATAATGANAAATCCACAGGAGTCTGCTTAAGGAGTATTAGGGAATTTATTAGGATATAAACTGGGGAGAAGAACTCTCTAAACAGGATAAGGCAAATCCATCGCAGAGTCCTGGAAGGCTGATGGCCAGTCCCATGCTGCTTCTGCTGCCTGAGTCAGTCCACACTGTCCAAGCCCATGAGGGAGAGAAGAGAGCGAGGTTTAAGTGCCCCTCAGGTCTTAAGCTAGCCCCGAGGCCACGCCCTAGGGGCTGGTACCTCAAGGTTATAGGTGGAGCAGGTACCTGCTACATTTCCCCTTTTTGTCTAAATAAGAAAGTTCTAACCTAATATAAAACTGTATGCAATAGGAATGATTATCAAATATTGACCAGGAGAGGAGAAAGGTAATAACCCAAACAAAAATAGAAATACAACCAACAAGAACAACATCAAATAAGAAACACATACTAAATGTCCCGAAATGTCCAGACCATAAGTAAATGGTAAGTTACAGAGATTACTCCAATAGCCGTCCTATCCTGAAGAATCTAAATCTAGTACCTAAAATGTTCTTAACTAAGATATGAGAGGATTATAACTGTAACTATCTAGTTTTCAACCCCATCAAGGATCTGAGAAGGAAAATAATACCTGAGAAAACAGAAAGTGCAAGCAAGCAACTTCCAAAAAAATTGCANGACTAGACAGAGACAGCTGGCAGCCTGGACGGTCGTCTAACGTTTCTCAGCACCGTTGGGGCATCCATTTTGGCTATGGNCCTAGAATATCTGACAGATGACTTTTCAGAAGCAGAAATTTTGAAAGGCTGTTTTACCCTGTCTTGGCAAATTTCAGTAGTCACTTTTCCTTGTGTCCTGCTCATCCAGAAAGGACAGCCTGCAAATTGTCAGCAGCCAAGGCAAGGGCAGTTCTTTGTCCAGCAGGCCATTTTTTTGCAAAGAAGAAGACAAACTTCCATGTGTAGTGTCTTCAATGTCCAGCATTCTCTTGGGAGTAGATCAGTGCTGCCAGGAGCAATTGTGTCTCACATCAACAGAATTCTAAGNTATCAAAACATCTAAATGCCATTTTCTCTAGGTCTATGAAGTGTTTGAAGATTATCTATCCATCTGACAAATATTTCTGTAAATATGGAAAACCTAAACTATAAATATGACAAGCATGGGTGACTATTAATCTGTAAGTCTTATCTACCTAAATAACGTAAGGATTAAGGCTTCACATTAAAGTAAACAATCTGTAAACAAATGTACAGTATAAGGACAATGACCTCAAATTGTGACAATATAAAAAATATCTTAATCAGAGGTAGAAATGTATAGTGCAATTGGCAACAATATCCTTAATATGTATCAATATATAAAATATCCTAAACAGAGGTAGAATATACATACAGTATGAAAAAATAATTATACATTTGTATCAATATACAAAATATTTCAAACAGGAGTAAGAACATANATACAATATGACAATTATAGTTTTGAATTTGTATCAATATACAAATGATCTTAAATAGGATTAGAAAAATAGCTTACATTTGCATCAATATATAAGAATTCATACCAGTGCAAATTATCTAAGGCTGATAGTTTGCTAAATTAATTTACAAGTAGATGCAATAATCTACCTTGACATCCTATTCTATCTATTCCCCTTTTTTCTTTTCCAAAAGAGAATCCTGAGTCTAANGTTTATTGTTCCATCTCNAACCCTATTACAACTTATAACCAACCCCTAACAGATGATAATTATCCATAACACTGAGAAAATAAAACCTTTTGGGAGAGGGGGCATTGTTTTGCTAAAATTGCTTCCTGCTGTCTAGGGGGCAACGGTATCTCTGTGGGATCCTGTAAGAAAGTTAAAACAGTGGTTAAGTCTCACAAGGACTAGCTGTAAAGTTTTTAGCCAGTCTNAGAGCAATGGGTAAGGTTTGANGTTTTGGCTAGAAGTGTAATAAGGAAAACTATAATTATAACTGTAATTCTTGCTTGATAACTGTTTTGTTATATATAATTTTATTATGTTAAAATGAAAACCTTCCTTTTTGATTAGACAGAAAAAGGGAAGTGCTATGTATGTGTTGCTTTCTGTATGCCATGAATATGTGTTGCTCCTATTGGTTAATAATAAAACTACATTGGCTTATGGCAGGGCAGGATGGAGCCAGGTAGAAAATCCAAGAGAGATAGAGAGAGAAGAAAGGTAGGGTCAGAGGAGACACTCTGAGCCACTTCCAGGAGAAGNAAGATGTGAGAGAACAGGTAATGCCACAAAGCCACGTGGCAAAACATAGGTCAATAGGAATGCATTGAGTTAAGTTGTAAGAGCTAGCTAGCAAGAAGCCTGGCTATAGGCCATACAGTTAGTAATTAATATAAGCCTCTGAGTGTTTATTTTATAAGCTGCTGCAGGACTGGGCGGGACAGAAGCTTCCCCCTACATTATTAGGTGGCACCAGAAAGACAGTGGACCAGCTTGGTCACTCTTGACTGTTAAGACACCAACCCTATCCTGGAGGCCCCACCGCAAGACTTCTTTTAACCCTAGATGCTCTGAAGCTCCACCTCTAAGTTCCAACAACATAAGAATTAAAACATAAAAGCTTAGCATTCCAACATGTGGGCTTTCAGAGCTGGGGACAAGAGTACAGAGTTAGGCAGGGAGATCCCCACAGCAATGATGCTCCATTAGCTCTTAAATGGGAGAGCTCATCAGGGACATGCTGGCCAGCAACTCACCAAGCGTCAACTTAACCATGTCAGAGAGGCTTGTTTGTCATCAAGAAAACAAGTGATAGAAGGTGATGGTGAGAGTGTTGGGAAGGGAACACTTAGACATTGCTGATGGGAACATAGACTGGTGCATCTATTGTGCAAATCAGTATGGANGTCCCTCACAATTCTAAAAGTAGAACTTTTGTAAACCCCAGCCACACTACTCTTGGTATACATAGAAGACGCTAAGTCAGCGTACCAGAGAGAGACCTGTACACCCGTGTTTATTGTAGCTCTATTCATACTAGCCAATGCACAGAACCAGCCTTGATATCCATCAACAGGTGAATGCATAAAGAAAATGTAGTACTTACACACAATGGAGTTTTATTCAGCCATAAGGAAAAATGAAATGATGTCAGTTACAGGGAAATGGATGAAACTGGAGAGCATTATACTAAGCAAAGTAAGTCAGATGCAGACAAATACTGCATGTTTTCTCTTACATGTGGACTCTGGTGGGGGCGGGGAGACAAAGTAAGTGGGGAACTACTGAGGATGCGGAAGGAAAGAAAACGGAGATCAGAGAGAGAAATAGATGGTGTGCATATGATCAAAGTGCATTGAATACTTGCATGGACATATCATGATGGAGCCCCTTATTTGTACAATTGCTAATGAAAAAGAGATCAGTTGGCAAGGCTACCTTCCCAGGCAAAGGCCAGCAGGTTGGAGACTGCAGTGTCCAGACCAACAAGGGCCTCAAGTGAGCAGGTGTAGGGGATCAGTAAGTGAAGGGGGTGGTGACATAGGAAAAATACAGAGGTCCAGATTGCCAAAACTGTTTAGCCCTTTTGTTGTTTTTGTGTTTGAGACAGGATTGCTGTGGGATGTCTTTCTGTATGCTGTGAATATGTGTGGCTCCCACTGGAAAATAAATAAAGCTGTTTTGGCTTATGGCAAGAAAGCTTACAGCCAGGTGGGAAATCCAAGCAGAGAGACAGAGAGAAGGGAGGAGTCGGAGTGGAGGGATGTGAACCCCCGGCCCAAGAAGCAACAAGATGTCAGCAGACTGGTAATGCCATGGCCATGTGGCAACACATAGATTAATAGAAATTGGTTGGGTTAAGTTATAAGAGCTAACTAGCAAGAAGTTTGAACCATAGGCCATACAGTTTGTAATTAATATAAGCCTCTGAGTAATTGTTTTATAAGCAGCTGTAGGACTACAGGGCTGGGTGAGACTGGAGAAACTTTAGATTACACAGGATCTCATGTAGATGAGGTTGGCCCTGAACTTTTTATGAAACCAAAGATGGCATTGAGCTTCTGATCCTCCTTCTTCAATCTTTGGAAATTACAAGTGTGCACGACCACACTCAATTTATGCAGTGCTAGGGATTGATCCTTGGGCTTCATGTGTGCTAGGCAAGCACTCTACCAATTGAGCTACAGCCCTGCCAAAGACTGGCTTTAAGGTGGGTATTTAACAAACACCTAACAATTAGGAGCAATGCCAGTGACCTCTGTCATTGTCTTTGTGTAACAGACACGAATCCAACACACACACACACACACATACACACACACACACACACACNCACACACACACACACACACATACACACACGTGTATGTACTCTGTCTCTCTCTCTCATCGTGGTCTATGTCAAAGGAAACCTCTGCAGCAGGTCCTCCTGGCAGCTCTGGGCTTCTGCATTGAAGTGGTATTATGGGAAATAAGCTTCTGAATGGTGTTGACAGGCGACATCACGTGGGAGCCCAAACATTTATGTTTTTCCCGAGCTCTTTAAAAAATTTATAGCAAGATCAGCATTATCATGCCAATAAAGGGAATCAAGAAAAACCTGAACAAAGGAAGAAATGCAATTTTGCTTGAGTGTGGGAGGGCACGGCGGGCCTGTGTTATAGACCTGCAGAACAGAAGAATCTCTCCCTTTTTTTATGACTTTGTTTTATTGTTCTTTGTCAGTTTCATACATTTCTGTATGTAAGGCATTTTGATCACTTTCACACCTCAAGCTTAACTTCCCTCATCTCCCTAAATTCCTGCTGAACCTGTTCTTCCCAACAAGTTCCCTTCCTGTTTTCATGCCATTTTGTNGCTTTGTTTTGTGATCTACTGGGTTTCATGGGCATGGGGTTATATATTGGAGCACAAGCTCCAAGCTCAGTTACTTACTATATTTTTTAATAAAAGTAATTTATACTCATTGTTTTTAAAAGTAGAAAGAAAATAGCATCAAGTAACTATTCATGAAACGCAATGTTCTTGCGCTGCTCCTTCCCACTCTGAAGTCTCATTCTCAAAGGTGACCAACTGTAACTCTTTTGAAAGTTTCTTAGAGTAGCCATCCCTCAGTAGCTGCATAACAGCAAATATAGATATTCCTCTATCCATCATCTCTCTCTCTCTTTCTCTCTCTCTCTCTTTGTGGTGGTTTGAATGAAAATGGCCCCCATAGGCCCATAGGGAGTAGAACTAATGAGAGATGTGGCCTTGCTGGAGTAGATGTGGCCTTGTGGAGGAAGTGTGTCACTATGGAGGTGGGCTTTGAGGTTATATATGCTCAAGCTAGGCCTAGTACACAGACTCCTTCTGTTGCCTGCAGATCAAGATATAGAACCCTCAGCTCCTCCTCCAGCACCATGTCTGCCTGCATGCCACCATGCTTCCTGCCATGATGATAATGGACTAAAACTCTGAAACTGTAAGCCAGCCAATTAAACGTTTTCCTTTATAAGAGTTGCTGTGGTTGTGGTGTCTCTTCACAGCAATAGAAACCCTAACTAAGATTCTATCTATCTGTCTGTCTGCCTGCCTGCCTGTCTGTCTGTCTGTCATCTATCTATCTATCTATCTATCTATCTATCTATCTATCATCTATCTATCTATCTATCTATCTATCTATCTATCTATCTATCTATCTATTTTTATAGATATTATGTGTTGGCCAGTGGCAGATGGACCTTACCACCTTTCCCTCACTTTCTTGCCATGATTATATTATTATATTTACTTATTCTCACACCTTATGCCATAATTTTAAGTCTGGTGCTCATTTAAGTGTGAGATATTTGAGCTCTGGGAGGATGTAGGATGAGTGCACTACAGATGGGGAAGCACAAAGCCCTGGGGCACTGTTTGTGACTTTTGTTTTTGAGATGGGAGGTCTCCCTTTGTACCCTGGTTTGGCCTCACACTCTTGATTCTCCTGTCTCAACTTCCCAAGCAGCTAAGATTACAGATCGGTACTACCATACCCAGCCCCCTTTAACTTCTCTGTTTTCCTATTCACATCCCAAACACCAGCAGATCCTTTTGGTTTGGCCTTAAATATATACCCAGACTCGGATCAGTGTAATTATTTTATTTTACTATGTTTTTGGAGTGTGTGTGTGTGTGTGTGTGTGTGTG
>LZPO01066273.1:773809-784339 GCA_001675575.1 Neotoma lepida
ACACACACATGCACACACATACACACACATACACACACATACACACACATACACACATACACATACACACACATACACACACATACACACACATACACACACATACATACACATACACACACATACACACATACATACACACACACACACACACATCACACACGAGAGCATATCATTTATGCTGCTCAACATCTCCCTAACTTAATGTATCTAGGAGAAATTTTTAAGTCACAAAATGCAGATCAACTTCGTTCTTTCAACGCCTATAGTGTTTTATTAGTGGCTATATCATACTTATGGATAGCTTTTTATTCTTGCAAACACTGTTGTAATGGCTATTATTCTACAATCCTTTTTCCCCCCCAAAAAATGTGCAGAGATGTTTGTTAGATCAATTCCTAGAAGTAGAGTTGCTGACTCAATGGGTAAGTGTGTCTTAAATTTTCACAGATACTTTCAGACTACCTCACTGGGAACATGTGTGTTCTGAGTCCATACCCTTAGAATGCCTCGCTCCAGCAAACCCTTCATTTTACTCATCTGATGGGTGGAATGTGCAACTTCTTGATGGTTTAGATTGTATGTCTTTTAAGAAGATATATTGGAGTTGAAAAAAGGGCAATGAGAAGTAAGGTCAAGAGACATTTTTGATGGAGGTATTGAGGATGGAACCCAAGGCTTTGTGCATGCCAGGAAGGTACTCCTCCAGTTAGCCATACCCCAAGCCTATGGTTTTGCGTTTGAATTTACCTTCCTTTCTTCTCTTTCCTTCTCCTTTCTTTTGTTCTCCATCTTTCACTTTGTTCTTCTTTCCTTTGAAAATGAGATGAGCATGTCTATAGAGGCTAAAGAGAAAGAGGAATAGTGCTAGAAAATAATGAAGAGAGAAGTCCTCCACAGGGACAGGAGGGAATGTATTGCTTGATTAGCTAGTCTTGATTCAGTCATCTAACAAATACCTCTTGTGATGTTGGGGGCTACCTTTTATCTCCATCTGCTTCTAGGAGATCATACTTTCCTCTCCACTGGTGTTGAATTTGTTGAACAATGGAATAGATGGGGTTAGATATGAGCAGAGGCCTTATATTTAACTACACTATTGAACCCCACTCCATTAATTCCTTTGATTTACAATGTAAAGAACTTTCTCCATCATGGCTGCCATCCTGTTTCTTGAGTCCTAGGATAAATACTCTGGGTCAGACTCAAACTGACTCATGTCCTGGAACTAGAAGCAGCTTTCAGAATAATCTGCAGATTGAACTCCCATTGCTTGGATCTTGAGCACGAATGTTCTTTGAATAAATCAATAAGCTCCCAGTGATTTGTTATACAGCACCATGGTCATGGCAGTCAATACCTGATATACATTTTCTGTGCCAGATTATCTAGAATGAGAAGATCAGCATGAAAGAAAAAAGCTCATCAAGGAAATCAAGATTCTGAGAAAAAAAATCAAATAGAATTGTTGGAAATAAAAAACTCAGTGACTATAAGTCAAAAATAAAACCAAGAAATAATGGAAAATATCATCACTAGACCCAAACACAGAAGACAGATGCTCACAGATGAAATAAAAGACTGACAAAATACAACATTCAAATATCAACAAGAAAAAAATCAACAAGCATGACCACAATATCTAAGAACTGTGGTATACAATCAAGAAACCAAACCTAAGAATCAATGAGCTAGAAGAAGTGCCCAGATAAACACTCATGACATAGAGACTCCATTCAATGAAATGAAGCAGAAAATTCCTCAGGTATAGGAGAGAAATAGAGATCCCAACACAGGAGGCATTTAGGATCTCAGACATGGCTAGAGNAGAACATCTCCACAATATATGATAGTCAAAATTCAAAGTATAGGACCCATATTTAAAACTGTGAGGGGAAAATACCAACATACTTACAAAGCCAAACACATATGAATCATACCAGATCCATGACTTAGCTACTTTTTTATTGCTGTGACAAAACACCATAGCCAAGGAAACTTATNAAAGGAAGGGTTTATTTGGGTTTATGGTTTCAGATGTTTGGAGTTCATGATGGTGGAGCAAAGGTATAGTGGCAGGAGCAACTGAGAGTTCACATCTTGATCTACAAGTAGGATATATATAATACACATCTAGATGTGTATAAGAGACAGGGCAGAGAGAGAGAGAGAGCTAACTGGGAATTGTGTGGGCTTTTGAAACCTCAAAGGTTACCCCCACCAGTGACACATCTCTTCCAACAAGACCATACCTCCTAATCCTTCCCAAACAGTTCAACCAACTGGGAGCCAAGCATTCGGACATATGAGCCCATGGGGACCATTATCATTCAAACCACTANAATTCCTTTTCAGATTTTTGGCTAAGATCAAGTATAGAATGACAAGGTCTCTTATCAGAAATTCTAAAAGACAGGGAAGCATATACTCTTGGCCACTGAGTTATCTCTGTAGATCCCAGCTGTGATGACTATTCTTGGTTGAAAATTTACCTTTTAAAATTGATGGGAAAATAAGGCATTTCAAGGCAATCACAAGCTATGGTAGTTCATGACCTCCATAGGAACACTGTAGGAAGATACTTAAAGAAAGAAAAATATCTAAATCATGAGGGCATAGGAAAGAATAAATTTCATGAGAGGAATATATGTATACAGAAAAGCTAAGAAGCAACCCATTATGTTAAATAACACTAACTAAAAACATTCCTAGTACTGATAGAGTAGAAAACAAAACAAAACAAGCAAACAAAAAAAACCAAAACAAACAATAATCCACCCAACCAGAAAAATAACCAACAAAATTATAGAGATTAGGAAACATTTCTCAATAATAACCTTATATGTAAATGGTCTCAAGTTATTCATAAAATGATATCAACTGATTGGATAAAAATCTAGACCCAACTAGGTGTTGTTTCCGAGAAACATATCTCACTGGTAATGACAACCACTGACTGAGAGTCAAAGGATGGAAAACAATCTACTAAGCAAATGAAAGCTGAAAGAAAGCTGGTGTCACTATTCTGGTATCTGATAAAGTAGACTTCAAACGAAACTTCAAAGAATAAAGAAGACCATTACATACAAACATGAGGACTAGTTCATCAAGAAGATATAACAATTGTAAATATCTGCACATCAAATGTTGGGGCCTCCAATTTCATAAAATAAACATTAATGGACATAAAAAGTCAAGTAAGTCTTGATACAGTAATAGTGGTGATTTCAATATACCATTCTAATTTATATAGGTATCTGAATTAAAAACCAACAAAGAATCTTTTAATCTTTTGGAGTTAAATTGTGCTTTAGATCAAAATGGACTTAACAGATACAGAATATCCCACCCACCAGAAGGCACATTCTTCTCAGCAGCCTGTGGAACCTTCTCTAAAGCAGAGCTCCTAGAATGCTAGGTCACAAATCAAGCCATACCAAATATGGAAGCATCAAGATAATTTCTTGTATTTTATCAACTCATAGTGCAGCAGTAGTGGAAATCAATAGCAAAAGAAACAAATCAACCAAAAAAACCAATCAAACAAAACCCAGCTAAACCTACAGAAACTACATAATACATGAGAATTAAGCTCTTGACCCTTTAATGACAAGTCATTTAACAAATCATGAAGGAAATTTAAAAATTCCTAGAATCAAATGAAAATGGAATTCAACTTATCAGAACCTTTGGGATATGCCCTGGCCAGCGGGGTCTTCAATGGAGACCCTAGAAGGGGGGACGGTGAATGAAAGGGACAAGAGACACGAAGAATGGCAGCAAGACAGGATTCCGATCAAGCTGCAAAGTTTATTTTTTCACCAGTTGATTAAATAGTGAGTGAAGCGGGAGCTTGTGCTTGGGGGTGTGGATCAGGGCGATTAGGTTGTTAGGTAACCTGACTGCAAGATGTTTTCTTGGGAAGGACAGGATAGCAGATGTCCCTAACTGACAAAAAGATAAGGAAGTACCAAGCTGTTTCTGGGGGCTGGCACTTGCCTAAGGCACCTAACAAGAATTCTGGAAAAGAAACCTGATACTCAGGAAACAGAAACTGAAAATTACCTGAGCTAAGATAGCTTAATTATAGCCAATACAGGTTTTGGTTCCTAACAGGGATACAGTTTTAATGAAAATTTATTGCTATGAATGCTTTAAAAAACAGGAAGATTTCAAAAAACAGCCTAGTGATGGATGTATCTAAAGAAGTGAATAAATTCTTAGGTACATATGGCCTACTAAAATTAAAACAAAATGTTATAAACAACTTAACTTGATCATCCATTAAAAATCAAGGCATTCAAAGCAATGACATCTCCCAGTGAAAAGTGTAGGACTGGGTGGATGCATAGCAGAATCCCTGCAAACACCCGTGCTTCTTAGACTGTTCCATAAGACAGGAGAAGAAAGGGTACCACCAGGCTCAGTAGATAAAGCCAAGGCCAGATAAGGACACAAAAAGGAAAACTATAGGCCAATCTCCATTGTGAACACAGACAAAAATTTCTTAATAAAATTTTAGCAAATTGAAATCAAGAACACATCAAGGNTATAACCAAGAGCAAGTTGGTTTCTTTCTATGGAAGCAAGGTTGATTTAACATATGCAANTCAATATGTGTAACTCAACACACAACAGAATAGAGAAAGAACGCACAGGGTCATCNCAATTGGTGCAGAAAAGGACTTTAACAAGCTTCAACATCCCTTCTTCACAAAAACCCTGAAACAAGGAATAAAGGGAACTTATCTCAACAAAATAAAACTGAAGCCAACATTTTACCAAATGAGGAAAAACTGAAAACATCTCTTCCAAAGTCTAGCATGAGATAATGGTGCCCACTTTCTTCACTGTTATTCAATGCCATGATTCAAGTCTTAGCTAGAACAATATGACAAAAGAAAGAAATAAAAGGGATACAAACAAGAAAACAGTCAGTCAAACTATTCCTATTTGCAGATGGCATAATCCTACACTTAAAGGACCCTGAAAGCTCTGTCAGAAATACCTGGTAGGCACTTTCAGACAAGTGTTTGAGCAAGGCACAGAGTCATCAGACACAACCAGCACCATTTCCATATACCAACAGGACACTCAATGAGAAAGAAACCAGGTGAAAATTTCATTCANAATATTCCTCACACAACAAACATCACTAGTACACAAGCTAGGAATAACCTACAGACATCTACAATGCAAATTTATGATAAAAACTAAAGAAGACACGATCACATAGAAAGACCTTCGACATTCAGGGATTGGCAAGATTTTGTTGTGAAAACGGCTGCAGCACCAAGAACAGATTCATTCCCCAACAAAAATTCCAACAGCATTCTTCACAGAGCTCGGGGAAAAAAAATCCGAAAATTCATATTGTAGACGAAAGTTTGTCCGGTTTCCCCGCCCNGCTCCCACGGCCCGCTTAGACCCAAATAAACACACAGAGGCTTATATCATTTTTAAACTATGGCCCTGGCAGGCTTTTCGCTAGCTAGCTCTTACATCTTAAATTAACCCATTTTATAAATCTCTGTCGCCACGTGTTCCACGTGGCTTTACCTGTGTGCCGTTACATGCTGTTGCTTTCTGGGTGGCAGAATGGCGTCTGTCCCTGCTCTGCTTCTGCTTCTCTTCCCCTAGTTGGAATGTCCCGCCTAACCTTATTCTGCCTCACCATTGGCCAAACAGCTTTATTTATCAACCAATCAGAGCAACACATTTTTAGAAAGACATTNCCATCATTCATATGAAGCAAAAAAGACTCCAAATGACCAAGGTGAAAGAGTAATTAGCAAAAAGCAATTCTGGAGGTATCACAGTCCTTGATGGATCTCAAATTACAGTACAGAGGTGTAGTAACACAACCAGCATGGTACCAGACATGTAGAGAAATGGGATCAACTAGAAGGCCCAAAAATAAACACAGCTACAGCTGCTGAAGTTCTGATAAAGGTGTCAAAACATACATTGGCAGAAGATGGCCTCTTTAACAAATGGTGTTGGGAAAGCTGGACTTGCATACACANAAGAAGGAAACTAGATCCACAGCTCTCACTCTGAACAAAAGTCAACTCAAAATGGATCAACTATCTTTATGTGACTCCTGAAACCCTAGAACTGCCAGGGGAGGACAACTCACAATACAGGTGTAGGCAAGACATTTANNAAAAAAACTCTATGACACAGGAAANAATCCTAAGAACTGACAGATTAAATTATNTGGAATAAAAGCTTCCACACAGGACAGAGACAATCACCAGAATGAAGAGATAGCTTGCAGAATGAGAAAAAAATCCTTGCCAACTACAATTTAGACTGAGGATTATTATTACAAATACATAAAGAACTGCAAAAATTAAACATTAAAAATTATCCAACCAGTAAGTGGGCTAATGAACTAAACAGTTTTCAATAGAAGACATTATAATATGGCTAATAGATACTTGAAAAGGTGTTCAACATCTTTAGCTATCAGGGAAACACAAATTGAAACTGCTATGAGAGTCCATCTTACCTCAGTCAGAATGNACATCATCAAAGCAACAAGTGACAAGAAATGCTGGCAAGGGTGTGGGAAAAGAGCAAACTGACAAACTGCTGGTGATAATGGACACTTGTTTAGCCACTGTGGAAATCNATGTGCAGATTTTTGAAAAATGAGGAATAGAACTACCAAATGACACAGNCCTCTCACACATACCTGAAGGGAGGGCTGCAATCAACATGCCACAGAGATACCCATGAATGCATACTTATTGCTACACCATTCACAGTAGCCAGGGAGTGGAGACAGCCTAGACGCCCATCAACAGACAGACACATGGTGAAGATGTGGTATGTGCACACAAGTGAATTGTATTCAGCCATAAAAAGGNATGAAGTCATGGCATTTTTAGGAAAATAGATGGACCTGTAAGTCATTCTGTTAAGTGAAATAAGTCAGACTCAGAAAAACAAACACTGCATGTTTCCTGACACATGTGGACTCTAGATCTAAAATTATGTATATGCATATATGCAGACAAATTTCTAAATGGTCTTATTAAATAAAAAACATGGAGCCAGACATAGAGGTGAAAAATCTGACAGAGATCAGAGGAATAGAAACAACCACTAGCTAACCTCACCTCACCAATTTCACAGCTTCTAAAGAGAGTGACTTCCTGTCTAAGCAGGCTTATATGCCTCTCTATTCGGCTAACTCATTTCCTCTCTCTGCCAAGCTACATCATTTCCTGTCTGTCTGTANAGACTTCCAGACCTCTATGGTTAGTGCAGGAATTTAAGGTGTGTGCCACTATGCTTGGCTCTTTTCCCAGTGTGACCTTGAACTCACAGAGATCTAGATGGATCCCTGCCTGCCAGGTGATAGGATTAAGGGAGTGTGCTACTGCTGCCTACTTCTATTTTTACTTATAGTGGCTAGCCTTTTTCCTCTGATCTTCAGATAAATTTTATTGGGGGACACGAATAAAATATCACCACGCATATNTATGTGGGGGAGATCATGAAACTTGACAGTAGATCATAAGAGGGGAAGAAGAAATCTTGGTGTGTGTGGAGGATGGTGGAGATGGCATAGATTATGCGGCTGGAAATTCGAGGTGTGTAATATCTTGGGGAAGGAGCAGAACCTGCTATAGAGGGCAGGGGCACAGCAGGGTGCACAATGGAACGAAGTATAATGATTCGTGTATGAAAACGCCACAATGAAACCCATTACTGTATACACTAACTTTCAAAACTTTTATCAGCAGGGATTTCACCCAGGAGGGACTAAGGGGCTGTGAAGGCAGCCGGCTGCAAATTTCAGATCAACACCCTCCACACTTAATCCAAAAAGTTAGTCATTGTCAATCTGAACTTCACATTTATTTATTTTGTGAGTGTGCGTATGTGGGGGCGTTTATGNCTGTGGGTTGCGGGAGTCAGTTCCGTCTTTCCACCACATTCCACGTCGTGGGTCCCAGGGCTACAACAGAGGTTGTCGAACTTGGTGGCAAGCGTCTTTATTCGCTGAGCCACCTTGTGGGTTCTTGGTCCTCATTTTTCTTTGCTGAACCCAGCACCGAAGCCCAGGGTCACCCTTGGTACCACACCTGCCTGACTGTGACATGGCTCACAATGCCTTCATCTACTGAGGCTGGGACAAAGGTCCCCAGCAGCTGCTTTCAAATGTCTCCCGAGCCACTACTGGCTTTNGGGCANGTNGAAGGCAGGAGGCGCATGCACTGTCAAGGCAGCTGGAAGAAACCTTGCCACTTGGCCCTCCAGGAACGAGTGTCAGCAGCTAAGTAGCTGGGTGAGGCTCCTGCCCCCGCTGCTGCTTCCCAGGGAAATCAATGATTTAGTTAAAGCCTGTCTGCCCCGAGCTGCGGATCCCGGCCATCCCAGNGGAGCCGCTCTGCGAAAGCCTTTTTATAAACCGGCAACAATTTACACTCCAAATGATGTCCTAATAAACTGCAGCNGCAGCCCTGCCAGGAGCAGGCCGGATAAACGCTGTCTTTTAATAAAACACATCGAGCCGGCCCTAGCAGGGCGCGAGCCCGCTGTGTGGAACATCCTGGCNGCACAGCCGGAGCCCAGATCTGGCGGGATCCCTGCACACCCCCACAGCGCTGGGCTGTTTGTGTTGGCTGGTATTCTTCCAGCTTTAGACAATGTGTCCCTGGGCTTTAGATTCCAGGGGTGGGAGGAGGCTTTGATTTCATTCTAGTATGCTCCACGGAAGATGCTGGCTTTCTAGTATCTAGAAGCCTCCAACCATGACCCCCTGCTGTCCCAGGAGACAGGAGCTCTGGCTAGGGATTGGGCCATTTGATTCACACAGTGAACCTGCCTCTTCCTAGCTGTGTGACCTTGGGTGCTTTCTTAGCCTCTCTGTGCTGCATGTTGTGACTTATTAAGTGGGGACAATGCTGGCACACCTTTCTTAAAACCGTGCAGTGATTAGCATACAGTAAGCGACTTAATGGCAACCGGTCTTATGGTTTTATTATGAAAANGCCTTCCTATGTCACGATTGAGAAATTCTTAGTACATAATAAAAGTCTAGTTAATGGTATAATATTTGTATTCTGNGATTTAGTNTAAGTACAGTCTACANCAGAAAGATCTTCAGANCTCTGAGATGAAGCTATGTCACTGTTAACCCTACCCACTGTTTCAGTGCCAGCTCCAGCAGCTGAGCAGAATAGATTTCACCCTCCTGTTTCACTCCTCAATGTATAGATGCAGGGGACTGCATTTCTTCAGCCCCTGTTCCCAGCATGCTCTCATTCTTTCCCGTGAGGTCTCATGTTTGAAATGGTGATTCTAACACCNTCCAGGATGAAGTGCCTGTAAATTCATGGTACAAACCAAGTGCACTTCCCTCTGTCATCCACCCAAGAGCAGGATGCCATTGCCACACTTCCTGGGAGTCAGGTGACTTAGGAGTTATGAGCATAAGATCTGGAGTCATTCACCTTGGGTTCCAAGGCTCCATCAAAGCTGGGTATCTTTGGGTAAGTTACTTAACCTCTCCTTGCTTTGCTTACATCACCTGGAAGATAGGAATAATAGCNNTGTGTGCATGAGTTAGTTGACTGAGATGGTCTAGCTGATGCAAGCTAGTCTAGTGTGTGTTAGACACTCAGTCAGTCTTAGGCTGGTGGTGTCCCAGAGTGGCNGNGTAGAGCTGAGGGGGTTGTCCACGAAGATCACATNGTTCCTTGGCCCTCTTGTTAGCCCAGCAGCAGCTGTCCACCATCTTTGACATCTCACTGTTGGCACATTCTGAGCTTCTAATCTTTCCACACAAGCTACCATTAAACGTCAACACTCTTATCTCATCGCGCACCAGCTGTTAGTTCCTTTGAACACAAGTGCAGGCCTTCACATTAATCCATATTTAATTTCATCTTGCTAGCTTTGGGCTGTGATTCCAATTGTTGGAGAATCTTTTGGATGCTCAATCTGTCATCCAACCGCAGCCAGCACTNCTTGTGTCCTGGCTCATGGACAAATGTATGCTATAAAACCTGAAGGAAGAGCTTGAGCTTGTAGAAGATTCTGTTCCTCATGCCTGCCCAGGGCTCGTGTTTCATTTTGGGGCTGTTGTATCTCTCTATCTCTTCGAGGAACTACCTGAACCCATGTCGCATGGTTTGGGGGGAGTTGTCAATCACAATCCAGGTGCCAGAAGTGAGTTAATGGGCCAATCATATCATTTCTCTGGGATTTAATGGTTCAGACAAATGACAGGAGGAACTCCACAGGAACAGAAGAGAAAGACAGAAAAATAAAAACAGGTTAGAACTAGTTCGTCTTTGGAATTGCTCCTGTCCATAGTTTCCTACCCCACAGGTCCCTAATGCCACCTTTCTCTGTGCATGGTGTCATGGCTCTTAACTTGGCCTCTGATGCAGTAAATTAGTTTGCTTATTGCCACAGAGTCCTGTGTAACAATGATCACACAACTCTGACTTGAAACNCTAAGCTTGTATGTTATGAGTCTATGGATCCCTAAGCTCTGTCTGCTCAGGA
>LZPO01066273.1:791498-808394 GCA_001675575.1 Neotoma lepida
GACCCCAAGCATCTTTTCCCCCACTTTCACACTGCATGCATCCTATTGCCTCCCCCAACTCCCACAGCAATATATATATACAGAATGGAATTTTATTTGACCAGGTCTTTTGTCTGAGAGAGTTTGCAGGCATTTTGGACTTGGCTATCTACAGAAAGGAAGTTCTGTGCAAAGTGAGAGAAGAAGGATGTTCAGTGTGCCTGAGGCAGAAGGAATAAGTGCTAAGAAACAGCCTCAGGGGCCAAGCCTTTGGCAGAAGGGAAATTTGAAAGACATCATATATGAAACAAAGGAAGCAAGAATAGGATCAGTTAGAGGGGAGGTGGCTGTTGAGACTCTGCAGACACAGATGAACATGGCTTAATTAGACAGTGTACCATTAAGTTGAAAAATGACACAAGAGCCTAGATCTTCTTAGGTATCAGTTAGCCTGTGATACAAGGATGCTTCCAATGCTAGGACCCCCCCCCCCGTCCCCCAGGAGGGCAGACACAAAGGAGTGTGAGCTGAGCCAGCTCCATGCCAAGGCATACACAAGGGTCTATCACCTCCTTATCCACTGGGATAAGGTTGTGGCTGTGGACAGATCTTAGTCACACAGTGTGCCTCAACTTGAGAAAAAGAATGTGCCTCTGTTTTGAGAGGACTTTTTGGAAGAAGTGCATGTTAGCAGAGAATTTCTACTGCAGAAACTATTGGCCTGGGGTGTGAGCATTTCTACATCTNTTGGGACAAATAAAAAATGATATATGATGCAAACAAAACAAAAGGTATTAACTGTGATATAGTACCATGGGCCACCAAGCCTGTGATAGTGTGAATCAGATGCCCTAAGCAACTTACCACCAATTCCTCCCTCTTGAACTCTACAACANTCTGACTGCACAGGCCATACCTACACAACACACTTGTCTTCAACAGCTCACAGGACGCAGGTACCCAACCATAGGAATAGTGGCTTTAAAAGGAAAATAGGTCAATGTAAGAAAGCTGGATTATCCCAGGGACATGAACCATAAGAACATAGTGGGAGTATATTATAATAGGGCATCTTTGCTAGGTGATGCTGGTCAAGGGGACACTCTTTCTTTAACAACCCCTTGACTGTCTGTCTCTTATCTGTCCATGTCCATTTGCATCCATAGAAGGTACTGTAGAAATGAGAGGAAGCAGGGAAAGAGACCGGAGAAATGAGGAGGATAGATGGACTAGGATGGCTAGCCTCCTTCTAAAGGTGGGGTTGNTTAGGGAGGTGATGGACTTGTAGAAATGAGGGCATGGGGCAGACTTCTGATTTCCCAACAGGTGGGGGGATGATGCTGATGTTGCTGGTTCTTGGACCACTTCCAACAAAGGGCCCTCAAATTTCCTTGGCTCCCACCTTTACCATGGGTTACGTATCCTAACCCTTCGTGGATTCTCTGCTGTCTCTGTGACTTTCCAGTGATTTCTCCAGCGAGTTTCCTGGGGAAATTTGTTTTTCAATTCCAAGGAACCACAACTGAGTGTTGGTGTGTCCCTACTGCTTAAATTCACATGATGGAATCCTACTGTCCAATGCCATATCATTTGGTAGTGGAGCCTTTGAAATATAGTTAGGCCATTAGGGTGGAGCCTTCACAGATGAGTTTAGTAACAACTGGGGAAATCGCTTAGTAGGTAATTGCTGTGCAATCATCAGGATCTGAGTTTGAATTATCAGCATTTCTGCAAAAAAACAAACAAACAAACAAAAAAACTGGAGTGGTGCACATACCTGTCACCTCAGCACTGGGGAGGCAGAGACAGGAGGATCTCTGGGACTTGATGGCCAGCTAATCCAGCTGGATCATCGAGCTCCAGGTTCAGGGAGAAATGTGTCTCAAAAACTGAGGTGGAAAATGGCTGAGGAAGACACCTGATGGCAGCCTTCGGCCTGAACACACACGTGCACAAGAGGGTATGTAAGGTTCAATAGCTTCCTTTCTGAGCCATGAGAAAATAAGAAAATGCAAACCAGGAATGGGCTTCCACCAGACCTTGGGTCTGCCAGCACCTTGATCTCAGGTGGCCCAGCATCTGTATAATGGGTTATATATCAAATATTCCCCACAAGCTCATGTGTTGAAAGCTTGGTTTCCCAGATGATGGCACTATTTTNGAGGTTTCTGGAAACTCTTGGAAGTAAGCCCTAGCTGGAGAATGTGTGACTATTTTGAATGTTGTACATGGTCCTCATGCACTTCCTTTCTGTGTGCTTCCTATAGATCATGAGGTGAAGAACTGTCTTTGCCACGTAGGCCCCACACCATGGTGTTTTGCCTTAGCCCATGGCGGGGGACAGGGGTCAAGTGACCATACACTGAACCCTGGGAAACTGTGAAACAAAATAAGTCTTTCTTCCTTTAAATTGCTCTCTCAGGTTTTTNTCAAGGTACACAGAAGAAATGTATTCCTAGCAGAACTGTGAGAAATAAATACTGTAGCTCTATTCATGGTTTGAATGTTTGCGTCTCTTTAAAATTCTTGTTGTAACACAATTCCCTTTGCTACAATACTAAGACATGGCAANTTCAGGTTATGAGGGTTCCCCCTTTGGGAATGACATTAATGCTTTTGTTTACAAAAAGCTTCCCACAGAGCTTTGCCATTTTGTTTTTCCAACAGGAGGGGACACGTTATTTAAGACACCATCTTGGAAGCAGGGGCCAAATCCTCATCAGATACCTAACATTTTGAAGCTTTCGTCTTCGACTTCCCAGGCTCCAGAAGAATGATAAACGAATTCTGACTGTTATCAAATTCCCAGACTAAGATATTTTGTTACCACAGTAAGAACAGATTGAGAGGGCCAAGAAGCTTCTGTTTATTTGTTACAGCAACTCAAAGGGAATAAGACAGAAACCTTGAGTAAACAACAGGCAGCTTGAGTAACCCAGAAGAAACTGTGAGTGATAGCCCAGGGTCAGATCCATGAAGGAGAGGAACTGGGGACCTGTGGGAAACTGAGTCTGGGAGCAGAACAGGCTGTGAGAGGCAACTTTGATCAGAGCATGCGCTTTAGTTCTGAGGCTCTGGACACACAAGGATGTCAGACTCCTGTTTCTGGGCTTTGTGTGGTTTGAAGGAACAAGCAACAACACCCACCAACAAAGGAATCTACCTCTAATCTGAAAAATGCCAACAAGAGAGAGTCCCCATGTGCCACCTCTCCTTACAACAGAANCCTCCAAAGAGACAAAATGGGGATGGCAATGATTTGGCAAGATTCCCTGAAGAGGTAGACTGGTAGAGAAGAAAGCATGAATGTAAAAGGTGAACAAGTGTATAGAAATATTCATTAAATAATAAGAAAAATGCAAATGAAAATAATAACAAGATACCACTTTACACTCCTGGNCAAAGAATCTGGGCAGGGCTGGGTTTGGGTGGGGAAGGGCACCTCTGGAAGCCTTAGGTCTCCAGAAGGAATGGCAGCCAGTACAGGCAGTACCGAGTGTCGGCAGAATGCTCTGACACTAAAAGCAATTGAGCATCTGTGTCTCTGACCCCTGCTCCCAGTAGAACTGAGGATGACAATGAACCCANTGTTATGGCAGCNTNGGAGTCCGTCACTGGAANGGTGGAAAGTCAGAGCAGCAAGACCAGTGGCTCAGAGAGCATGAGGAGCAGGTCTCAGAAAGTTTAAGGCCATGCTCTCCTTCCGAGGCATGGGGCAAGGGCAAGGGAAAGGGACTGACCAATTCAGTAGAAGAAAGGAAGGGTTTTGTGCAGATTATTGATGTTATTACATAAGTTGAAAAATACTAAACGAAAAAGAGTCAGGTAAGGCACTGTCTTAGGGCTTCTATTGCTGTCAAGAGACACCATGACCACAGCAACTCTTATAAAGGAAAACATTTAATTGGAACAGGCTTACAGTTTCAGAGGTTTAGTCCATTATCATCACGGCAGGAAGCACGATGGCACGCAGGCAGACATGGTGCTGGAGAAGGAGCTGAGAGTCTACAACCAGATCCTCAGACAGCAAGGAGAGAGCCACACTGCGCCTGGCTTGGGCTTTTTAAACTTCAAAGCCCACCCCCAGTGACATTCTTCCTTCAACAAGGTGACACTCACTCCAACAATNCCACANCTCCTCATCTCTCTCAGGTAGTGTCACTCTTTAATGACCAAGTATTCACATATTTGAGCCTGTTGGGGACATTTCTATTCAAACCACCACAGGTGCCTAGCTCTGCTGCCTAGTTGAGGCAGGAGGTTCCCAACTTCAAGGCTAGCCTGAGCTACATAGTGAGACTTTGACTTGGAAAAATACAAAAGAAATACAAATGAACAACCAAAGAAACCAACAGAAACCAACAAACAAACCTGAAAAAGACAAAAGGAACCTTTCCAACCCCCTAAGGTCTCTCTNTGTTGCACTTCCATAGGATAGGGGCAGGGGTAAACAGCTTGCCTGTCAGTTCANGGTAAATTTAGCAAGGAACACAGTAGGTCNGGGCCTGCCCTAGAAGGGTTTTCCCACCACCATGCTCTTCTNTTTCTGGAATGTCTCTGTTTTCTCACATCCAGTCTTCCTGGGTATGGTCTTCCTGAGAGAGGATTCCNACTTGTGAGTGAACTAAGTTGGTGAATCTATTGGGTANTGTAGCCACAGCAGGTGATGATGTCATGGCAGGCAGGCAGTTTTCAGTATCTGTGGATTCAACCCAATGAGGATTAAAATTACTTTAAGAAAGTATCTGCAGTGAACATTTGCAGACATTTCTCTTATCATTCTCCAAGTAATATCATACAAGAACTGTTTATACAGCATTCAATTTGTGCTAGATATTGTAAGTAAACTAGAGATGGTTTAGACTTCTATCATTTATACCTTAAACTTTAAAGCATGTGGGAGGGTGTGGGCATCCACAGATGTGGGCATGGTGGGGCGGTGGAGAGCCAATTCCCAGCAGTTACAGTGTGACAGTGGCCTGTCTGTTCTGAGGACCCATCAGGGAACTGTTTCATCAGCCCATTCAGAGGTGAGGACTGGATCTGCATTTGCTAATAGCCTGGGTTGTAAAATTAGTGTTTTAGCATTCAGATGACTCTGGTTATCTGTCAGGTTTGGCCACTGAGGGACCAGTGATTTTCAATACGGATGGCATGACGCAATCACTAGCAGAGAGAAAACCAACCAACCAACCAACAACCACGCAATCACTAGCAGAGAGAAAACCAACCAACCAACCAACCAACCACACAAAGAAGTGTCTGAGTAGTTCTAGAGTGATGGAATCTTCATGAGTGGCTTGTCTGTAAGGGACTTTGCTGAGAAGGATTGTCCCAGAGAAATTCCTCTGTACATGTAATCATTGGGGGTGCTTGTTAAACATACAACTTTTCCTGTTGCTTCTTTGGAAATTCTGGTGTGAATCATCAGACTTTAATTTTTTTACATTTATTACATTACATTTATTTATTATTAATTAGGAACAAGCACATGGCAAAACACACACGGAGGCCAGAGAAGTCAGTCCTCTCCTACATGTAAGTTCCAGGGATGAGATCAGGTTGTCAGACTTTGTGGCAAACGCTTTTGTCTGCCGAGCCATCTTGCTGGTCCAAACTTCATATTTTTTAACAAGTGTACTTGGCCTTCCATAATTTTGGGCTCCACACTGATGAATTCAGCCAACAACAGATCCAAGAAACTTGGAAAAAGATTTGTGTCTGTGCTAAACACACACAGACTTCTCTTTCTTGGTGATATTCCCTGAGGACCACAGTCTAACAGCCATTTACATGATGTCTACATTGTATCTGGTATTCTAAGTCATCTGGAGATGATTCACCGTGTGTGACAGAATGAGTCAGGGTTGTATGCAAATAGAGTGTCACCTCGGGTGTCTTGACACCCTCCAGATAAAAAGGGATATGGCTGTACAAGTCCTGCCCCAACTACAGCTGCAGGATAAAGGATCTCCTTTTCTCTGATAAAGAAAGGNGTCTCCTTTANTNTTGTCTTGGAAGCCCTTCTCCCGCTTCTAACTCTGGCTGATAATCTTTCTTGGAAGAAACGGTGCATTTGGGACAGAGCTTTTGTTGTCTGCTCACCAGNACTTAGCCCTGAGTTCTCTAGGTCCCTTGGTGCTCAGACAGACACTTATTTATGCAGTGACAACTTTGTAACTTGTCTCATGAGTCTCTCCTTTATCAGTGCTATGTTCCCTGGAGGCAGGATATGGCTCTCCTTGTCTACAGATCTTCCCATCATGGAGGGGATAGGGATGTTGTTACTTATAAGCTGGCTACTAGGATGCTCTTCATCTAGCCCTGGCTTTGCAGCAAGTGCCCTGGGTTGAAANCAATCTTTGTAGACCAGGCTGGCCTNGAACTCANAGAGATCCACGTGCCTCTGCCTCCCAAGTGCTGGGATTAAAGGCNTGNGCCACCACCACCTGGCCTAGGTTGAACCATTTCTTATCAGCTTTATCACATGACACTGAGAGACCCCTGTTCTCTTTTGGATCAGAGACTATTCCAAGTTCCTTTTGGAGTCATTCTCAAGAACCTCTGGCATCATCTGAACTGAGACACTCAACTGAGATAAACGGCTTCAATCTTACCTCAAATAGGCAAAGGACATGCAACAGCCTATTTTACAGGAGAAAAATACAAGTGACCCATGCATGGGTAATAATAATAATTAATAATATTCAATAAAATCATAGCCTTTTGCCTGGCAAGGATANAGGATTATTAATAGAGTGCACTGTCCATGAAGGGACTGTGAAAACAGGTGNCCCTGTTAGTGGGAATGGTGAATCGGACCAGGAAAATCTGGTTGGATATATAGAAAATTTAAATGCCCACATCACTGAAAACGTAATTCTAGTTCTAGCAATTTGCTCTATAGAGCTGGTCATAAAAGAATGCAAAGATGTGGGACAGAGAGTCTACAGCAGTGTCCCTCATGGCCATGAAACACTGGGAAACTGTCCTTGTCCACCAACAGAGCGGGTAGGCAGCTCTGGCACCTGGAATCCCTGCAGCTGCTAATGAGGATGAGGGTGGACCTGTGTAGACAGATATGGAAAGATTGCTATATTGATAAAGCAAATCTTATATTAATTACATAATGGAGTTTCCTCAGCTTGCTTGACTCTCTTAAAGCCTTTATTCAGCAGCGACAATAGAGATGGACGTGGATGCTTCGACTCCTGACTCCATCACACTGGAGTCCTGTGATGTTGCTCCAGTTTCTTCACGTCTTCGGACGTCAGAGTCTTTATGTTTAAAATGGAAGTCGTAACAGCTACTTTATAAAATTCCTACCTTGTTCACAGAGATTACGTGGGAGTTCAGTCAGTAGAGTTGCCTAGCATGTTCGGGGCTTGGGTTTGATCCCTGCATTACATAAAGCTGGGCATTGCCTTGCAGGCCTGTGATCCCAGCACTTGGGAGGTAGAGGAGAGCAGGATTAGGAGTTAAAAGTCGTCTTCAGCTACATATGGAGTTGGAGGCCAGCCTGGGCTACATGAAACCCTGTGTACAAAACAACAAAACAAAATGGTATATATAAAATCTTCAGTGCAATGTAAAANTCAATCAGTCTTAGTTCCCCCTTCCTTGAAAGTAAAATTGAAGTGGTATAAACAGAGGTCTGGATGTAGAGGAAGGCCCTTATCTATCTCAGTTGAATGTATTGTCTAGATCAGCCCAGTCCTTTTCCTGGAGTCTGTATGCCAGGCAGTCTGCAGTTTATGCCGGGGAGTGAGGCCGTGTAGGGATTAGAGGATTCATTTAGCCTGCCTTTGTCTAATTCGGTCCAAATTCACTTGTTATCTATCTTACTGAGCTATTGTTGGATGCCTTTAAGGCAGAAATCTAACGAAAACTCTATTTTAGTGCCCAAAGTGTAAATCCTCTCTTGAGTTTGGAAGGTAAGGAAAATGAGTGTTTAGCAGGCAGAGGCGTCCTGTTATGATTTAGGATGAGTCTGTTTCTACGAAGATATTTGCTTATGGTCCACCCCCAGGTCTAACTTCTATCTTCCCAGTTTCTACTAGACACAAGAAGAGAGATCGTTCTTTTTCCTCTTCACCCTAAGAAAAGCAGTGTGAGTGTANCGAGAGAAGTGCAGTCTCAGCACCAAGGAGCCCAGAGGGAATGGTGGAGACTGCAACAAAGAGGAAACCACTCTGCCTCAGGGTGAGCAGCTGACTTCCAGCCTGAACTGGTGATGCCANCCAGAATTAGAAGCCTGCTACTGTCCCTTTGTCTAAGCTGTCAAGGGAAGCCGTTTCATTTTGTTTTGTTNCTTGGTTTTTGTTTTTTCAGTGATGGCAACTATCCTTGCAAATAGGAAAACAAGTGAAGACCCAACACACCACAGGCTTGAGGAGACACATCTGAGCCACTTGTGGCCCAAGGACCCANTTGGCAACCTTGATCTCAGCGTCTTCACCAAGCATATGTGAGAAAAGAATGCCGAGAGAGATATGTGTGAGAGAGAATGTAGAGTGCTTGCTCTGCAAGTGTGAGGACCTGACTTTGTATCTCCAACACCCACAGGAAAGCTGGGTATGACAGTGCACACCTGCGACCCCAGTGCTGGGGTCAGAAGGACAGAGATGGGCAGATCTCAGGGAGACCAGCCAAACAGTGAGCTTCAGGTTCAGTGAGACACCCTGTCTCNAAAANAAAATACAATAGGGAGGACAGGTGATTAAGGAGGCCAGCCTGATGTCATCCTCGGGCCTTTGTGGGTGCCACACGGGGGAACACACCCTCCCTTTCTCACCAACCCATCCACCCCCCAAAGAACCCAGAGAAGGAGCCTGGGAGTCAGGCTCTGCTCAGAAAGCAGACGNCACACTGAGATAAGCCTAAGTGAGGAGCATTTAGATTAAATAAGGCGACCACAGAAATGTGGCGGGGTGATGGGAACACTGGGTAGTGGGGACCTGGGGTACCTGGGGGATGATGGTATTGTAGAGGGTGAAGCCACAGTGTTGTTGTCTCTGTGCTGGACAGTTTTATGTCAATTGACACACGCTAAAGTCATCTGAGAGGAGGGAACCTCAACTGAGAAAACGCCTCCATGAGATAGGGTTGTAGGGTGNTTTCTTAATTAGTGACTGATGTGGGAGGGCCCGGACCATTGTGAATGGTGTTAGCTCTGGGCTGGTGGTCTTGGGTTCTCTAAGAAAGCAGGCTGAGCAAGCCGATAAGCTGTGTTCATCCATGATCCTGCAGCAGCTCCTGCCTCCAGGTTCCTGCCCCATTAGAGTTCCTATCTTGACTTCCTTCATTGATGGTCTACAATGTGGAAGTGTAAGCCAAATAAGCCCTTTCCTCTGCAACTTGCTTTTGGTCGTGGTGTTTCATTGCAACAGTGAAAACCCTGACTAAGGCAATTTCCTTGTCTCCAAAGGGAAGGAGAATTATGTAGAGCAAGTAAGCTCTTGGGGCTGACAAAGGAACAGGAAACTGAGAGCACAGGAAGCTGGCTGGGAGCTCCCCAAAACCTGACTTCAAGTCTACTTGTGTCTCAGTGAGTCCCATGCCACCGATACAGCACTGAGCATGCGATAGATGCCCAGTAAATCCTTCCTGAAGATGAGATGCTTGAGCAACATGGGACATTGATACAATAATCTCAATATGGAACCTTCCTGCCATCTTCTCGGGGACTGGACCTCTCCAAGCTGTAGGCATCTGAGTGAGAAGAGCCTGGATGGGAGAGCTATGTCCCAGTACCACTCTGGGATTTCCTGGCTCAGAGAGCAAAGCCTAGAGCCTCTTCCCCTCACCAGCTGCCTCCCTCTCACCAGCTGGAAATAACTGTGGGAACAAGTGGCTTGTGTCTGTGCATATTTCTCACTTGGCAAGTCAGCAAGCAAGCAGTTGGATTAGAGGATCAGGCCTCAAATGAATGGCTAATGGCATCTGTGAGATGCTTCCCAGAGGATGAGAAGCAGGTGGCAGGGTCCTTGCTGAGATGCAGGGTCCTAAGGCAGGTCCCAGGCCTCTGTCCTGGAAAAGCCTGAGGAATGAGCAGGAGGCACTCACCCCTTCTCATTTAGCCACAGCTGGCTTGACCTATGTACTCATAAACCAGAGCAAACCCAGTTTGTTTGCAGCTAATCAATACTTATCAAATGTATACTATGAACCAATCTTGTCCTAGGTGGAGAAGGCAGATCCGTGACTGACAGGCACCCTCTTTTCCCTTCACCTAAGTTTATAGTGTGTGCTTCAAAGGCCCAGAAAGCTCCTTAAAATGCAGATTTTAGGACCCAGTGACTGCATATTTTGACATAATAGGTCTGAAGTGGGAAGCAACAATCTGTGGTGTGTGTGTGTGTGTGCGTGCGTGCATGCATGCGTGTGTGTGTGTGTGTGTGTTGTATGTATATATGTGGATGTGCTTGCCTGTGCCGGCACATGTAGAGGCCAGAGGTTGACGTCAGGTATCACCCTCCATCATTCTCCACTGTTTTTGTTGAGCCATGGTCTCTTAAAGAATATGGAGCTCTCTTTTTGAATAGTTTGGCCAGCCAGCCAACCTCCTGGATCCATGTGTTTCTGGCCCCAGTTCTGGGGTTGCAGATGCATGCCACTATGCCTGGTTTTTAGAGTGGGTGCTGGGATCCAAACTCAGGTGTGTGTGTGTGTGTGTGTGTGTGTGTGTGTGTGTGCATGGAGGACAGCTTCAGGTGTCTTCCTTAATGATTCTCTACCTTTTTGAGGCAAGAACTCCCACTTTTACCTAGAACTCCCCAATTTGGCTATCTCTCCCTCAAGATCTGGGATTATTAATGGGCTCCTAGTCCTGAGTATTTCATGTGGATTCTGGGTATTGAATTCAGGTCCCCAGGATTTCATGAGAAATTCTGCTAAATGAGCTACTTNCCTAGCGTTGACCTCAAACCATTGACCATTCTGTTTCAACCATCTTAACTCTGAATTTACAGGTGTGTGCCACCAGGCCTGGCATGAGCAGGGTGTTTACAGGCATGCACCACCAGGCCTGGCATGAGCAGGGTGTTTACAGGCATGCACCACCAGGCCTGGCATGAGCAAGGTGTTTACAGGCATGCACCACCAGGCCTGGCATGAGCAGGGTGTTTACAGGCATGCACCACCAGGCCTGGCATGAATAAGGGATTTACAGGCATGTGCCACCAGGCCTGGCATGANTAANTTGTGATTTTCCCTGTTTGGTTGTTATTTGGTTTTAGTGGGAACTGAACCTAGAGCCTTGCACATGCCAGGCAAGTACTCTGCCAATGGGTAACATCCCTAGCCTTCCTTCCTTTTATTTTTTTATGTATNTTTTTGAGACAGGATCTGATGTTACTTGGACTTGAACTCACTTATAGCCCAGACAGGCCTCAAACTTTTAATCCTCTTGNCTTAACCTCCAAATTACCAGGATGGCAAGCATATTCCAGATGGCACAAATCTGCATTTTCTTAAACCAAGCATCCTAGATGNTTCTCCTGCAACTGGCCTTAGCCGTGACCTGAGGATCATCTGGTCTACCAGGTTCTGTGCCTATTAAGGAAGACAATTGTACCAGACTCCCTTAAACTGGAATTATGCTTTGCCTTAGGGTTTCCAGGGGACATAGAAGGAGGACAATTTAGCTGAGGAAGCAGCTCAGCTGGTAAAGCATTTGCCTAACATTTGTGAGGCCCAGGGTGTGATTCCTAGAAAAGAATGACAGTAGGAGAAAAAATTCAAAATGGCAGAAAAAGAGCGGGGGAGCNCTGCATTTTCNAAATTATTATTGAAAATCACCAGGAAAGGCTCTGCGCTGGAGATCATATGCCATCTTTCAGAAAGGCCAGCCCAGCCAATTTCCTATCACTATGGGAAGAAATCTCTTCTCCAGTTGGATAGCCAGTNAATGGTTGCAAGAAGGCCCTGCTGTTTAAAAAGTTAATAACACTGAAAACAAAGGTACTAATCTTTAAATGCTTCTCACGGTGTGACCATCTCTTTGTAGAGGAGCACGGGGAACAACAGGTTCAAGGCCCTATTTCAGGCTCGCTCTGGGTGTGCCTGTATTGAGTGGAGTGGCANGCAGAATTGCCTGTACATTTCTGTTATGATTTCCTGTTGTTGAATTTCTTTCCAAATACAAGAAGTAAGATTAGTAGAAATTAAATGCACACATGATACAATTCTGTGCTCATGATAGACCATGAAAGCTGCCCAGTGCTTGCCTTTCCCANTTTGGGGAAAGTTTAACATGCCGCCAAGCCTGCCTCCAAGTCTNCCTTTGTAGGAACACAAGTCCTTCAACTTCACACCGTGTGACCCGAAGGGTATCACACCTATGCTTTGCACTGAACGATTTTCAGAGGTGCTGTTCACGTAGGCTCAGTGTAAATGATGCGCCTGGAACTGTGCAGTGCACAACCTGCATGACTATGTTGTCTCCAAAGACATACGAGCAACCCTGAGAATCTGCCCCAGGCTTGTGATTGGGTAGTCAGGAAGCACACCTATTTTATTGCTATCAACAATACAGTGCCGGAAANTCAGACAAATGAAACACCCCAGAGACCCTANGTATCCGTATTTCCAATCACACTGAACATACGTTCTTCACTCCACAAGTGCCAATTTGTATTATTCTGAGTTCCACTGAAATTGGCCCAAGCCCCTGGGGCACTTCTTGCCTAGTTTCACTTGTTACCCTGGGATAATTGGTTTAAAACTGATTACTGGGTCACTAATTATGGGGCCTATTGACAGTGTATTTCAGCTTAGAGAAGCAATTAAAAAGTTCACCCTAATTAATCAGGGGTAATTAACAGGTCTTAAATTTCGTCAAGAGATTAATTATCAAGAAATCCAGAACAAATCAATGTGTGTTCCAGGAGGGTGAGCAGGGACTTGGGCAAGGGGTTTGGAGGTTATCTGACTCGTTCATTCATTCACTTAACAAATGTTTACTGAGCACCTACATGGTGCCAATCCCAAGCACAGGTATTGTTGTCACAATCTGGGTGTGGTACTTACATGCATTGTTTCATTAAATCTTTTTGATGGGGCTGGAAAGATGGCTCAGTCAGTAAAGAGCTTACTGGGCAACCATGAGGACCTGAGTCTAGATCCTCAGCACCCCCACAAAAAGCTGGACCCATCATCATGTGCTTTGGGGAGATTGGAGACAGGCAGAGCTCCTGGGCTTGCCAGCCCGTTACCAGATGATCTTGACACTGGGGAGGCAGAGATAGGACAACCCTTGGGTTCTGACTAGCCAGTCTAACCAATTGGTGAGCTCCTGGTTTAGTAAAAGGCCTAGTCTCAAAAAATAAAATGGAGAGCAATAGAGGAAAAGACCCTACGCTGACCTCTGGCCTCTATGTGCACATACATCTGCACATGCGCACATAGACACATACATACGCAAAATAGGTGCAACATAACCATGGAATTTGCCTGAGCATAGTTTATCATTCTGCTTTGTAGCCTGCTGTAAGAACTCTCAAGCTTTGTAGTGTTTTTCATTCCATTGTAGCACCACACTAGTCTAACCCTCTCTAATCCAAGGACTGTAAGGGAGGGAAAGGTAACTCTCAAGGAAGGAACAGGGCAGTTCCAGTCGTTAGAATCGGTGACAAAATAATAGGAGGGGTCTCTTCCTCCACAGGCGCTAAGTGACTCCAGGAGTACACAACCATCTGCAGCTGAGCTGCCTCTGTGTCTACCATGTAAAGGCTGGGAGACATCTTTTCTTTAAAATCTCTTGATAAGAAAAGCCGAGTGGAAGCTGGAGCTCTGGTTGCGTTCTCCCAGGTTCTGCTTCTGGTGCCTCACTCCCCAGCACCCCCACTTCTCCCCAGCACCCCCACTTCCCTTCTGTGATGTACAGTTCCAAGCACTCATCACTACTTGATATGCTGTCTTCCTTGTTCATCACACACCCTTTGGCAGTAAGAAGTAAACTCCTTGTGGAAATCGCATTCCTTGCTGTGTCTCCTATGCGTAGGCCAGTGCTTACTCAAACAGGTATAAAACCACTCCCCCCCTGGAGCAGAAGTATGCC
This sequence comes from Neotoma lepida, assembly GCA_001675575.1. Taxonomy (NCBI): domain Eukaryota; kingdom Metazoa; phylum Chordata; class Mammalia; order Rodentia; family Cricetidae; genus Neotoma; species Neotoma lepida. The sequence goes on from LZPO01066273.1 coordinate 805,537, forward strand.
GGCTGGGATATTCAAATTGTTAAACTCTGAGAGAACAAAGAAGAAGCCAACCCAGAGAAAAGGAGAAGACACCAGAACAACTAACCAGAAAACTACTTTACCTAAGCATTATCTTTCTGCTTGCTAGCTTGCTGCAAGAACTCACAAGCTTTGTAGCCTTTTTCCCTGGAGCTCTTTGACCAGCCAGTCTAGCCAATCAATGAACTTCAAGTTCAGTGAGAGACCCTGCCTCAAAATAAGGTTGAGAGCAATAGAGGGGGACATGAGATGTCAACCTCTGTCCTCCACACCTAGACCAGAGGTTGATGCTGGAAGTCCTCCTCTAACATTCCCATCTAATTTTTAGAAAGGATCTCTCACTAAACCTGGAGCTCACCATTTCTGCTAGACTGGCTGGTTACCGAGGTCCTGGGATCTGCCTGTCTCCATCCCTGCCCCCGAGTGCTGGAATTACAAGTACATATCATACCTGCCTTTTACATAGGGTCTGGGGATCCTAACTTGCGTCCTCATGCTTTCATGGCAAGCACTTCACCCACTGAACCCTCTCCCTAGGCCACCAACTGAGCTTTCTAAGATGCAACTCTGATTGTGTTACTTCATCACATGAGCCTGGCAATGCTTCCTGCAGCTCTTAGGTTAAATCCCAAGCTCTTAGCCAGGTTCTATAGAAAGCAGATTCTAAGATGCAGTTCAGCACAAAGCATGCNTGTTAAGAGGTCTACCCTTGGGATCCTCACCCGTGAGAGGGGGAAGGGAATAGAGCTCTAGGGAGCAGAGGTATGAAATAGGCCTACAGCAGCCTCAGCTAATTCCCAAGGAGCTCCGGACTTCAGCCTGTGTATCACAGTTCTCCTCAGTTCTGTCAACGCTTTTCACCCTCATTGTCTATGAGGTACCCCATGAAGAATGTGGTAATAGGTGAGGCTGCAGCCAAGGCCGTGCCTGAGGGATCTGACAGTTGAAGGCTGAACAACATGTGTCCAGAATCAAGAGTGACCATTCCTTTCTTGAAAATAGTCTGAGGGGTATGGCACAGTGTTGCCATACACAGACACACCGTTCTTTGCAACCTGCCTACTGTATGCCTCTTCTGTCTCATTTTAAAATTAGTCTATCATTTGTTATCTATGTTTTCAGGCACATTATCTTTTCTTTCCAGACTCCCAATTCACCACATACTTTCATACCCCAGGACCTTTGCAAACACTGTTCCTTTAGTCTAGAAGATTCTTTTCTGCATTCCTAGGAATGAAGGAAACTCCCTCCTTCCCATCTAGACACTCATCTAGTTCTCAGGTCTCTGCCCAAGTGTAGCTTTCTCTGGGGAACTGTTCTGATCTTCTGCCTAGCATAGGACCCTGATACACACTTTCAAAGCTTAGGTACCCATTAGTCTTGGAGCTAGCAAGCAAGGGGCTCATGGAGAGCTACTTTGTTCCTGGAAGTTGTGTGTAGAAAGAGACAGGAGAACCTGGTGAGCAGGCTTGATGAGAGTAGTGTAGGAGAAAGTTTTGTCTGGGTCCCACCAGGTCCCATGTTTCTCAGGCCTGGTGGTCCTGCAGCTGCTTATAAAATAATTACTCAGAGTCTTATGTTAATTACAACTGCTTGGCCATTAGCTCAGGTTTATTACTGACTAGCTCTTACACTTAAATTAACCCATTTCTATTAATCTATGTTTTGCCNCGTATTCTGTGGCTTTACCGGTCTGCTGGCATGTTGTTTCTTCGGCAGCGGCAACTGGCATTTCCTCACTCAGCCTTTCTCTTCCCACAATTCCCCTTGTCTGCTTCTCCCACCTATACTTCCTGTCTGGCTACTGGCCAATCAGCATTTTATTTATCAACCTATCAGAGCAACACATATTCACAGCATACAGAAAGGCATCTCCATCAGAGTAAAGTAGGAGANCTGAGTCCAGTATGTGGAGGGGCTGATTCTCCTTAACATTTAACTCAGAGATTTGGAAATTCTTCTGTTTCCCTTATGCTATGCTGGGACTAGAACTTAAAAGGAGCAGTTGGTACCAGACCCTTAGTGAGGGGCATCACATGAAGTTAAAATTGAGGAGTATAAACTTCAGAATATTTGTCAGCCATCTCTCCTCACCAGAGGGATCCTCTTCTTTGTAGTAAGTGGTGGAGATCCACAGTCTGGCATGACTGACTATTTCTAATACATGAACCACATCCTCACTAAACACTGTTTAAACAACTCTATGCTGCTTTTGCTTGCCAGATCTCCCTAATCCTCCCATCAGCTCTGGAAGGAGGGGGCTATCATTTCTCTTCGCTGGTAAGATGTACCGGGGTGAAGTAATTGGCTCACAACCACACTTGTAATTAGGAGCAGAGCTGGGCTCAAAGGCACGGATGCCTGATGGATGGAGTTTCCACAACAGCAGAGCGAGCATCCAGCTTCTTTGACCTTGGTACCTGAACCTTCCCAAGGGGCCAGAGCTCTGGCCCAAGTCCCTGTTCCTCAGTAGTTCTGAGCCCTGGCTAAGGTTGCTAGTCCTCTGTCACCATCCCCCAAGCTGCTTTCCCCCTCCTGCCAGCCTGGGCTGATCAAGTCCCAGCATGCCTCAGGCTGTGGCTGGCCTGAGTTATGACATAACTCTCCTGAAATTTTCCCTGTAAAGGGAAAGGGGCCAATCCAATGTGAGTTATTCTTATTGTAAGCTCCCCAAAGCCAGGGACCTTATATGATTTATCTCAGTATAACCCACAGTACTGGGGACAGGGTCTGGCACACTGCATGCAATAAATGTTTATGGAATTGACTGGAGTTTTCAGAGAGGTTGAGAAGTAAGCATTCTCTCTCTCTCTCTCTCTCTCTCTCTCTCTCTCTCTCTC
>LZPO01066274.1:14324-27528 GCA_001675575.1 Neotoma lepida
GGGGGGCCTCTACAACCCCAGGGGCTGCAGTCTGTGTGGGAAGGGCAATGGATATGGCAGAAGCAGCCCCATCCCTACCCCATGACTATCATGACGTCAGCTGGGGCAGGCCTACATAATCCTGGGTCTAATACCTGTTCCCACCCCACTGTGCTTGGCTTCATATCAATGGTGCTAGAGCAGGCATGAGGCAGGCTCTGCCCTACCCTTCTCNTTCTACAGCCACACAAGAAGGAACAGGGTCGCAGATACTGTGTCCACTGGCAGAAGTGGCTTCTGAGAAGTGACCTGCCCCATGGGCTGTCTCCCTCCTGAGGACAGGCCTTGCACACAGTAGGCAGGCACTCAGAAACTGTTAGAGCTGATCTTTGGCTTGCTGCCAGCACCTAGTACAAAATCTCTGCTTTGAGTTGTTACTGTCACCTGCCCAGCCAGCAGCCTGAGGAAAGGNGGCCTATGAGACCAACTGTGACTCCAAGTGCTGCCTCCCAGGATCTGAGGGGAAAAGTTCTCTCCCTGGACAGTCTTGGGGCTCACACATCTTAAATTGGCTAGCCTCCCTGTGAGGAAGTAGGTCTGGTCTGGAGAGACACTCCAGATACCCAAAGTTTGGCTCTGGGTCAGGGAGGGACTCGTCAGAACTGAACAAATGGGAGNACAGAACCTCTGTCACAGGGTCTGCACTCATCACCACAGGGTCTGTAACAAGGGGAGGCCATCTTGTTTAGGGTAGAGCACCAGGTGGGTTTCTTGAGATTCTCCCCAAAGTAAAATCTACTGTAAATGGGTCATTAGAGACAGTGTAGGACTGTGTGGCAAACCCCAACAGTGGAGCATTCTAGCTATATGACTTTGGATATTGATTTGTCTGGGCTGTAGTATAAAAAGAAGCACAAATGTCTGTCACTTGGAGTCACGGAGGAGTAAACTGTGCTGGACAATATTAAGTGTTCAATAAGTGTTTGATTTTATTAGCCGCCCCCCTCAAAATACAAAAACATCAATGTCCCATGAGACAGGGACTTATCATCAGAGGTCAAAGGACAGAGAGCCTCTTAATCTGGGGCTAAGGAGAAAGGACCACTGTACCATCAAGAAGATTGTGACTGTGGGAGATAGTTTTATGTCAACTTGACAGAAACAAAGGCCTTGAGCATTATTTCAGAGGAGGGTAGCTCTCANTTGAGAAGATGCCTCCATAAGATCCAGCTGTAGGGCATTTTCTTAATTAGTGATCGATGAAGAAGGGCCCAGCCCATTGTGGGTGGTGCTGTGCCTGGGCTGGTGGTCCTGGGTTCTGTAAGAAAGCAGGCTGAGCAAGTCTTGGGAAGCAAGCCAGTCAGGCAGCACCCTTCCATGGTGTCTGCATCAGCTCCTGCCTCCAAGTTCCCGCCCTGTTTGAGTGCCCGCTCTGACTCCCTTTGATGNTGAACAGTGATGTGGAAGTGTAAGCCAAATAAACCCTTTCCTCCCTAACTTGCTTTTTGGTCACAGTGTTTCTTCACAGCAGTAGAAACCCTAATGAAGGTGATCACCAACTGAGGATGCAGAAGACATTTGATTTCAATGCTGAAATAATCAGCCATTGGAAAAGACAAGGGAGAACCCTCCCTGAGCTGCAGAATTTACCAAGATCCTCATTTCTGCTTGATCTCCAAAGAGCCAACTAGCACATATTTTAGGGAACTGTTGCCTCTTGGGGACTCTTAGCTACTCAATCCTAGGGCTGCAGCATGGAGAAATCCACAGACTGTGCGTGCTGAGGAAGTATGGCTGGTGCAAGAAAATGGTACTAAACAAAGCAGGTAGCTGGTGGGTGGACCAAAGGGCTGAGGGCTCTTGTGTACCAGTCCCTAAGATGAAACCTAAGATACAAAGATGAAGGATAACCCAGATGACCTGAGGCATGCATGCATTCTTCCATGGGGAACACACTATGGAAAGTTCTGGGGCCATGGTAAGTGGGTAGACCACTTCCCACATTGACCATGGAAATGCCATTTGGGTGTCAGCTGCTTTCCCCACCAGGAAGCTCCCTAGAGATCAGTGCTAATGTCATGGTTAAGACAGGGGTGGGGTAGGGATGGTGTGCTTGCCAAGATGGCAACTGATGGCCAGCAAACATCTGTTTCTCTTACAATGACCACAGCACCTGGCTGTGCAGACTGCTGGCTGGAAAGACCTCAGCTGAGTCATGGTCCACACCCACAAGTTCGCTCCAGACCCCTGGCTGCCCTTCACTGCTGGCAAGACCTGGTCTCCTCTGACTCTGCGGGGACTGAAGTGAGGACCTAGCCACTAGAGATAAGTCAGGGTTCAGGGTTGACAAGCATCTCAAGCTCAGGACAGAGACCACCATCCTGGTCTACACAGATACTGTGGACACAGCATTTGGATGAAGGTTTCCCGTAGCACTGCGATATCCTGGAGTCAGGANAGGGAAGAGGGAATCTCTGATTGAGGAAGGGAGGTCACTCCAGGCTCAGGCCCCAGGGTGGAACTGCCATGTATCCTGCATGGGAGGCCTAGGTGGCAATGACTCTTGTGTTTCCTCCTCACAGGAAATACCCCACAGGTCTTGACTCACCTGACCCTGCTCCTCTGGAAACACTGGACTAAGATTTTCACTGTTTCAGGCAAAGTGAGCAGGAAGGCTTAGGGGCACAAGCATGAACACTTGTGTGGGCAGGAAAGTAGAGACCACCCCTTCCTCATGCCACATCTGGAAGCACTGGAGGGGTGTCTAGGACAAAATTTGGAAGGCCTTGGACACTCCATACCCTTCCATCAAAGAATGTCCATCTGGTAGGGGGAGGGGCTTGCACCCTAAGGTCAGCGGGTGGAGTGGCTTGCACCACAGGACAGTCACCACACCTCAGAAAGGCCCTTGAGACTGAGCTATTCCTGGGTGGTGACATTTTCTCCAACTCCAGCACCAACGTTCTCTCAGATGTGGCCCTTGAGTCTTCTCACACTGAAGTTCCACCACAGACAGCACAGGAAGTGTCTCTCGAGAGGACCATGTCTATCTTGTCCTCTTCCTACCCTTCAACTCACACGAAGAACCTTCAAGTCTTCACACTGGAGAATGGCATGAATCCCAGGGGCTTCCAGGTTCACTGTGACTAAGTTCTTTAGAACTATGACCAAACCCCAGGCTCTCTACACTGTGGATTTATAGAATACTTAGGACTCAATGCCAGGGGGACTCTGCCTGGTGAATGCACTTTTCCTCCAGGTGTTGACCCAGAAGTACCTGGAAGGGCAGGTGGCATTTCTGATCACATAAGTCATGGTGAGCGATGCCTGGGAGCCCCAGAAAACTTATCAGGTAACCACAAGCAGTCTCTACTACTCAGGCCTCTCTTTCCTGCCCACACAAGTGTTCATGCTTGTGCCCCTAAGCCTTCCTGCTCACTTTGCCTGAAGCAGTGAAAATCTTAGTCCAGTGTTTCCAGAGGAGCAGGGTCAGGTGAGTCAAGACCTGTGAGGTATTTCCTGTGAAACACAAAAGTCATTGCCACCAGAAAATGCCACCATGCAGGATACATGGCAGTTCCACCCTGGGGCCTGAGCCTGGAGTGACCACCCTTCCTCATTCAGAGATTCCTTCTTCCCTCTCCTGACTCCAGGATATCAGAACCACTCACAGCTGGATAGGAGAGCTCCAGGAAGGTGTCTCTCTCTCCCAGACCCCCAAAGCACTGGGGTGAGAGGGGAAGCTGGAAGGAACACAGCCCCTTACTCTACTACAGATCCAGCAAGAAGCCTGCATTCAGATCCTTCCTCTGCCTTCCTGATGTCGGCCTCGGCCAGGACTCTCAACACTCTGAGATGGTGACAGTCACCTGTCCCTTGATGGACAGTAAGGGAACAGATTTGCATGGAGTGGGGTGAAAGTTCAGGAAGAGACCGTCAACAGCATCACAGGGACCCCAGAGGTGAAGAAGAGCCCTCCAATAATCACTCTGCTGGACATGAAGAGTCCTACCAGCTGTCACTCAGCTCAGGGGACTTCAAGCATGGGACACTGACCCAGGTACTTGAGAATCACCTCTATGCTCCATGTGGTGGAGTTGTGTCTCCCAACTTGAGGGACCNTGCTGTCCTTAGAAAGCCTTGAACTGGAGGCTGGTTCAGAGCCATTCCGGGCCTGAGACCCTTCCTGAGCCTCANAGATCAGGTGATGGCCTACTTGCCCAGAGCTCAGTGACCATGGAGTACTGATCCAGGACCCCTGCTTCCTAGACATGGCCTTGGGTCTTTTCTAGGAAGCCTCCTTCTGAGGAAAAAATATGGGGTCAAATCCTGACACTGTCACTTCTAGACTATGAGACAATGGGCTTCTTCTGCATTGTCCTGGCTGGATTTTTTTAAAAGTCAACTTGACACAAGCTAGAGTTATCTGAAAAGAGGGAACCACAATTGAGAAAATGCATTTATAAGATTGGCCTGAGGTCATGCATACAGGGCATTTTCTTGATTAGTGATTGACGTGGGAGGGCGCAGGCTATTGTGGGCAGTGCTGCCCCTGGGCAGGTGGTCCTGGGTGATGTAGGAAAGCACACTGAACAAATTAGAGGAAGGAAGCCAGTCAGCAACACTGTCCGTGGCTTCTGCTTCAGTCCCACCACCAGGTTCCTGCTTTAAGCTGCTGCCTTGACTTTCCCCAGGGACAGACCTGGAAGTGTGAGCTAAAATAACCCTTTCCTCTCCAAGTCACTTCTGANCACAGTGTTTATCACAGCAATAGAAACCTAATATATCCCAACATGTAAATACTGTGACTCATCTCACTGAATCCTGCCTTAATGTGGCACCTACAGTACTGTGTGACTTACAGACTTAGCCCAGTGAACCGGACCATCTGGTCAGACCGATGCCAGTATCATTGTCACTTAAACACCGAGGAACAAAGGGCTTGAGATTTGAAATAATTTGCTAATGGTCAAAGAGCTAGTGCTAGCCAAACTGAAATCTGAACATAGGACTGTATGATCTATAATTTTACTCATTACTTACCCATTCATCCATCCAAATATCCATCCACCTACCCACCACCCATCTATCTATCCAGCTATCCATACATCCATCCACATAACTACCTATTCATCCATCTACCTACCTATGTATCCACCCTTCTACATCCCTACCTATCCTTACCCACCGATCCATCCACCCAATCACCATTAACCTACCTACCTATCCACCCAATCACCACCAACCTACCTACCTATCCACCCAATCACCACCAACCTACCTACCTATCCACCCAATCACCATCAACCTATCTACCTATCCACCCAATCACCACCAACCTACCTACCTATTCACCCATCCATCCACCCGTCCGAGTGTGCAATTACTTCTATATGGCCTACTTGGTATAGACACTGNGCATGAGGTGGTGGATGAAAGATACCATCCTTGTCCTGTGGAGCTTATATCTCATGGAGGAGATAAATNATAAGGCAACTACATCAGTAACGACAGGGGCCATGCTTGGACACAATGTAACTGAGGCAGAGCAGGAATACAGTGGCTCCTTTATCCAGGCCNGGAAAGTGTGAGAGTTCCTAAGAGAAGGGGAGGCATCAGTCACCANCAAGCCAATAGTCCAGAAAGGACAAAGTCTCTGAGNCAGAACCAGTCCCAGGGGCAGAAGGGCAGNGAATGAAAAGCCAATATAAAGAGGCTGCACACNCTGCTGTTAGGCAGAAGGTGCAACCAGAGGACCATGTTAGGAACNGGAAGTCTGTTTCCCAGCTTCACAAGACCCTCTGGTGGGTTTCAAGTATGAGGTACAATGTGGTACAAATCCTTTTTCTGTTCTGTATATTTGAGACAAAGTCTCACTTTTAGACCATGCTGACCTGGAACTCACCTGTAGCCTAGGCCAGCCTTGAACTCATGGAGACTCTCTTGCCTCAGCCTCCTGAATGCTGGGATTATAGGCATGAGCTACCACACCTGGCTAAGAATTACCTTTTTGGAAGGTCACAAATTCATGGACTGGTGACCAGAAGAGTTTATGGCCCTGCAGTGTTAGGTACAAGGTGACACTTGACAAAAGCACTTGACAAAGCCTCCCCAGGCACATTGCTCATATCACCTGGAGTGTCCTGGTCAGGCTTCCTGTGTTCTGACTTCCCCAGGCTGTGTCTTGCACACAGAATATGCTCAGAATATGTCAGAGGCTCAAAGGACTGGTGGACACTCATGAGGACAAATACAAGCTCTGAGAGCCCGAATCAGGGAGGTGGATCAGGTGTCCTGGCCTGACACTCACCATCTTGAGTGGAGGAAGATCTGGAAGGCTCTTCTGCGGGGCTGAGGAGTGCTGGCTGGCCTCCCCATTGGTCAGTGGACCCTGCTCCTTTGGCACTGTGGGCAGCAAGAGGAGAAAGCTTCAGTGAGGGGCAGAAGGGTCTCATTACCCAGGGATGTCTGCTCACTTGTCCTGTCCCTGACCTGTGTATTCTATTTGAGCAGGTGTTAATTACCCAGGCAGGCAATCCCTAGAACCAAAGCTGTTTTTTTCTTCCAAGAATAGGACATAGCAATGGCCAGCCCGATACAGATTCTTCAGAAGTAGCCAGCGTGGGGTTTCTGGAAGGCCCTGCAGCCCTTTCCTACCTGCCCCATTTTCAAAAATGGCTCAGCCACAGAGCTTCAGTGAGTGGGGCAATCATTTGCCAGTCACTATATCGAGCCACACAAAGCACTGACCTGGTGATTATGGCTCTTTCCTCCCACCATTTACCCAGAAGGTAGAGCGGACATTGGCACTGCATGAGCTTCTCAGCCCCTGATTTGTGGTGGAGGAGGGTGGGGAAAAGGCGTGTANACCACACCAAAGAAGTTAGGCTTCCAAGTCTCTCCAGTTCAACCAGCCCAGNGAGACAGCNCAGGCTGGCTGAGGGCTCAAAGGCAAGCCCTTATCAGGACATGGTGGAGTCTCAGAGAGAGGTGGGAAGGCCCCCAAAGTCTTTCTGTTTGGGACTTAGAGAAAACCTTCTTGTGGCCCTGCTGCTGAATGTTCTAGAATGTTCTGGGCCAGACACACACCAGAGGTTCTAAGAGAAAGTGCTTTAGGCAGAGAAGTAAGATGCCAGGGACAAGGCCAAGAGTCATTCCAGGAGAGAACCCATGCTGCCCCGGAGGATGCTGTGAGCTTCAACTTTNAGTATCACAGTTGCTGACACTACCAGTTCCCTTCCCTCCTCCCAAGCAGGCTTTCACCCAAAGAGGCAGGGCTGGAACCGTGGGATCAGCACCACACACNGCTGCTCTCCTAGAATGTCTGAATTACGACTTCCTCTTCCTGCAATGATGCTGGGAAAAGCCAAGAGATTTTAGGGACATATTCCTTGTCCAATAGGCAAGAAGGTGGTGGCCCCATTGAAACATCCAAAAATATGTAAGCCCAAAATACCATTAACCAAAATGTGCATTCCAAAAATAAACCCCTGGGCCTGTCTCCGCTGGCTGGGAGGGAGGTGAGGAGGATGGGTGAGGCTTGTGGATCCTCTGCCTGAAACCAGGCAGCCCAGCAGCCCCTAGGGCCTCATACCTTCATGTGGAGATGCTGAGTTCTGTTCGCTGTTGACTGACACTTTGTTCATGTAAATATATTCCTCATCAGAACCTGCAGAGGNAAAGACAGGAGATATGGCTTCATGTGACTTTGTTTTGCTTCCAGAAAGAGACAGTATCCACCCAAGATTTCTTCACATGCTCAAAGCCCAGGGAGAGCACTTGGCACATGGTTGGCNTGATGGCTCAGTGATCAAGAGCACTTGCTGCACTTGCAGGGGACCAGGGTTCAGTCCTCAGCACCCACGCAGGGGTTCACAACTGCCTGCAACTGCAGTTCCAGGGGCTGCAACACACTCCTCTGGCCTCTGTAGGCACTAGGCATACATGTGATACATACACAGAGAGGCAAAACACCCACCCATGTGAAATAAAGTCAAGTAATTCATTATGAAAAAGGAGCATTTGGGTTTCAAGCTAACTAAATGAGTTAGTCACAGAGACAAGTGGAAGACTTCTAATGTAGAAATNACTAGATGCTGGCCACTGGCTTTACTACCCTGGGGGTGGAGGATGGAGGCGGGAAGGCCACAGAGGATAGCTTCAGGACCAGAATGGGTAAATGACAGGGCATTCACCCCTCCAAGAGCTACAGCACATTCCACAAACTAAAGATGTCTCTGGATCCCCTTGGCATTGTAAAATATTTCCTATCTGCCTTTGTCATACTAGCACGAATCATCATAATGGACTAAAATCAGAAGTGTCTAGATTAAAGTAAACCACACTTAGGGTCTGGACATTTACCTCCCAAAGCCCAGGGTGGAAGCGGGGGGGTCATCTTAGGCTGGGGGGGGGCAGTTGAATGAACAAAACACTCAGACCAAGAAGGCTAGGCATAGNAAGTGGAGAGCACCAGTCCTTGGCTGTCCTGTGGATTGAAACTTGTAGTAATGCAACCCATGCCCTCCTTTAAATGACTGGTGTATATATAGGTCAGGCCACCGTTCTGGTTGGTGCCTGCTGGCAGAGGGGAGCCAGCCTCCTGCCACATGCCTGGTTCTTAGCCCCTATGCACCCATTCTTGGAGGCTGCTGAGAAAGCCCTTCGTGATTTCTCCCCCTTTGAACCCTCTTGATGGTCCTCTGTGGCCCTTAATTTGCATTTCCTAGNAACACATAGCTGGTAAATTCCTGTGGTTGGACAGTATTCCTGAGCCAATAGACTCAATGCAAACCTTTGCCAAAGGAGTCAATTCAATGCCAATCTCTTCCCTGGCCATAGACTGCTGACTCCAGCCAGGGGCCTGCAAAAGAAGCTTGAGAACCCAGAGGNTCAGGATGAGGCTAGATGGGCTCTGGCTGTCAGTCACAGTGACACCATCTCAGTGTCCAGCTGTGGGAGAGTAAGCAGGCATCGGCCCAGTCCACATATCTCTGCTGGTGTGACAGAGGGTGGGAAGAGATGAGAGGGCTTTGCCAAGCTCTGCTGGCAACTTCTGGAAAGAACTCCTAATCTCTAAGCCTTGGTGGTCTTCTCTGCCNAGATGGAAAGCCATCAAGATGAAAGCCTGCCTGTTGACCAAACAAAACTCAAATTTAGGGAATATGAAGTAAGAGCAGTTTTTTAGCTGACAAAATTAGAGGCAAGTAACTTAAAGGCTCACAATNAAGAAATGGAAGCCACAACACCTCAAATTCAGAATGCTCACCACCATTCTGCAAAATCAAATGGATTCCCANACACTGCAAATTGACAATCACGTGAACTTGACTCTGGAGGACAATTTTACATCATTACAGCCTCTGTTCTAGCATTTCCACAGCCAGAAATCTGTCTTACAGATAAGTTCCAGCACATAAACAGAATTTTCCTTGAAGTTGTTCATTGTAATATTGTCTGAAGTCTTTGGTTTTGTTTGAAAGCACTATAACTGAGATGCCTACCAAGAGGTGGCAAGGGGACCTGTCACCTGCAGAGAGTGGCACTTCTCACAGAACTGGGACAAGGGAGGGAAGAAGGGGGAGAACCTCTGGGCTACAGCTGGATGGACAGAGCATGTGCAGTGCCTCCTGTAGAGAGGCAACCACTGGAACATTCTGCAGTCTTAAGCAGGGGAAGCAGGGGACATGTTTCTGGCTGACCAAGGCAAGGTGTACCATAGGCTGCCAAGTCCCTGATAGAAGAGCATTCAATCTTTGCCCTGTCATCAGCCCAAAACAGAGGGGCCTATCAAGCTAAGATGTAAAAGCTCAGGAAACCCAGATAGGATAGNTGATCCCATTTGAAAAGTATGAAAGCACTCACGTAGGTGCACACACTCATACACATGTGTGCTTGTATGGACATGGATGTGGACACACACACACACATACATACCCCCCCTGCCCTCACACATCCTCTCATACTCCACCCCACATGTGAAGACCACAGTCTTTTTTCAAGTGAGCAGAGTGTCTCCCCTCCAAGGCCAGAGAGTGAGCCGAGTCTGTGGACACAGTGAGGTGGGGGACGGGGGTCAAGAGGAAGACAAAGGCTATACTGGGGTGGGAGTGTTTTAGGATTCAGTCTTGGATGGCACATTTGATCCAGGTGACAGACTGGAGAGAGAATACANTGGTTAGGTCTGCCTGCTCTGGCTCCATCACTTGCCTCTGGGCAAGTGACTTGCCAAGCCCTGGTCACTTCACTGGTAAATGCCATAACACCAACTCCCTCACAAATATGAGGTAAGGATTAAATGACATAATCTGAGTCACTGTTCACATTACACGATGTCCTAGAACACCATTGGTACCATCTGTGTTAATTCCTTGTAGTCTAAGCAGTGCAAAGAAGACCAGAAGGCAAAGTTCTCAGATGTGTNTAGTAGCAACTAACACATGGGTGTCACCCCTGAGAATACCTAAGCGGTAGTCACAANCCTCAATATGATTGAACACATTTATCCGTGGACTTGGGGATCTCTGGAGGTGTTCACATTGGAGACACCTGATCAGATCTCCACCATCGATGTGTAGCGGAGGCCAAGAGTCAGAGAGATAAAGCCCACCCTACAGGGAACCATATAGCACACTAAGCCAAAAGGGATCCGGAATGGAAGGCATTGCCTGCACGCTGGCATCAGATGACAGCCAGCTTCCTCACAGGGACGGGCTTTATAAGGATGTTACAAACTTACAGCTTTATAACAATGTTACAGTGTTACATCTTTAAAGGTCTGGGATTCTGCTGTTTGAAGGGTTCCATCAATGAGTCCTCTGTGAGGTGACTCATCCCTCTCTAACCTTTCCTCTTTGTAGTGTGGATTCCCTTCCGTTTCTCACCAGGGCTACTTTGATGTGCAGCCTGGCAGACGCTGCTACAAAGCGGGGAGCCTGGGAACTGTGCAGTGACCTGGAGAGAGGAANGGCAAGCCCTTGATGCCAGGGTGGTTCCTCCAGAAGGGAATGGCTACGGGAATCTAGAAACACTTCAACTTACCATATCACTGCCCTACAGGGAAAAGANACTTTCTGCTGGGAACAAAGGGAAGGAAGCCCCAAACTGCAAGATTCAGGCTAGATTCAGGGAGCATTCTGGACTGTGACAGCTGGAGCAGGTGAATACTTCCCTCCCCTGGCAGGGATGGTGGCCACCCCTGTAGAAAGGCAGATGGATTGGATGCCCTCTGATGGTCCTTACTGTCCCCACCTAGAATGGCTACTCACAAACNAACACCTGGCATAAAAATCAACTGCACTCAGCTGTCGGGATTTCACAAAGCTTTTCTTCTAAAAGCAATTCTGAATTTGCTAGAAATGAAACCATCCGTCCAAAAGAATTATACAGGAGCGTCCACAGCAGCCTTCAAGCTATACAGCTGAAAAACATGNACACCCCAGACAGACATCAAGAAGTCAATAAGGGTAGAGCACTCCAGCAGTGAAAGGAACAAATTACAGACTCAGTTCCAAAGAGTCTCCAAAGGGAGCCATGGGTTAAATACTCCAGAGATTNAAGGAACAAACTACAGGCACACCACAGCCCATGAGTCTCCAAGGGATCCACAGCAGACACAGCATGATGGCATTTACATACAGTTCCAGAACAGGAACCTTAAGGTGAGAGAAATTAGAGCAATGCCTGCCTTGGAGTGGAGATGGGAAGGAGATTGGAGAAAAGAGAGCAAGGTTGAAATTAAGAGAAATAACTGTGTGTGCATATGTATGTGGGAGTCAGAGGTCAGCAAGAAATGCTGGCCCTTAATTGCTCTTTGTCTTGTGTTGCATGGGTCCATGTGTTTGTGTGTGAGTCCTCTTTTATTTAGACGTGCATGTGCATGGCTGTGTTTGCTTGTGAGTGGGCTCACCTGTGCAGGTACATGTGGAGGTCAGAGGTTGACACTGGGGATCTTTCTCAATTGCTTCTCAACCTACTTTTCTTGGCCAGCACCCAATGGAGACCCACCCATCAACACCTCCCCATGGGAACACAGGTGCACACTGCAGTGTCTGGCCTTGTGGGTGGTGGGGATCAAACTCAGGTCTTGAGAAGCTTATACTGCAAGAACTTTACAGACTGAGCCATCTTCACAGCCCATGAGAGAATTTTCTGGATGATAGGGGTATCCCATTTAGTTTTAGATAGGGGTTACTCTGGTGTATACAATTATCAAAAGTCACTGAATTGCATACTTAAGGTCTGTGTACTTTATTATATGTGAATTCTACCACCAAAAAAATGGTGGAAAAATTATGAACTCATGATTCTGCAATTTACAGTCTTAAGGCTATGTTTTCTTCTCCCCTCAGGCTACATAATACTAGTCAAGGTATTTAAACTCCACAGTCTGAGTTCCCTGTGTGGGAACAGCACCAACTGCTTGGGGTTGTCTTGAAGAAACTAGTTCATACAAGTGCAGTCTTGTTGGGCAGTACATAAGGAAGCCCTAGGCATTCGTAACAACTTCCTGTTACACAAGGAAGCTGTAGGCATTCTTAACTTCCTGTCTCTTCTCTTTCAGCCAGTAGGGAGAGGGCTTTGAACACACTGCACTTAAAATCCCACTCACCAGCTGGTTTGTGGAGTGTGTGCAGGGTTTCCAGCCAAGTCAGNCTGCCACTGTTATGAGCTCAACTGTGCACCTTCATATATTAAACCCTAGTCTCCCAGGCTTTCAGAACTGTATGTGGACATAGAGTCTAAAACTGAGCTCTCAGTGTGATCCCAGCCCGTGTGGATGGAGTCTTCACAAGATGAGACTAGGAGATACACGCAGAGGTGGCTGTGTGAGGACACCCAAGGGAGAAAGTCCTCAGAAAGAGCCAGCCCTGCTGACTCCTCACTCTCAGGGAGCTGGCCTCCAGAGATATGGGAAAAATAAAGGTGTGTTATGAAAGGCCCCGTGACACTGTGCCATACGAGCCTGATCAGGGAGCACTGTGGGCACTGAGGCCCCAGGCCCACACTTGCCCCGTGACACTGTGCCATACGAGCCTGATCAGGGAGCACTGTGGGCACTGAGGCCCCAGGCCCACACTTACTGCTGCTCTTGGTGTAAAGCCTCAGGAGCTCCGCCAGGCCACTCTTCCTCACCATGGCTGCACTGCTGAGGTTCTCCTGGTCTAGAACCTTGAGGAAGTCATCCAGCTCTGTCAGCAGCTGCTCCAGGGCTAGAGACAAACAC
>LZPO01066274.1:29591-53234 GCA_001675575.1 Neotoma lepida
CAAGGAATGCAAGAGACAGACAAGGTGAGGGAATGAGTCATCTTTGGGAGCCTCTGGGAGGATCAGAGTCCAGTGGATGCTCGTTACTCTGGAACTATAAGTTAATGAATTTGTGTTGCTGAGTCACTGAGCTTGGTAACTTGTCACAGCAGCAATCAGAAACTTACAACACCCTCTTGTAACGCTGTCTATGTCATACTATAGCCACCTGTGGTGGTGTGTGTGTGCGCCCTCCAACACAGGGCACTGCATTTAGTTTACATTTCCAGAGTACCACAAAATGTCCAATATTTACTGACTAAATGAGAAAATGATATGAAAACAATTTCACTCACTTCCTGTGCACACACAGCACTCTATGGCCAGAATGAAAAAAAAAATCAATTCCTGCCCTGGGTCAGAACTAAAGAAAAGCCACTGAAAACCCAAGGACCTGGCATATCACATGTCACTAAAACACTGGAACAGGAAAGGCTTTTCCAGTGTTCTACCCTTCTAGTTTGTTTTTTCATACATGCATACAAAGATATATACATGCAGACATCCCACCTGGGACCCAGGTCTCACATATGCTGTACCACTGAGCTATGTCCCCTATGCCTGTTCTGATTTATAATTCTTCTCTCAATGGTCTCACTGAAGCCATCTTACAAAGTTCAATGGAATGGATTACTGTTCTAAAACTTGGACCCTAGCAGCTTACCTACCACTGGGAGCCCTTGTTGGTGCTTGCTTTCCTTGTGTCCAGCCTGAGCTTCCTGTCTTTGTGTACCACTTTAGCATCATCATCAGCATCATCACCACCACCACCACCATCATCACCACCATATCATCACCACACCACCACCACCACCATCATCACCATACCACCACCATCACCACCACCACCATCATCACCACCACCATCATCACCATCACCACCACCATCATCACCATCATCGTTATCAATTTTTCAATATAAGGATTGAACCCAGAGCTTCACACATGCTAGGCAGTCATTCTACCAATTGAACTTTACCCCTGCCTTTTTTTANTTTTTGAGACAGGGTCTCACTAAGTTGCCCTGGCTGGTCTTGAACTCACTGAGTTGTCCAGGCTGGCTCAGAATTGAAATCCTCCTAACTTAGCCTCTGGAGTAGGGGATGGGATTGTACAGGCTTGGGTCAACCATGGCTGGGCTGGGCCATCCTTTAATACCATCTGGAGCCAGTGAGTGGTTGCTGGAAGTCGTGCCTCTTTACCCCCATCCCTGACTCCCCTGCCTTCCTAGCATTGCTGGTTAGGCCCACAGTCACACCAAGCAGGTTACAAGTAACCAGAGAAAGAGAAAAGCAGAGTGCACTGGGCATGTCAGAAGACAGAGCAGAGAAGATGGGAGCTTCCAGGTAGTAAAATGTCTACCCAAGAAGTTGGGACACAGTCTTTCTGATTAGATAGCGAGGAGACACGTCATCANAAGGAATGGGAAGCATCACTAGAGGATGAACCCAGCATCCTGGCAACCCCATCACTGGGTGAGACTCTACCATCAGAGCCAGAGGGACCTCTCTGCTGGAGCCCCCACCTTGGCCCCCAGGCTTACTAAGGTTGGAAGTCACAATGTTCTCATCCAAGGTGAGATATTATAGGATCTAAGCAGATGGACAGAGGTGGAATGGCCCTGGCAATGACTAGAATGGAATTAAATGGGGGAGGGGGAAAATGACAGCTCTTATGTGACATGGAATGAGAGAGCAATGCCTCTAACTCAACTTCATAACCTGGAACACTGGCAGTCAGCAAACAAACCTGGTTTGCTATAAAGCTAACAAGTACTTAATCAGGGTTGATGTATGCTGGTCCCAGAGATCTTGAAAAGACAGAATCAGATTCCCAAAATCTCAGGCCTTAATTGGTGGGGATCTGTTGTATTTTGAACAACTATTCACAAGCTTCCTATCTGCTGAGACTACAATGAGTTCAGAAGAGGAGCCAGTGCAAGCCAAGGATGCTNTGAGCACAGGATCTCCCAGCCTTGCACTTAGCTCTGAGGGANAAGAAAAGTGAAAGGGCCTTGCTAGGAAACTGGGGTCTAGGTTGTGTTTTCCCTGAACTTCTGGACCTCTCGAAGAGGCNAGGCCTTTGCCACCACTTCAGAACGACCCGAAGAGGAAAAAGGATGACACTGGAAATGCCAAACGCCTCCTCACTTCCTCCTCCTTTCCCAAAAGCTACCCGATTTCTGGAAAACAATCTTTGTTTATGCTTNGCACAAGCAAACGCAAACTAAGCCAAAGGGTACAAAGTGTGTGCCTGGCCTCAAAGAGACAAAGGTGGCTCAGAGGGGCCCTCAATACTCACAGGGTTGTCTGCTGAACATACAGGGTGAAGCCAGATTAATATAGGAATGTCTCCAAGGTTCCAGGAGTGCAGAGGACTAGGCATCTGGGGTTAGCCGGGANAGGAGCTTACAATTGATCATTGCAGCCTGCAAAGAGCTTACTGGGTGAGGGACTCTGCATCACAGCATACAAGGCATGGGGATTGGGGGGCATTGGCTTCAAAAGAAGAACCTGAGACCAAAACTAAAGACAGTGGGCGGAGCTACCCAAGAGTGTTCGTCCAGCAAGTGGAGATGAGAAACTCTGAACACAGTAGAGAGGGACCGACAGACGGGGAGACCAGTGAGATAACTGCCCGACTAGAGATGGAAATGACCAGGGCTTGGCCTAACCAGGATGGCTGGGCACTGTGCCATCGGCTGTGCCNCACCATCTCTAGTTCCTGCAGCCACTTTGCAAGCGCAGCTGTGGGGAATGGAGTACTGAGGCTGAATTATAACCCAACATAATTGCAACCCCAGGGATAGTAACAGTGGGGTTCAAACCCAAGTATGTTCAAGTTTCAAGAATTGCTGTCTGCAATCTGTCAGCTGGAGTCACCTCCAGAGAGCTGTGGAGGGTGATCAGAGCCACAGCTCTTGCTTCCTGGTCCATCATAATCAATAGGCAGCAGTTCACAGAGACCGGAAGAAGAAGGCTAGAGNAGACAGGAGACAGGTGGAGTCAAGGGTCCTTGAAGATCATTCTGTTAGATGCAGGGTCTATAAGGGAAGATGCTNGGATGTGTAAGAGGCACATAATGCCATCAGACATGTNTCATGGACAGCAGGGCTGGGGCTGTGCTTCCTGACCAGGCAGATAGTGGGTGGGGTGGACACAGCAGCACCTAGTTTACTTTATTCTGAGAACAGACTGACATCTTCCCTTTTTTCTAGAACATTTAGAGGAAGGGCAGCATTAAGAGGGACATAGCTTGAAGAAACACAAGCCCGGAGGCCCGTGTGAGACTCTGGGGAACAGCATGCACCATGTCCCTTCTCTTCTGGATCCACGTCACTTACAGTCTGCTCAAGTGCTCTCTCCATGAAGCCACAGGTGACCAGCTACACTCGGCTCCCTTGCCAGCTCCATCTTCCTTAGTTCCTTTCAAGGCAAGTCAAATGTCCTGGGTCATGTCAGGGTAGACATAAGCCCCATGTGGCCAAGAGTCAGGCTTTGTGGGTCTGGGTACTGTATTAGTTACTTTTCACGCTACTGTGAAAAAATGTCTGACAAGCACAACTTAAGGAGGGAAGGGATTGTTTGGACTCCCAGTGTGAGGATGCAGTCGTGGCAGGGAAAGCATGGATGGCAGGAGTGTGAGGCAGCTGGCACACTGCATCCACAGTCAGGAAGCAGAGAAAGATGAACACTGGTGCTCAGGCCACCTTCTCTATTTCATTCAGCCTGGGACCCCAGCCCTTCAGAAGGTGCTGCTTGACATTTAGGGCGGGTCTTCTTTGCCCAATTAAACCATTCTGGAGACACCCTGANAGGCACCCAGAGGACTGCTTCAATGGTGATTCCAAGTCTCACTAAGTTCACAAGGAAGGTGAACATAACAGACATCTAGCAAGGTGCCAAGGACCCAAGAGGCAGCAGTCCTCGCCAGACATCTTTCAGGGCTCTGGCTACAGGCTCTTGGGAATAACAATCAACAGAGGCACTGTGCCAGTTTGCACCAACCCCTGTGACATTCTTNAGCCCCCAGGGCTCAGAAGGGCAGGCCACCCCTCAGAGGAATGTGGCTGTTCCATTGAGGTTCAGGGACCCTGCTCATCACATTTCCCTTCGCCTCCACTAGCCCCCCACACTTTCATTTCAGTTTCTTCCTTGTCCTTCAGTGGATGGAGGGGAAAAATAAGAACGTAGTTCATTCTGGAAACTGTAGGCCCTTGTGCGGGCTTTCCATCTTGGCTCTGTTAAAGTTCAGGGTTGTCTGCTCGGGGTGACAAATCATCAATAAGATTCTTGTTTGGGACTTCCAAAGCCCACGCAGAGCTAGACTGTGCAACTGCCCGATTCATCGGCCTCCTCCCCAGGACCTCCCCCTCCAGCTTTCCTCACCCTGGGCAGTCACTAGGTTCCCAGTGGTAGCTGTCTCTCCAGCACACCAAGCAGGCTGAGCTTNGTGGGTCCCTCACAGTCTCAGGCACACTTCTAGTTATACAGCTGCATTTGCTGAGGAACCATGATTCTGCCTGATTTTCCTTTTGAACAGCGACCTAAGCAGACCTGTTCTTTATAAAAACCATATTCCAGAAAGATGTGGATGNGTGCATCCCTCCCNTGCTCCCAGGAGGTTCCCAAGACCAAGCTACCCTCACAGCATCCTCAAGAACACAACTGCTGGGGACCAAGGGGAGTTAGGGATGTTGGAATGGACTCCATGAGAAGCAACAGCATCACACAGAGGTGGCAGAGAGGCTGAAAATAATGTATGGGTTCCCTATGGACAAAGGACCCTCAGCTTTGCAGGGTCAGCATCCGGAAAAAAAACTCCTTCACCCCACTTGAGAAGAGAGATCAAAGTCCAAATGACTTGTTTCTTCAAAAGTGCCAAGAATGAATCTACTGTGTATGGCCCTCAATAGGAAGTAGGATTCCTTTCTTTCTTTCTTACAGAAGTGTACACATGTGTGTGCATGCACACACTCACCCACACACACCATTTACCATCTTAACCATTTCACAGTTTACAGTCCTGTGGTATGAAAACACACAATGTTGTGCAACTGTCATTGCTACCTAATTCCAGGGCTTTTATCTTTATCACCCCCAGCAGAGTCCCACTGAGTCATCTCCCGCTGCCTCCTTCCCACAGCCCCTAACACTAATCTGCTCCCACCTCTGTGGTTGGCCTGTTCTGGACATATCCTATGAACAGATCAGGGGACATGTGTGTGGCCTTGGGTCCTGCCTTCTTTCACTTCGCACTATGTATGGTTCCATGGTTCCGTGTTGTCTCAGGTGTGAATACTTTNTTCTTCTGGGAAATGTAACCCCGTTCTATAGATTAATTACACTCTGTGGTGAGGGGGTGTCATTTTCTA
The DNA here is from genome assembly GCA_001675575.1 of Neotoma lepida. Lineage (NCBI taxonomy): Eukaryota > Metazoa > Chordata > Mammalia > Rodentia > Cricetidae > Neotoma > Neotoma lepida. The sequence goes on from LZPO01066274.1 coordinate 35,005, forward strand.
ACGCAGAGAGTTTATGGAGATAAAACTCGTATGCTATAACGACACTCCATTTTACTGTCTCGTGCTTGGCAAACATATTTAGCTGCAATTGGCCACTNCCACAAACAAGATGTAGCACATACCTACCACTCAAACATGATTCTTCAGAGGCAAAGCTTTCCCCATGCCCAGAGCATGGGAAGTGCTTGCCCTTCAGAGCTAAACTCCTTTAACTTAACAAGAGGCATCCATGATGCACAGGTCTGTGAGGGAGATACAGCCANGCTGTGTGTCTCCCCGATTGTCAGGGTGGATGTGGCTTGGTTGGCTCTATGTGCATCCCCCCCAGAGCCACATACTCAGTTGAAGAGCATGGATTTCCTCAAAAGAGGAAGGCAGCTCTTCAGTCCAGGCTAGCCAAGAAGTCTGTCCTTTTCCTTGCTGGGTAGTGTTCTGTTTTATGGGTATCAGGCAGCTTCATGCTCTTCCACTGGCCCTCTACACAAACCAGGAGGGTCCTGCATCTTCATACCAGTGAGTTTTCTCAAAGACACCTCACTGTTGACTTCCGNTGACTTCTGTGCCTTAAGTACATGCACACCAAAGACAAAGGGTAGTACTTAGGGACTTTAAATCATCCTTACGTCAGGGTCCACCCCTGGAGATGCCACTCTCATTGCTCCAGGGGTGGTTTGGGGCTTCAAGAACTTTAAAAGTTTCCCAGGTGAGTCTAATGTACGGCTACGGTTTCCACTGGACCAGATGATGGAATAAATGAGTTCATCAAAACACAAAGATAGGCTTTGGAATCAGTCTTTTTACTCCATGAAAATATTTACACATGGTTCCTTCAAACTGCACAACTCAATTCTGATTTACACACAGAACTCTGTAGACCNGCACCTGTTACATGAACTCAGATGCACTTGGAAATGTTTTTCTTTTTCCTTCTGGACAGGAGGATGTAGAAGACAAGGAATAAAGATGTTTCTGTATTTACATACCGCCCAACACAGTTCTCTATCCTGCTGGGTAAGTAAAAGTTTAATCCTGCCGACGAGCACTCCCAAGGTTCACAGAAGGCCCCTCAGTGGACTTGGACCCTTCGGGACTGGGCCATAATGTAAATAGCTTTCTCCAGTATAAATACTCCAGAAGTCATTCTTTATCTCCAGCTCCAAGGAGAGGCTGANGGGGAGAAGGGTTTTACTAGCAGTGAATGCTCTGTTCCCCGCTGGCTTGACCCTCCAGGGTCATCTGACCATCATTTTTGCAAGATCTGTTTTTTCTCACCTATCTTTTGAGTCTCATCACTTGAAACGCTTTCCTTATGGCTCACCCTCTGCGTTCCCAGATTAGCTGAGTGAGTGAGGGGAGGAGGACATGGGACAGATGCTTACTGTGCCTCACAATACTGGAGAAACAACTGGAGTTGCTCACGGNCGACCTCTCAAGTAGNATAAACCTCCCTTGGGAGCAGAGTNCCAGTCCCAGCCAAGGAGCCAGCTGGAACCCCCAAGCCCACAGACTGGGCCCTGCAGAGACTCACGTGGTAATAATTGAAGACACTGCACCAAGCCATAAAGGCAAGAAGGACCCTGGGCCTGATAAGGGGCTGCCACCACAGTGCCTTGCTCCATTCCCATCCACCCAGCCCAACGAGTACAGGCTAGCTGGTGACTCACACTGTTTTTCTATTTGTAAATATCTAAAGGCCCAGAAAGCTCTATATGGGCAAGGGCCACATATGTTCAGGGTTGGCTTCCACGACCATGCCCAAAGAGGTCTTTGTGCAATGTCAGAAAACACCTGCTGAACACCATGCTGACAGGCCAACAGGCAGGCAGGCAGGCAGGCAGGCAGACAGAGACAGACGGACAGACAGACAGACAGACAGACAGACACACACACAAAGCTCCTCCTAATAAAAGAAGTTAGATGGGTCCTTCCAGTCCCTGGCCGTAATTCCAGTCCCCACCTTGAATGAGCAGGCAGGGGCCTGCCCTGGTAGCTGATGGCCCGGGAAGAGGACACAGGCACTTGCTCCTAACATGGCACTCTGAGAGCTAAAGGGTGTAGAGGAAACCAGGACAAGCAGCTCCACACTCTCTCCCTAAGCTCTGTAGCCACTCAAGGGCACATGAGAGCAAACTCAAGACACTCCAGGTCTCTGTGGCCTCCAGGATCCAGGCCAGACAAAGAGGCTTTGGGACTGGAAGGCCTTTGTTCCCCACCCCACTGAGGACATTCCTGAGATGCACTCTGCCAGACAAGCAGCGTCATTCAGAGTCAGGGAGGGGGTATGTGGGTGGGAGGCACAAAGGTTTGGCTCGGTGTCTCTCCACATGGCAAAACACAAAGCAGGCACAGCCCACCTCAGTCTCAGAGCAAGGCTGTGGGGCGTCAGTGAAGTCTGGGGAATAGTGTGTTGAAGGAGAGCTGGAAAATGATCAGAAAGCTTATTATCTCTTCGTGGAAGAGTTATGGGTGATCTGTCCTTCCTTCCTCCTGTCCTCCCCTGCTCCTCAACACCGGGTGCACAGAGAGAAGGGGTAAATGCAGTTACCCACTACATTTTTTGTTTGATCTGTAAACTCCAGCTTGTCCCAGTTAACTCAATACTCAAGTTAGAGAAAAGAGCAAACACCAAAGAGTGGTAAGGAAAAGATGTCTGCACTGTCCTAATTTACTGTTCCTTCTCAGAATCTGGCCAAAGTAACATGAAGCTATTGAATTACATATCACACAGGACTCTGCCACCAAGGTGTCAAGATTGGCCCCAGCAATCAACTGCCTTGACCTTGGAGTTAGCCAGCCAGCAGGCACTGGCCTTCTCTGCACTCCATTCAATGGCCAAAAGATCCCTGGGCAAGAGCTCTTCCCTCAGGTGCTGAGGAAGCCAGGCTAGAGAAACAGGCTTCCTGGGCTCACACACTGGTCTGGTCTGAACCCTAGTGTCCACTGGAACCTGGAGCGTCTCTCANGATCCCCTGAAGTACTGGAGAGGAACCAGCTCCTCTCCTTCTGGGCTCCTGGTCTTGGGGGACTTAATCTTGCAGCACTTTTGTTTCCATGTTTGTAAGATAGCATTGGTGAGAGTAGCTATCATATGACTGGCGTGAAGAGCGGAAACAGTCCCACAAAACCTTACATTAAAGGGTGCATGTCAGCTGTTACATAAAAATCCTAACTCTATCTGTAGTTAGATATAAGAACTCCTACACTACCTTATCATTTTTATGTGGGGTGTGTGTGTGTGTGTGTGTGTGTGTGTGTGTGTGTGTGCCCATGGTAAAAGGTGTTTGAGCCCCTGGAGCCGGAGTTACAGAAGGTTGTGAGCTGCCTGACATGGGTGTTGGGAACTGATCCCTGGTCCTCCACTGAGCATCTCATCCTCTAGCCCCATCCCTACACTGCTTTAACACACACACATGTGCATTATAATTTCAATAAATCGACTTCTAAAAGGTGACTGGAGATGTCCNCACCTGATGTTGCAGGACAACCAAACTGTCTCGGCAGAGGGCAGCAAGGAAAGTGTAGGAATTTGGGTTCAGCTCTCCCAGAAAACTNCCTTCCTGTGGCTTAGGACTGGTTTCAACAGGTTAAAAGTGGAGGCGGGAGGTGGGGTGGAGAGATGGCTCAGTGCTTCAGAGCTNTTACTGTTTTTTTCAGAGAACCTGGCTTTGTTTCTCAGCACCCACGTGACAGTTCACAACTGGAGTCTATAACTAGTTCAGGTGATCCAGCATGCTCTTCTGACTTCTGTGAGTGCCAGCCAAGCATGTGGTGCACACACACAGATGTGGGCAAACACTCACACACATAAAATAAATATGAATAAATCTTGAAATCTCNACTGACACCAGAAACAGGTACAGAGCATCAGAGTTGGCACCAGGCTGGGACTGAGGTGGCTGTCAGGTCTTTCTGTGTCTTCTCCTCATATCTCCTTGCCTGCCTCTGCTCCCACTATCTCTCTGCCTCCAGCCATGCTCCCCTGATTAAAGAGCAAGCACGATGCTACACACAGCACTGCTCTGAGAAGAATGCTCCATAAGTGTGTGCAGTGAATGCATGTGGCCATCTCCTCTTCTTCAGCATCCACCCACACTAGATCTCGGCTAAGTTTGGGGGCGTGGATGTTGTTCATTGGTGCGGTGCTTTCCCAGCATGAGCAAGGCTCTGGGTTTGATCCTAGCTCCACAAACAAATGGTGAGGATGGGAGGAGGAGGAAAGAAAGTTAAAAAGAAAGGGAAGGGAAGAAGGATGCACAAGGCCCTAGGTTTNATCTCTAGCACAACCACAGAACAAACCAAAACACAACAGTCATGAGCCNAGCTCTGGGAAGCCCCTCCCACACTGTATTAGTTACTTCCTTTGTGGCTGTGACAAAAGCTGTATTTTGGCTCACATTATAGGAACAGTCCATCATGGCACTAGGAATGCGAGACAGCTGGTCACAGTACAGCCACAGTCAGGGAGCTGAGAGATGTCAGTGTTGGTGCTCAGCGCACTTTCTTCCAGTNCCCAAGCCTNGCCCATGGGTTGATGATGCTCACATTCAGGGTGGGTCTTCCTATTTCCACTTCCTAGTCAGCATTGTGCTCCCATGGTGGTTTGAAATCCCCTCATGGTGACAAAAGAATTAGCTATCACACCCACTATCAGCACTTGTGGTTTAAGTAGATCCAGAATCTTCACCAGGGATGCCACAGGCAGTCACATAACTTTGGATCTAACCNATCAGAGCATCCCATTCCAGCAGCCAGTGATTGGCTTTGAGATGNAAACATGACCAAAGCCAAGCCAATGAGATCAGTTTGGGAGCTACTAGAAAGTGGACAGTTCCTCATTCATGGTCAGCTTCAGGCCATTGTGGCCATCTCCAGGAGAAACCTACCTAAAAGGAAGGCAGACACGGCAGAGTCCAGACACCATCCTTCTGGAGCTTAGATTCAGCTACTCCTCAAACGAGTTTTTCTGTTCTGCTACCATGTGCAGCTAGGCATCTCATTTGTTNNTTTGTTTCAGCCAGATTGGGTTAGGTTTCCTTCAATAGTGAATTACCACAGCACATTTCTGACCTTGGAATCTGGGCCAGGCGGTCTTCATATGAAGAGCCACTTTATCCTGTGAGATAGGCATTATCAAGTACAGATCGGAAACCAAAGGAAGCTACCCAGTTCTGCCAGGGTCACCCAGCCCAGGATCGGCAGGTCCTTCTGGTCCCATTTCACTCATCTGAGCCTGCTGTACACTGGGGAATATTTGCTTTTTAAATAGACTACACAGGGGCTGAGGGCAGAGCTTAGTGGTAAGCACACACTTAGCATGTGTGAGGCCCTGGGTTCAAGTCCCAGCACCCCCCCCCAACAAAACAAAAGGCTACATGGGGAGGGGAACCTAAAACCAATCTAATGAAGGCCATTTGGGGAAAAGGACCAGAAAAACAAAACAAAACAAAAACCCACCTTGAGAAACTGGGGCTACAATGTTACNGTGACCTGGGGTGGGGAGAAGACCTGAGGGTGGGTACAGAGAACACTAAAGCTTCCAGTGGCCTTAGGAGTAAGGAATGGAAAGAAGAAGAAATTCCATAGTGCACAAGGCACAAGACTCCCGGAAAGGAGTGTGTGCGTGTGCATGTGCATGTGCGTGTGTGTGTGTGTGTGTGTGTGTGTGCGCGCGCGCGTGTGCGTGTGCGCGTGCGCGTGTGTGTGTGTGTGTGTGTGTGTGTGTGTGTGTGTGTGTATCCTAGGATACGATGTGATTTTCTGACCATAATCACCATTAAAAAAGCTTTAAAAATACTACTTGAAACCCTCAAAGATTGCAGATTTTAGAAATATCCTATGGTACAGACTCCCCCAGCAGGGTCTGAGAAATGTTTAGCAANTGAATATGTTAATATTCCTACAGCAAAATACACACATATTTGTACTGAACGAAATAAACAAATGATTAAATTGCCTCGTTATTTCAGGGAAGAGCTTGTCTCCATATCAGTCTTCGCCTAACCAAAAGAAAACAAACAAAAATCCTTTTGTTCAGTCTGGGGCTCTGGGAACTGCAATGAGGCTGGAGAGGGGGTGTTAGTTAGTTGAGNAGAAGCAACCCAAGGTTGGAAGGATCATTTGCTTCACAGTTTGAGGGGATATAGCCCACTGTGAGGGGAAGGCGTGATGGCTGGCAAGAGTGTGCAGCTGGGAATCCTCACTGCTCACAGCTTGAAGGAGCAGGTCAGAGAGTGCACAGGAAGTGGAGCTGGGTATAAAACCCTCAGTCCCACCCTCCACTGACCCACTTCCTTTGGTGAAGCTCCCCTCCTTAGAGATTCCACAGGAGTAACTNCTTTAGACCCAGTGTTCCAACCACGAGCCTGTGGGTGACATTAAACATTCAAACAGCAGAGGGGCATCTTGGGGTCTCTTTACTTCTATCAGGAAAACTGCCCATTAAGATTCCCCGCGTTCCCACTGTTGAGTCCTTGTGGATGACTGTGAACCAGCATTTAGTTTTACAAGTACTCTACCACCTAGCTATATCCCCAGCCCTTTTTACTTAAATACTCTAAGGGTTTTATACATTTTTTTTCTGTGTATGTGTGCATGCATATGGACGTCAAAGGACAACACTGAGGAATTCTCTCTTTCCACCGTCTAGGTCCTGGGAATAGATCCCAGATGCTCAGCCTTGGCGGCAAACACCTTTATCCACTGAGCCATCTCACCAGCCCCTCTTCTTGAGACAAGGTCTCACTAAGTGTCCCAGACTGGCCTTGAACTTGCAGTCCTCCTGCCTCAGCCTATGGACTAGCTGTCAGCTGGCCTGGCTCCTACCAGGTTTTCAGCGGGTTGTGTGAAGCTATGATTAGGGAATTTACCAGGCTATGGGCAGTCAACAACCCCCCTCAAGTAAACTTTGTTCCTACCTAAGACTCATGCAGAGACATGCCTTGCCACATGTAACTATTAAATATATGAGCTGTAGCTGTCCTGAACTGAATGTCCTGCACTTGTAAAAGAAAGATGGAATTTTGATAACATGTTGAAATAAAGATACTTGGGAATCACTGATTAAAATATATTCCTACAGTTAACTATGTCTGTCTTATATGTTTAAATTCTTATATATAATTTTAAATTGTATATGTGTGTGTGTGTGTACATATATATGATTTGGAATTTTATATTTTAGAGGAGAGCACTGGTGTAAAAGCCTTCACTATAGACAGAACATTTTATGGTTGTTATTTCATGCTGGGCATTAAACCCAGGGCCTTGTACATGTTTAGCACTCCTGGCTTAGAAAGAACAACACTGGGGGGGTTATCTTTTGAAAATAAGTCCAGGTGCACAACATGCACCAAGTCGCACAGTGAGTTTGTAGAAAANCCACGTTTTCCATCCTGAAATTGCCCCTCCCCACATGCTTTCTAAAGCTAATCTTAAGTCCCCTGTGTCACAGAGGGTCATTCTTTAGTAAGAGCTCCCCAGGGGCAGCAAGGAGGCCTGAGGAACTTTTCAAAGTGCTGGGGGAGATTAACCAAGGTAGGTAGGAGCCTCAGAATGTGTAACCTAGACCGTGCTTTGTTTATCTGCACAGGGACCAGTGTTCTTCCCAGAATCATTCTCAATGAAACCTTCGAAGCCCGGTTATACAAACAACTTAGAGGTATCTGAGTTCTGAGCTGGGTCATTGTTTTTGTTTTGTGTTTCAACCAAATTGTCAAAAAGAAACTGCTGACGTACAACTCCAGGTCCTCCAACACTCTCCACTTGTACTTGGCTCCTATTCAAATCTCCTCTTCCACCCCCGGCCACCCTTAAGGGGACCTGTGCTCCTCCTCTCCCCGCCTGGTCTCTTCTTTCTGCTCCAGTTTCTACAGCTCTGCCCTCAAACCCCAAATACCCTGAATCGGTCTGCAGCCACCTTTCCCTGCTGTAACCACACCACCTAATGTGACTCCTGCAGGCGTCCCAACCTGATTGTCCCTGATTGACCTTGATATACCATTGTCCGAAAGTGTGATCAGCATTTCAGCAGTCATATTCCCTTCCTGAGCCTCCCAAACCTCACTGAAGCCCTCTCTAAGATTTATCTTACTTTTAATTATGTGTCTGTGTCTGCTTCTGTGTGTGGCAATGTGCACNTGAGTGCAGGTGCCCACTGAGGCCACAGGCATCCGATTTCCCCAACNCTGGAGTTACAGGTGAGTACTGGGAACTGAGCTTGGGTCCTGTGCAGAAGCATGCTCTTAGTTGCTCAGTGTATCTCCAGCCTGAGCCCTTTCTTGTTCAACACATTTCCTAATAAGTTGTTCCGCAGGTGTTTCTCAGGAGACAGATGGATATCTAGTGGTCCACTCGAAGATGTGTGGACCATCTACTCTCTGCCAGAGCCATGCTAAACAATGAAATAGCAAGGACAACTAGGCAACCCCTCTGTAGGTTCCCTTCTGTAAATGTAAAATGTCCTCCACAGGCCCCCGTGTCTGTCTTTAGCAGGCAGCATCATTTTGGGAGGTTGTGGGACCTTGGGACTGCCACCTAGCCAGCACAAGTATGTAGGGTGGACACTGAAGGGGATATGGCTTCTGGCTCCAGCCTCAGCTCTCTGATTCCTCATCTGCCAAGATGTGAGCAAGCCATGCCATAACCTCCTGCTGCCAGGGATGGATATCGAACATCCCGGTCCTTCCCCCACCATTATGGACCCCGCTAGCCTGTGAGCCCAGATAAACCTCTCCTTTCTTAAATTGCTTATGTTGGGTCTGAGGGATGAGGGAAGTAACGAAAACAACTGCTTTCCAATGTCATAGANGAGCAAGCTGTGATTCTGTCTGNGCATCACACAGTAGTATATGGTAATCAATGCTGCCGTTACTCTTGCCTTTCAAATAAGGCGTTTGAAATTGAGGACAGAGGTCTGAGGCCCTTTCTTCAGCTCTCCTGTCCATCCAACTACAGTTACAGTCTGCTTTCCTGTGGGGGACATAGCATATTTCTAAGCTTCTTTGACAGTGGTGACCTTCTATTTGTTTTTAAAATTTCTACCTTAAACCCCAAAGTAGATTTCTGCAGTACAGGTATCAAATTTTGGAGTCGGTGTCCCCAAGACAATCTCAATTCTGAATGGCAGNTTTGTTGAGGAGTTGCTTTCTTAGAAATGAAGCTGAGTTTCACTTTTTAAAATTGTCACTGGAGTGTGTGTGTGTCTGTGTGCATGTCTGTGTATGTGTGTGTGTGTGTGCATGTCTCTGTGTGTGTGTGTGTGTCTGTGTGCATGTCTCTGTGTGTCTGTGTGTGTGTGTGTGTGTGCACGCATTCATGTGCCATGGAGCCTGTGTACAATCAGACGAGAACTGTGGAGTCATTGTCTCCCTCTCCTTCACAGTGGTTNTTTGTTGAGGAGTTGCTTTCTTAGAAATGAAGCTGAGTTTCACTTTTTAAAATTGTCACTGGAGTGTGTGTGTGTGTGCATGTCTCTCTCTGTGTGTGTGTGTCTGTGTGCATGTCTCTGTGTGTCTGTGTGCATGTCTGTGTGTGTGTGTGTGTGCATGTCTCTGTGTGTGTGTGTGCACGCATTCATGTGCCATGGAGCCTGTGTACAATCAGACGAGAACTGTGGAGTCATTGTCTCCCTCTCCTTCACAGTGGTTAATGGGCACAGCACTCATGTCTGTTAGGCACTCAGGGCAAGTACCTTTTTCCTCTGAGCCATCTCACTGGTCCAAAGCTGAATTACCAAAAACACAGACACAAAACCTAGAAACAAAGGGCCCCCTCCTGCCCCCACCTTTCTGAATGTGCCGTGTCATAATCAAAGCGAACACACACAACACATTTATATTGAGCAATTTTCTGCTGAAACAATGGAGATACAATTATAAAAGAATAATGCAATAATAGGAAGACAGCTAAAGAGAGAAGAAACAACTCACAAGAGGAAAACTGCTTTAATTACTAACAAGGTCAGGCCAGGTGTGGCACCATACCCTATGATACCTTCTCTCAGAGGTAGAGGCAGTAAGAAGGGTTCAAGGCCAGCCTGGACTGTGCAGCAAAAACCTGTCTCACAAAAAAAAAAATCAAAGCAATAACAATAATAATCCGCCAAAGGATGACAAAGGTTACCTCGCTTGTGGTACAATACACCTATATGTACTTTTATTATTTATTTTGTATGTACATATGTGCACGTATGTACATGTGTATGTACAGGTATGCACGCATGTGTGTATTGTGTAGTTATGTTTGCATGCATTCATGTACGTATGTATATTCATCCCTTAGATAAAGAAACAGGTCCAGGTTAGGTAACTCTCCCAAAGTCATATAACTAGTAAAGCAGACCTGAATTCAAATCACTCTGACTCCTCCCCAGGGCTCCAGCTGCCTTCCTCTGTGTACAAGGAGTAAAATGGGAAATACAGCAATGCACTATGGTTTGAAAGAGAGCACAAGTGTGCAGGTCTATCTAAAGGGCTACTATTTGCTTAGATCTGTAATAAAAATGTAATAAAAATCCTGCTAGTCCATGTCCATCCAACTCCTAACTGCCTGTGATGAAATCAACCCTCTGGGAATAGGAAAGACAACAGAGGCAGCAGTGGAAGGCAGACCATCGCAGCTGTGTTGCAACGGCTGTCACTAGGGTTTCTGGCATGCGGCATTGAGTTGTTAAGTTACCTGACAAATTGGTCAACAACTCTTGCACAGTAATTGTTTTGTTAAGCATGGATGGCCAAATTACAAAATGTAGCTACTTTCCTACTGGGTTCAAGATGACTTTTGATATTACAAAGTCTAAATGACTTTTTAAATGTTCACTAATAAAAATAATTCACCATTCAAATGCATTCTGTGGGTCCCATGTGTAAGCACAGCTTGTGCTTTTCCACACAGCAACTGGGGAAGGAGAGTGGGCAGGGAGGAGACTGAGCAACTCCGCAGACTGGCACCACTGGTGACTCATCTAAACATCTGGAAATGAACCCACTTTTCCTGCCCATGCCCAACCGTTCTTAGCATAGTGTGTATAGAGCAAGTTACAGCTGCTAATGGAAAGGTAAAGATTGGCTAGGGCCCACTGTTTCAGTGAGAACCCTCCCTTGGCTATTAGGAACGGGTTTCACACAAGTGCTATCTTGGCTTACTTAGTGTAAGCAAGGTGAAAGGACCCCGGGCAGCTTTCACTGCATGATTACTATCTNACCCATCTTGTTTTTCACCTATTAAAAAATTATACCAACATGGTCAGGGCCAGAGGCAAAGGAAGCCGATGGTACCTCAGAAGAAAACATCCATTGCTAAAGCCCTCTTTTGGATTTCGGTCTTGGTCTCTCCAACTGGGTATCGTTTCACCAAGGACACCAAGGTCACGTACTTGACACTTCAGCCTCACCAGAGCTAAGAACGAAGAATGCTTGCCACAGAGAAAGTACGACAGCTGATTGTATGTATGAATTTGATGGAGCTATGCGGTACCCAGACATTGGGTCAGGTGTTACTCTAGGTGTGTTGGGTGACCATTTCTGGATAAGATTAATATCTGAATGAACAGACTTGTGAAGGAGATTATCCTCCTGGTGGGACTGACCCTCCAACCTACCAAAAACCTGACTTGAAAAGACTAAGAGGAAGTCTTCCTGCCTGGCTCTCCTGGTTGAGACATTTGTCTTTTCCTGTCTTTGGGTTTGAAGTGAAAACTTGGCTCTTTGTGGGTCTTGGATGACAAGTTGGTTTTTTTGTTTTTTTTTTTGCTGGAAGTTTGAGCAGTAGCTCTCCNGGTTCTCAAGCCTTCGGACCCCAAAGAGAACTGTGCCGAACCACCTGAGTCTCTGACTTGCCAGCTGTAGAGTTTTGACACTTCTCAGCTTCTGTAATCACGTAACCAGATTCCTTATACTTTCCTTCCTCATACAGTGAGAATTTAGAGATGGAGATCTCTCCAGATAGATGTCCTATTGGCTCTGTTCCTCTGGGGAATCTTGAGGAAGACAAAAGCTTTTGATAATAAGGGGGATGTACTGTTCAAAATGAAATATACTTAGACAAAGGTAAAAACATCTACATGGCTAGGATCACTTTCCTGAAACCTAAGAGATGGCCTCTATAGGCTCATAGATTTGAATACTTGGTTACCAGGGAGTGTCACTATTTGAAAGGATTAGGAGNTGTGGCCTTGTTAGAGAAAGTGTGTTTCAAAAAGCCCATTCCAAGTCCAGAGTCTCTCTCTTCCTGCTGCCTGCAGATCTAGATGTAGGACTCTCAGCTAATTCTCCAGCACCATGTCTGCCTGCACGCTGCCATGCTCCCTGCCATGATGATAATGGACTAAACCTCTGAACTATAAGCCAGCCTCAGTTAAANGGCATGGTCATGGTATCTTTTCACAGCAATAAACGCTAAGACAATACTTTTCTTTCCCAAACAAACAAACACAACTCACATTCTCACAGACCCAGACAGTCTCTCACACACTTAGGCTTAGAAGTTCTCACAACTGNGGGTATGTTGTTNCTGGTTCTGGTTTTGTTTTTCCAAGCACAGTGCATGCACTGGTACAATGAGCTCCCTCACTTACAGGTATTTACTTCTGGTAAAATCACAGGACCAGGAGTCAGGATGTGAATGTGGACAGATAATGGAAAGACTCGTCTGGGGAAGTGTGGAGCTCTTTCGTGCCGCTGCAACATCTTAACCAATCTTGGTCTAGAAATATCAATGAGATAATTGGAGGAGAATGTCCCCAGACCCTTAACACCTGATCCTCANGACAGGCTTCCTGGTCTGGAGGACAACTCTAGTCAAACGTTAAACTGTAAGTCTAGGGACAGCACTTGCTCAAGACAACATGACATGAAATTGGGACAGAGAGGCTGAGACAACTCTAATATCAATCTGTGAGCAATGGAACTATCTCAAGTCCCCTCTGACAACTAAGAAGTCCTGTCCTATAACGGACAAGAACTGTCTTGGCTAACCCTGACACTGTTTCTCATACCACTGTTTCTTCATTCACTCATATCTCCACAAAGTATTTATGATTGCTTACTCCAAGCAAGAAACTCAGATCCAGTCACGAGGTACAATCAATGCAGTCCTCCTGAAGCTCACATCTACATGGCCTGTCAGTTCTCTTGCTATAGAAAAAGCCAACATAACCATAGACGCCATCCACCTTGTGTTTTTTAAACAGGGCCTCTTACTTTGCTTGGCACAAGCCAAGTAGGCTAGGCTGGCTGGCCAGCGAGCCCCAGGGCTCCGTCTGTCTCCACCTCCTCAGCAATGGAACTGCAAATGTGTATTGCCATGCCCAGGTTTTTTTTTTTTTTTCAACTTCTCCCTTTTTTAAAAAAAAAATGTGGGTTTTAGGAATTGAACTTAGGTCCTCTAATATTTTACTAACTGAGCCATTTTTCCAGACCCATTTTTTTTTCTTTCTGATGGCAAAAGGTGACCNAGTATAATAGACAGGAGTGTTNGAGAATCTCTGTGCACAGGGTTTTACAACCTCCTTGAATCTTAGTTTTCCCACGAAAAGGAAAGTGGGAAGATCATATCTACTTTATAGGGCTTGCAAAAGGATGAAACTAGATAAGCCATGAAAAATACCACACCCAAAACATTATTCTGTAATTGCTATTTAGTATTCAATTTACTATAGTCAGTTCAGCTGTGCCGCTCAAGTGGCATAGCCAAGTCCTAGGGGTACTGTAAATGCAGCGCTATTTGGAATTGAGTCTTTGCAGATGAACGGTAGGTTCTTCAGAAGAGAGAGGAGGAAGCTAAGGATAGAGAATGGAGCCACAGTAGGAAATAGCAACACCCCCTCACAAAAGCCAGGAGAGGTGAGGGAAGCNTCCTCAGTCATCTGAGAGCCTGGCTTCCCTGACACCCAGACTTGAGACTTCTGNTCTCCAGGGCTGTGCAAGAACACAGTTTGTTGTTTAAACCATTATGGTGCTTAGTTACGCAGCCCCAGGAAACAAACCTTGGCCTTCACTCCCGCTGACTTCTGGGACAAGGACAGAATATCAGCATGTGGCTTTAGGAGAAAACAAATAGCCCTAGAAGACCAGACTTTCCTAAGTCAGGACTGCTTGGGAAGGGTCTTTTCACCTGATTATAACAGTCTGATTGTGTAAAAGATCAGTCAGGAATGCCAAACATCCATCCTGGCAAGGCCCAGTCCTCCGTTTTGCCATAAAACGGCAAAAAACTGAGTAACAGGTGTCAGAGAGCAGCTGCCCAGAGTCCTGTGCAGAGGACCTTGCTCAGACAGGCTGTGTCTCACATGGTGGCAGCAGGAACTGATCCTGTCACACGTTCAGGCCATCTTCCAGAAGTCAGCTCTGGACCCAGAGCAGCAAGCTAGGGACACAGTGGCTTCCTGGGAGTTGGGGAGAAGCAAAGCTTGGAAGGCANGCAGAGTGAGAAATTCCAAGGTATGAGCCNNGCCTGAGGAAGCATGCTTAATGTCCTACCATTCNGCGGGCNAAGGTAGGAAGGTTGTGAGTTTGAGGCCAGNCTGGGCTACATAGAGACCATGTCTCAAAAAACAAAATGAAAAAGAAACTCCAATTTTTAAATTTATTTTATTTATTCATTTTTTTTAAGGTTCTGAAGCCTGCTGGCCCCCTATACCAAGGTTAGTGCAGCCTGGGTGACAGCTACATGTGCCACTATTATACAAGGCCAGTCTTCTGGGCCCACAGGGAGGCAAGTGAACCTGCTTTCTAGTGAGGACTCTAGTTCCTTGGTGTTTGCTCTAGCTCCATCCAGCTCTCACTGGGCTCACCAGTGACTTATAGCCCTCTACAAACTGTTTTTGTTTTCTAAGGCAGGGTCTGCCTGTTTCAAACTCCTGAATTCAAAGCAAATATCTTGCCTCAGCCTTCTGAGTAGTCAGGTCTGTAAGTGCACAAGTGGGTGTGTGCACACATGTGTGTGTGCATGCATGTTCACATGTGTGTACACGTGGATGCCAGAGACCAAGTAAGTATGTCTTCTTCAACCGCTCTCTACTCCGTCGTTTTGAGACAAGGTCTCCCCCTGAACTTGGAATTCACTGACTGAGCTGAACTAGCTGGCCAGTGAGCCCCAGAATTCTCACCTCCCAGCACTGGGATTCTAGACACCTGCCACCTCCACGCATGTGTTTGGGTGTGTGGTTTTTCACGTGGGTTCCAGTCTTCATGTTTGCATGGCAAACACTTTACAGACTGCACCAATTCCCTGGTCCGGCTTTGACAACTTTAGAGCAGATTCATTGTCCAATCTTAGAGCACAGAGCTTACAGACTGAGCTAAAATCAAACCCCAGATCTCTGGCCATGTTCACTGCTCACATCCCTGCCCACCTCAGAGCCTGTAGGGACATCCACCNGCTTGTGTTTCCCANAATTTACTCTGTTCTGTTCACACCATGGAAGAGACAGGGCTGTCATGGGATAGCTTGCTAGGGCCAGGCACTATTCTAACATATTTCTTTCACCTTCAAAACAACCCCTCACATGAAAGACAGCGAACACCCACGTTACAGACGTGGAAACTGAGGCATAAAAAAGTAAAGGCCTTGTGCAAGGGTGCAGTACTGAGGTGACACAGAACAGACTCTGGGCCAGGACACCACAGCCCGTCCCCACAGCTATGGCGGTATTGCTGACTCATCATGAAGACATCCTCAGAAGCAGCTGCCACTGTGGACTAACTAAAAGTCACAGAAAGGACAGCCAAGCTGTCACTTGCAATCACCGTTTCGGTCCGTTTTCCCAGGCAGACATTCTGCAGTGCAGGCTGCTGCTTCATTACCAGCTCAGCACAGGCACAGCTGTGACAGCTGAGGAGCGGTTGTCCTGGGCTCCNGCTGCTGGTTGGCTCAGGGGAGGGGCCTGGCAGTCACTCTTGGTAAATTAGGGTCTTGTCTGAGGCCTCCACAGCAAGGCACAGAGGCTAACACAACAGAAACNTATTCTCTTCCACTGCTGCAGGTTGCAAGTTCAAAAACACATGTCAGCAGGGCCATGTCTTCTCTGAAGCCTCTGAGGGAGGCTCCTTCCCTGCCTCTCCTCTTCCTAGCATGCCTTGGCTTANAGCCCCATCACACTGCCTGCTGTAGTGGGAGGTTTTCCATGTTTGTTTCAGTGTCCATATTNTTCTTTTCTTCTAAAGATAGCAGCCCCTGGATAAGGGCCTACCCTCATTCAGTATGACACAATCTTAACTTGATTACATGTGCAAAGACCGTGTTTCCAAAGTGAAATCCTGTCTCTTATACACATCTAGATGTGTATAAGAGACAGATCCACAACAAGGCATATGAAAACCCAAACATATCTTAGAGCCACTTACCTATACTCCTAGCTCAGGGCAAGGCCCTTCCTCAGCTACAAGAGCTGAGCTGGTGCAACAGGCTGGTCACAATGGGTCTGAGGAGGGATCAATCTGGACCCTTCTGCTTCCTCCTAGACAACAAAGTCAGATGTGCCTCAGAATCTAGGCGACACAGGTGACTCAGGTGACAAGGCAGGACAGCAGTTTACNAAGCCATTGGTTCAAGGGAAGTGCCAAGTCCAGAGCAAGCAGTGACTGTTGTGTTGCTTCTGCAACACGTGATCAGGGATCCCCACTTCAATCTGTCATGATCCCCCAAGTCAAGGCTTGGTGTGGGGCAGCACTGCCTCTCCTACTTGTCCTCTCCACCCCTGTCACTCTTCAATTTCCTGGGGAGTCAATCATCTTTTGCCTTGAGTATAATTCACAGTGTTGAGTCTACAGGGTGGCACACTGCTGCTACCCAATGCCAATTTGTTGAATGAATGGATGGATGGATGGATGGATGGATGGATGGATGGATGGATGGATGAAGAGATGGACAAATAGATGTAGGTATTTTGAAGGGCATTCTGGAAGAAGACAAAATCAGTAGGGTAAACTGAGTCCTGCCATCGAAGAGTCCATAACCCAGAAGGAAGAACTGAATTACCACTCCACAGATGAACCTTTTATATCACAGGACTAGTATTCTCTAGAAGAGAGTGTGGTGAAGGATCGGGGTTATGGGATTTCAATAGGAGGGAATCCCATGAAGAATGTTGTCCGAATGACTGTCTGAACAAACGAAGATGGCCAAAGAGAGTTCCATGAGACACAAAGAGAAGAGCAGAGAGGGAGGGGTGGCTGAGCATGTATTTCAAACAGATAAACAGTGAAACGTGACTTCCNGTAACAAGAAGCCAAGCAGAGATCGCCAGGTACTTGGAGGGAACCTGGGTTCCCTCCCAAGTTCATCATCAAGTTGGCCGNGAGAAGTCACAATGGCTTAGAGCAGAGCAATGAAAACTCTAGAGTTTAGAGTTAGCTGGCTGTGGTGTGTGTGGTGACAGGTAATGGATGGAAATCAACCAGCGACCTGAAGCCTCTCTGCTTCTGCTCAGCCACAATCAAAGTTCACAGCTCTCTGACAAAGGCTGTGCATGGAGGCTGTCTGGCGAGCCCCAAATGCTGTCCAGAAGCCTCAGCGAGACATATTTTACAGGGCCAGCAGCCTGAATCAGGGTTTCTACACGTTGGGTTTTCAATAGGAGGGAATCCCTTCTCTCCCTGTCCGCACACACACTCATTAAATCATGGTCATTTTGGCAGAGAAAGCAGTTAAGTTCTCCAAGCACCGCTCCATTCGGTGCTAGACAAACAAAACATGCAGAAGTGTCTGGGATGTATCTTGTCCTCTTGCAATCTCAAGCTGGCATACGACGAGGAAGTCCAAGCCTTGTGGCCGCACCTGGAAATCTAGTACTGTTGACATGTTAACCTATGCAGCAGCACCAATCCAGTGACACACCTCACGCATCAAGTCCTCACTCATGAGGTAACCATCCAGCTGACACACAATACATCAGAAGTTAACTTAGAAACATTCATGAGACTCTAACATGTCAAATCTGCATAGAGATCTAACAAATGATATGCAGAGCTCCATTGGAGAGACATCACTCTTATCCTGTGTGGCTTTTGAAGCTGTCTTCAGCAGCCACTGATGAACTGGAGCCACTGTCAGCTGTGATCCCCTCAAGACTCACAGTCCTCCAGCATACCTTCCCCCTGTCTCTTATACAAAACCAGATGTGTATAAGAGACAGTCTTCAGCAGCCACTGATGAACTGGAGCCACTGTCAGCTGTGATCCCCTCAAGACTCACAGTCCTCCAGCATACCTTCCCCGCCCAAGTCTGTTCAAACC
>LZPO01066274.1:69289-86227 GCA_001675575.1 Neotoma lepida
AGTGAAGAATCATCCCAGGAGTGTAGAGCAAGGAAAATCTCAACTAGATTGTCTGAAAAGTCAAACAGGGAGGTTTCTCCAGAGACTACAAAGGTCTTCCCAAAGCAAAGTCTAAAGGAGACATCAAACATGATCTAGAAACTGGATAGCTCTGGATGAGTCCAAAAAAGAAACTGATGTGCTTTATGTGAAAAATAGTTATCACTGTATCCACTGGGAGTGTGGCANGGCAGTGGGNGGCAAACAGTGGGTGGCAGGGATCCTACTATACCCACAGACACAGGGTCACATTACACTTGTATTTAATCAAGGGAGTACAACGTTCTATGAACAATATCATTAACAAAACCAAGTTCTTAGCAGAGCAGCACCCATGGAATGGAATGGGTTATTTTTCCTGAGTGTGAAAAAACAGTTTCCTCAGCAGCGATGTGCTGAGCTCCACAGTCTCCTAGATACAGACTGATTAAGATGCATTTCTACTCTCCATGTCTCAATTTTAATTCAGAAAGACAGGTATGAGCCACAGGCTTGAGAAACTTGAGGAAAGAAGGCCTAGCGGCCAGAGAGGCTTAAGAAGAGAGCATGAGATTGATGGTGTCATGTCAAACTCAGTCCTCTGTGTGTCTAAGGGACTCTGTAGAGGGCTCAAGTATGTTTTCTGTCTATATTTCTTCATGTTTTCAAGAAACAGAAACATGTTTTTTTTGAGTCTGCACACATGCCACCAACAACGTGCTGGGCCCAATCTGCCAGGGAGCCTCTCAGGCAAGGAAGATAACAGAGAAAAAAGCCCAAGTCAAGGGGGAAAGCCTGCAGAATAAGGGTATCAATAGCCTCCTGCAAAGGCCTTGTCTCCTCACAATGGACCTGGAGATGTGTTCTTTGCATTATTCATGGAACTCTCGAGACAGACACTGACAACTCTTTCCTGCTTCACTGCTAAGTATGTTTCTAAAATAAGCATTTGCCCTGTGTAGACACAGGAAATGGACTCAGTTCTCTGTCCCGGCTGCTGAAGCTTCTGCCTCGTACTCTGCTCACCTTCTCCTGTTAACGCCTACGTAGACGATGCCTGGATGGAATCCAGAAAAGTTGAAAACAAGTGAGGAGTGGAAGAAGACCCAAGTCAATGAAGTCCTGAGTGAATGTGTGCTACTGATGGGGCATGGACGTGTCAAGGGCCGTGGCCTCAGACCCAGGGCAAAGCCTTTGAGGGTGAGGCTGAGAGAGATGGCAAAGCCTTCCCCTGGTCCATGTGTAGATGCTGATAGTGTGTGCACAAAATATCCACCATAGCTTTCTGCTCCCCCAATATTTACAACCTGAAGACTGCTCCCCTATAGAGACTGCTTGTGGCAGTTTGAATGTCACTGGCCCTCATAAGCTCATAGGGAGTGGCACTACTAGGAGGTGTGGCTTTATTGGAGGAAGTATGTCACTGTGCAGGTGGGCTTTGAGGTCTCATCTATGCTGAAGCCACACCCAATGAGGCAGACCACTTCCTGTTGCCTGCAGATCAAGATGTAAGAACTCTCAGCTCCTTCTCCAGCACCATGTCTGCCTGCAGGCTGTCTTGTTTCTGTCCATGATGATAATGGACTGAACCTCCGAACTGTAAGTGAGCCAACCCAATTAAATGTTTTCCTTTATAAGAGTTGCTATGGTCATGGTGTCTCTTCACAGCAGCAGAAACCCTAAGACACTGCTCCTACCAAGATTAGCTAAACCTGCCTCCTTATTCAGCTGTGTATAATAATCCCGCCTCCTTGTTCATCTGCATGCAATAACCCCGCCTCCTCATTCAGCCGTAGACAATACCCCCACCTTTCTGTTCAACTCTTAATAAACATGCTGAGCTTCTGGGATGCTGTGGTTTCTCCAGCAGGAAGCCCAGTCCACTCCATCCTAGCTTTCTGTGTATCTTTCTTGTCTTCATCCCCTTGCCTCCCAAGGCAGGTCCACCCCTGGAGCCATGTTGGAGATGGCACACACATGCTAAAATCACAGCTGTTTCTAGGACATGCTGGCAGATTTCCTTTTTCAGTTGCATTGATTGATGATTGACGTGTGTGTGTGTGTGTGTGTGTGTGTGTGTGTGTGTGTGTGTGTGCACATGAGTAGGTCAGAGGACAATTTGTGGGAGTCAGTTCTCTCCTTCTACCATGTGGGTCCTGGGGATTGAACTCAGGTCATCAGGCTTGGTGACAACAGTCTTTATTCACTGGGCAACCTTAACAGTTCACACCTATAGGATTTCTTCATTCTCTTAAATGTATCCTCAGTGTCCAGGAGATTGTGAATGTACACAAAGATCCTCTAAGGCAATGGACTACAAATTCTACATGGTAAATAACATACCTCCCAATAGCAATGTTCCTTTGTCCTTCCTGAAAACATGCCACTTCCAAATTACCGGAAACTCACATGCCTATGACAGTGCCAGAAACTAAAGCTGGCACAGAAACCTTCAAGAGAAGGTTGGTCTCCAGGGCTGCAGGTATGCCCTAGTCACTAGTCACCACCACCAAGGGAGTGTGAGCCACAGAGTTCCAGACCCAACAACCAAGAGGAAGCACTTGGCCACGGCTTAGGCCACGCACCCGAGGGATGACTACCTACATGAGGTTTTCTGCATCCAGTCAGCAAAAACCACCCCACACCGACCCAGAATTCTTATCTCAACCATTCACCCATTATATACAATGGAGTCACTTACCACCCAGTGGACAGTTAAAATTCTGAGAAATAGGCTCCAAGGATGAAAAAGAGGGGGCTGAAGACACAGACAGACAGACCAACAGACACGGTTCTCCTTTAGAAGAAGTTCTGAATACTGGGGCAAGTTGGATTGCATTCGTATTGCTATTTCCAGATAAAATCCTTTAGAGGTTTCCTGTTCCAAATGGGCCTATCCCATATTCCTAGAAGCAAACACTTGCAGGGTAGTCACGTGATGCCCTCCTAATCCCATAACCCTCAGGTGGGTTGGATAATGCTGGAGAATGTGAAAGCTAAGTAGATTTCTTTGTGGCATAAACCCTGCCTCCCATCTCCCCAGAGAGCGGAGAACATCCAAGCTCACTGGCTGAGTCTGCCTGGGAAGGGACGGTTATTTCATTGGTTGAGATTTGATGGGGCTTTGTATGTTTTAGGTAGCAAATACTTTCACTATCCCTTTAAGACAAAATTTCACCCTTTCCAGGGGTCTTGACTCACAATCTAGGAAGAGAATGTAGCCAAAGTCAAACCCCCTCCTTCCCCATTAACTAGTTTTTCACTGGCAATTTAATGCTGAGTGATGACCATATTTAGGTCCAAAAAGCTTCTATGCCAAAGTAGATGACTTTCCTCACATGACTCCTCATTTCAGCTCTGCTTCTACTTGGGAGCAGACATCAACTCCAGAGAAGCCACCAGATGGAACTTTGCACCCCTGTGCCCCTAACAGTCTCACCATTCACCAGCTGTCCAGGTCACCTGACAGTGCTTTCTGAAGGGTCATCCTTCAAGTTCTACCTCCAGGCTGGTAAGGATTAGATAAGACAACATCATGCACATGTTAGCATGTGGGAGAAGATCTAGCCACCATGAATCACAAGCTTCTGGGTAGCAGAAATGCTGTTCTTTATAATGTGTAACTCTGCATTAACAGATAGAAGTCTACAAATGCTCACAATGAGTGGGGCTGTAAAGCAAGAATGAGGGAACTTGTCACAAAATCATACTAATTAAAACAGTACAACAAGTATATGAATGGACAGACAATGGAAAAGTTGAGACTGTACCACATGGGCCATAATATATATCCAGTGATTGATTTTACCATAAAGGTGCTGAAAAGAAAGATTATCGAAAAGCACCATCAGTACAATGGTGACAGCCACATGGAAAAGTATTGAACTGGACCCTCTGTCATGTGTCATGAAGAATTTCACAAGTTCAAACATTTAGAACAAATACAAACACAAAAAATAGTGTGGGAAAGTAGAGGTGGTGGGAGTGAAATAGGATCCAGAGACTTTGGGAATTAATCTCACAATTACACAAACGGTAAAACAGAGTGAGCACAGGACCAGGCAGTTCGGTAGATTGTAGGTAGGTAGTGTAAGCACAGGACCAGGCAGTTCGGTAGATTGTAGGTAGGTAGTGTGAGCACAGGACCAGGCAGTTCGGTAGATTGTAGGTAGGTAGTGTGAGCACAGGACCAGGCAGTTCGGTAGATTGTTGGTAGGTAGTCAGTGTGAGCACAGGACCAGGCAATTTGGTAGGTAGGTAGATAGTGGAAATATACATAGATACACCTGAGAGAAATGAGAACACACCAGGAAAAACACTGGTATGAACTGTTGTAACAGCATTATTCATAAGAACCCAAATCATAAACAACCAGTATTTCAATCTACAGATAAACAAGCTGTGTTATCTCCATGCACGCGCAGCAGGTGGAATACTGTTTGCTCCTAAAAATGAATGCAGCACTCATGCATTATTCCAGTTGGACTGAAAACATTACGCTAAATGCCAAGTGCCTATGTGCGTGCGTGTGTGGTTCCATTCATATCAAACTTTAGACTATGGAAATCTAGTTGGTGCTTAGACAGTGGGATGGGCTGATGCAAGGTGCTGAAAGGTTTGGGGTTTCTTTCTGAGGTGATAAGAATGTTGTCGATTTGGCTGGAGTGATAGGTTAGCATAGATGAGAACAAACTAATAGAAAANATTTACCTTTTTAAAAAAATTGTATGTACTGTGTGAGTCTGTGTGTGAGTTTGTGCACATGTGTGTGAAGGTACCCAGTAAGTCCAGAAGAGGGTGTCAGAGCCCTTGGAACTGGAGTTACAGGCAATTGTGAACTGTCTGACATGGGTGCTGGGAACAGAACTCAGGTTCTTTCCAAGAGCAGTAAGTGATCTTACCTACTGAGTCATCCCTGCGGCCCCTGAGCTCTTTACTTTAAGTGATGAAATGTGAATGACACTGATAAAACTATTCTTTAAAGAAAAGGAAAATGTGGACCATTTCAAATGTATAAAGTTAGAGGAACACTTTCTAAGTGTAATAAAATCTCGAAGGCAAAAAGGATTTTTTTGTTTTGTTTTGTTTTGNTTTTTGGTTTTTCGAGACAAGGTTTCTCTGTGTAGCTTTGGCACCTTTCCTGGAACTCACTTGGTAGCCCAGGCTGGTCTCGAACTCACAGAGATCCGCCTGCCTCTGCCTCCCGAGTGCTGGGATTAAAGGCGTGNGCCACCACCGCCCGGCTAAGGATATAAGTTTAATTACAAAAAAAAAATTATAGGAAAAATTGACTTTACAAAAATAAATATAAAAGCAAGACTAAAGTCAAGAGTGTGGAGGAAATCCAAAGGGTTGATTTCTTCAGTTTCTACAAAATTAATTCTGTAAATAAAATAAGAGATTGTCTGGCAAAAAAACGAATAAATACACATGAATAGAGAAAACACACACACACTCAAACATAGGAAAGGAAGTTCATTATCACTCGGAATGACAGAAACCCAAGTTTAACCTGCAAAAGGCACTGCACAGATGTCCTGGGCATGGGAGGGCATGTCTGATACCCTGCCAATGAAAGCACAAGGAAGATGACTCTCTGACATTAGCTAATGAGACTAAACAGGGATGCAGCCAGACCAGAGGTGGCAAAACACACTTGTAGTCCAAGCTACTCAGGAGGCTGAGGTAAGAGGTTTGCTTGAGCCCAGGAGTTCAAGACTAGCTTGAAAATACAGTGAGACACCCCTACACCCCACAAAAAGACAGCACACCCTCAACCACCTATGAGAACAATTTAGCCAAATCTGTACAAATTCAAAACACATATTAATAAAAATAAATCTTAATAAAACAAATCAAGCAATGAAACCATGCAAGGACCACGGCATCCCTGGTGATGCACACCGGGATACACTCTCAGCTTTAATCCAGGCAGCTGTGGTGGCTCCAGCTTCAAGGAAATGGGAGACCTGCATACAGGTGGCTGCTCTTAGGTGGATGACATTCAAAGAATGCATAAGGCTGGGACAAGGGACATGAATAAACAGGGGTTCCCNGGGGGGCTTCATTTCCACTGGACTCTTTGGCTTTCTAAAACCTTAAACCAAAGAAAGTGGACAGGAGTGGAAGGGAAGGGTGAGGAGGAACGTGTGAGGGAAGAGGGAAAGGGGGAGGGGCTGGAGGAAGCAACCATTAGGATTATTAGAGGACCGGAAAATACCTGGAGGGTTAAGAGTCCTCGACACATCATCACTGAGGGTAGGACGTGGGGGACTTTACATAATCCATGACAAGCATGAGACATGCTTAGAAGCCAGCACAAATGTATGTTTGCATAAAAACACAGACGTGAAGTTACTACACTAAATTCTTTATAGAATGGTATGGCTTTCTGAAATATTGTTTATACTACTCCAACTGAAGAAAAAGAAAAAAATAACGAGAAGAAAAGGAGAATGAAAAAAAATGGAATTTTCCCAGTAGGGCCCAAACAGCTTGGAAATCAGACCGTTCCTCTTTGCCCTGGCTGATGGGAGAGATGCCTCCTTAGAGGTAATGGAAGCAGAACCCAATGAAATGAGGGCTGTGACTCCTCACCTGGGGGCTTCAAAGCCTGAGGTACCTACTTTCAGCTGTAGACAGTTACAAGGCTAGAGACCTCCTGGCTCTGCCCGAATTCCCACTTTGGCCTACCTCATAGTCCCTTTCCCCTCCCACCTGGTGGTGTGAAGAATGAAGTAGACAGGCTGGGAGCAAGGGCCTTGAGGCCTGGTGCTGGCCTGACCTTCCGAATGTCAGCTCCAATGCACTCATTCACGCAATCACAATGGAGGCTGCAGGCAACATGGACTGCCCTGGAAGAACAGACCCACCAAGAAGATTGAAGGCCAGGCGACTGCAGAGGGCGAGCCTTCACTCTGTGGGTCTGTCAGGTTCTGGAAGAGCGCATCTGAGAGATACAGCCATTTTCTCTCGTCATTTAGGACCCTCTTCATCAGCCACCAACCCTGGTCTTGCCTTGGCTGCACTGTGGCAGCTTGAGCCTTCTTTGCTCCATCAATGGCCCTGTGTCTGTGATCTCAACCCTGCTCCAAGTGATGAACCAACTTCATTGGGAATGTCTGCTAAGGGCTCTCTGAGAAGGGCCATTGTTCCTCCATTTAGGCCAGCTGTGAGCATGGACGAGGGACATTCATTACCCGGGACATTTGCCAACAAATGAGAGACAGCTGTTGGGCTCGAATGGCGTGTGGCTGCACATTGCCTTTGGTGAAGTTTATTTTCCAAGTGGGAACATCGTTTCTCCCAGATGCTAAGAAATGGGAAAAATGCTCACCTTCTCCAGTAAAGCAAGAGTTCACAGTCACTCACTAGTCATGGATTGCATGAGGTGTCACAGGGACACATGAGCCCCCAGTTTCATACCTCCTTCTAGTCCCAAAGAGGGACCTCCAGGTAATAACCCCATGCACCANCACCTGTGAGCCATGCCACCACAGCCAAGGACTATGACTTGCCTTGTATCTCCCTTCATGTGCTCACAGCAGGACTGGGTCCCCATGCTCAGAAGGGACCCACAAAAGCTCTAAGTCTGGCTGAAAGAGATACATGGAGAACTTGACAGAAACACCATGGGGCCTCCTCTGAGAAGTGTTATCAGGTCAGGCTCTTTTCAGAGTCCCAGCTTCAGCTGGGCAACACGAGGTTATCTTCCCTCATCCTAAAGGATACACCAAGATGGCTGTACCATGGTCATGATACCCCAACAATGGCAAACCCAACCCTAGCTGCAGGCCAGGTTTGAAGTTATCGGAGGAGAACGCTCATGCCGAGGTTAATCAGGTCAGCCCAGGCTGAGCAGACTGCTCTAGAGTTAAGACACTACTGGGCTGGCTGTGAGCTGTTTGTTCACGCTGTCTCAGGCTTCCATTCTCTTCGTCCTCACAGAAGAGACAGTAATGTTTACTGCTGGACCCTTNCCTTCCCCACCCCCACCCCCATTCTGACTTTGCTGGTCTGGAATAAGATGAAAGCACCTGACAGNAAAGCTTGGGGAAACCTTTTATTAACATTCCTAGCTCAGCTGAGTTCAGACAGCAAGCCCCTGCATTCCAGGAGACTTCGCCCTGAGCAATGCAATGCCAAGAACGCCAGTGAAAGGTTCCAATACACTTTCCAATGGGAACCCTGCCTAGCCAACCCCAGAAGGTACAGAAATTTCATAAAATGGGGGCGGCGGGAGTGTTATTGGGTAGTTCAAGATCTTCCCACCACCTTTTAGGAGTCTCCAGGGATTAATCAAGATAATGGGCAGAAAATGTCCAGGGGAGGGTGTCAATGATGAGTCAGTGAGCATGGTGACCGTCAGATGTGTGCAGTAAGGCTTACACACAGCTTCCTGTATCAAGTGCTTTCTATGAAATAGCTGTGGGACAACTACATTAAAGCCTCTGGTCCTGGTGACCCCACAGAGAAAAGGCCAGTCACAGGCCTTCTGACATGACTCCCCAGGATGTTAACGAAGGAGTGTGATGGAATGTACTTTGAAATAAGACATACTAGTACTTTTAAATCATTTCTCATGATCATGGNNTTTGCTGGCTATCAGAAGGCTGCAGCATTGCAGAGCAGGAAGATGGAGAGAGTCAAGGCTAATGGTTGAGGGGTTCTCCCTGTGGCAGAGACTGCTGCACATTAGGTAGCAGCTAGGTGAGTGTGTTCTCAGTAAGCCAGCTCTCTGTAGGAGGAGCTAGTACTGAGCCTGCCCTGACAGCTGCCACCAGGAGGCATCACAGTTCTCCAGGCCTAGTGGCAACTGATGGCCAAAGATCTTTCTGTTGCATTGCTTGAAGACTCAGAAAATGGAGTCATGAGTATGGCATCCAGGTCCAGAGAGGTAAAGCAGATAGTGAGCACTGTCAGCCAAGTAAAAGGCAGGGCAGCTAGAAGAGCGAGCTGTACATAAACCATCCCTAGCTCNGAGAATGAACAGTGGGAAACAGACCACCAAAGCCGANCTCAGGGTAGCTTCTGTTTCCTGAAAACATTGAGTTTTAGTCCTTGACTTGAAACACAGTCCATTTTGCTGTCCACTCACCCGTCCACAGCCAGGATGGCAAGCTTTTTCTTGACTACACTTAACATCCCCACAGCCCCAGGCTCTGCCTCCTGCACCCAGGGAGAGCACAGCATTGGATGCAGTAAATGAGGCATCACATATCCTGGTCCAAATGGCTCTTCGCCATACATACCTTTCAATCTCAAGAGTCTAAAAAAACAAAACAAAACAGGAAAACAACTTTGAATTCAAGTGGGAATAGAGATTATGGAACATAAAAGATCAATGGTCAACTTTGTCCAAGTCAGACAGGCCCAGCATAGGATTTAAATATATTAATTGTATATGACTATTTCACATATGCCAGGTGGGAAGGAGCAGAATGGGCCCCTGGATTACAGTCTAGTGACCTTATGTCCAGTCAGTCAGTCAGGTGCTGGAAACACCCAAATCTACAGCTTTCTATTCAAACATGTGGATGCAATGACCCATACTTAGTAACTCAGACCCAAAGATGACTAAGTACCAAGGTGCTCATTGTGGCTGGTAGAAACTGAAAGATACACAACTATTCAAGGCCAGCCTGACCATGCCAGGCATAAGAGAGAGTGGTCAGGACTGTCCTCCCTTTGTGAGGATGTTGGATGGCTACCCTCCCACCCCCACCCCTCCCCTCTGTGGTGAAGTAGGATGGCTACCCTCCCACTCCAGCCCCCTCTACAGCTCTGACAGCCATATGTGAACTTTAGGGTCTAGCATGAGAATGATCTCTTATCAGGGCCTCCTGGGAAAAGGGCCTTGGTCAGGCCAGCAATTCATGGGCAGGCACAAGGCCGAGGAGCCCCTTCTCCTCTTACCTCACAGCACACTACAGTGTCTTATGTTGCCCTCCTCAGCCTAATTCTGCTTTGAGGTAGGATTATAATTTCGGCTTCTGATCACAAGGGTAGAATAGAATATATAATTTCCCTTCCTCACACCCTCATGAACTTTCAAACAGGCACTTTTGATATGTGTTCTGCTAAACGTGGACTGCTTCATGCATTTTTAATGGCTAGAAATGCTCCTGTAAATGTCTGTGCCCACAATCAGAACCTGGTCTTAAAGATCCACCCCAGTGATAGCAGGCTCTTTCCCACTCCTGACCACAACAAATAATGGTGCCCACGTCACCCTCAATTCTGTCCCTAGGAGCTTACCTTTGGTCATATCCAGGTCATATAGTAAATATATATTATAGTTAATGCAGCTAAGACACGCTGGAGTGCTCTGTCATACTACATGGCCCCGTGCTTCTTTAGACAGGTCCTAGGGTTGAGGAGTGACATTCCCTGTGAATACTTGGCATTGTGCATGCCTGCTAGCCTCCTGAGTAGTCAGCTGGCTTGTCAACCATGACTACAGGAACTGGCACATCTCTTAGATACTTCGTTAGGTTTCTGGTGACCTCTTTACCTATAAATTCCTATTAATATGCTTTGTCTCTTTTTGAGAATTCTGTTTNTTATCAGTTGACTTGTAGGAACTCCTTGTAAATCCGAAACACCAATCCCTTGAAGTTTTTAGCTGTTANACCTATGCTTCCCCCATTCTGCCAGCTGCTTATTAACCATCTCAGGGTATCCACAGGCGAATGGAAACTTTAACTTTGAAAACCTCAACTGGAAGGAAATCTAGGGCAACAAGAGTTTCTCAATCATCCAATTTCTGTTTTGTGAGCATTCAAAATACATCACACACGGACTTAGGTGCTATGAACACAAAGAATGATGCCTTTAACCCTCAATGAGTTATATATATAGATTGCCCATTAATTATAGCATCAACACAATGGCTATGGCCATTGGGAACTATGCAAGTTACACTGAGGAGGGCTAGAAGCCGTGTGTGTGCACACATGCGTGTTGGGAAGAATGATGGTCAAGACATCCAGACTGAATAAACTTTAACAAATAAGTTTGCCAGGCGGTACTGAGGGGAGGGCATTCTAGCCCAAAGGTCAAGCACTTGCAGAAGTCTACCATGGATGTCTACAAGGAGTCTAGTATGTCCACAAAAANGGCGGAGCTTGGATCTCTGCAGAAGCTGGGCAAACAGGATATGGGCCATGTATCAAAGAGGCCCAGTTTGTCCTTAGTACAGTCCAGGAGCCAATATATCCCCTTGCTTTCCATTGGAAAATCACTGTAGGCACTCNCTATATACCAGNAAGAAGGCCTGGTCAGGGGCCTGAAGAATCTGGGCTGGTCTTAGTTATGGTAACAATGTGTTCACATCTATGAGAAACCCATAGACAGAATATACTAGAAAGACAAGGGTTCCTGTGCATCAAAGTTAAGAGTATCTGTGGGGGAAGAGGCATTCACTNAACAGTCCACACCACCCTGAGAGAAACTGTGCATTCCCTTTGTGTGTCAGTCCTCAGCCACAAAATTCCCCACTGCCAAGTGTACCTGTGTCAGAAATGTATGGAGTACAGTCATCAGTGACACACCGGAATCTTACCCAAGTTCCCACCAGGACCCTTGCCAGCCAGTTGTTTCCTCCTCAGTCTTAATCATTTTCACACTCTATAATGGCAATTAAAAAAAAAAAACATTTGTAGAAAATGTTCGCTCTAAGCTATTGACTGCCTTTGCTGTCTTTTTCCAACCAGGGAGGAAATGCATAGGTAGACATCCAGCAGCCAGCCATGAAGACATGCAAGAGGCTGTGGAAGAACTGAGGTCCTTCCAACCCCTCGGAGCCAGACCTCCCGGCATTCCTCCCTCTTTCTCTCCTTCGTGCTGCTTCAGCCTTCCCCTCCTCAGGAAAATCACCTTCTTCTGGTCAACATGCTTATGTTTTCAGAGTATTAGATGCTCAGGTTTGGGGCTGCCATCAGTNATGTCCCCACAACACACATACACACCATACCTGATATCTGGAAATGCTTAGGTCTGCAAAGAGAGAAGAGGGTAGCTAGGCCTCCCCAAGATAGACTCCCCATNTNTTTCTATTCTACCAAAGCTATTCCCAACAAAATCCCTACANCATTTCACTCTGAGATGATTCCCAGCCCCTAGTGCCAAGGACAAGAGAGTCATCAACTGTCTCCAAAGCCACCTACATTCTTGGGGACAAAAGGCCCACACTTAAATAATACCAAAGTCCATGTCAGNGTGAACAGGACTGACCCACCCCTTACTCTGGTTAGTGGCCCCATGGGCTTCCTAATGGAGAAAGTGGACTTCTGCTTTCCTNTTTTGTCTCCCTACACACTTTGAGTACAAGCATTCCACAGTCTTGCCTGACATCAGAGCAAAGCCCATGTGCTCAGGACTTAGTATTAGATCTCTTTCCTGNGTCAGTGAAAGCAGCAAGTAAGGACAGGCGATGNGGGGAGAGGAGGTGCTTCTGGAGGGGTCCCATCTCAAAGACAGGCACTGAAATTCTCCTCTGAGAACAGAGCGGCCTCCCCTCCCTTGAGGGAAGCAGCTAGACAGCAGCCAGGCGGCACCTGGATCCCATAACTCTAAAAGATCTGATCCCAGTCGGAAGTGTTTACAGTTACACACACCAAACCAGCATCATGTGACAGAGATGGGCGCTTGCCCGCTGGGAAGTCAGGAGGTCAATGGGAAAAATTATTTTAGTCTGTGTTGAGCCTTCATGTTTGGAACTTTTAACCAAACAATGCGGAGTTCTCATGCTCCCCCCCGCCCCGTGTGCCCATTCCCTCCTCTGGATGGTGGTAGGAGGGGCTGTGCACAGGCTAAGACTGCAATCCTACCCTCCCCTATGGCCTGCAGGTCACACTGCTACTAAAGACAGGGAGGGACAGGGACAGGGAGAGGACACTTCTAGTCACGATGCACTAGTCTGCAGTAAGCTAGATGGGGTTTTAGAATAAGTAGAATATTCCTGACAAAGA
Source organism: Neotoma lepida (assembly GCA_001675575.1). NCBI lineage: Eukaryota > Metazoa > Chordata > Mammalia > Rodentia > Cricetidae > Neotoma > Neotoma lepida. The sequence goes on from LZPO01066274.1 coordinate 82,279, forward strand.
GAGAGGGTGGCATTGTTTTCAATGGTCCTCCCTTTCCCAAGAGGGAATGCTGAGGTAAGCCCAGTTGCTCAGGGGGAAATGCCCTTTCTGAGCTCATGCTCCATCTCTGAACAAAGCTGGTGTAAGANGAACTTCTAACCAGTCTTATTAATAAACACNCGGAACAAGAAATNAGGGTGAAAATCTGACAGAGATCAGAGGAATTAGGAGCAAGCCACCACTAGCCTCACCTCACCAACGCTGCCTCTACTTCCAAGGAGCGAAGCAGAGGAAAGAGAGAGACTTCCNGTCTAACCGGGCTTTTTATGCCTGTTCATCTGCTAACTAATATCCTATCCGCACCAAGCTACATCACTTCCTGCCTTGTCTGCATGGATCTTCAGAACTCTAAGGTTGATGCTGGGATTAAAGGCGTGTGCCACCACCTCCTACTGCTAGTTCCCCATGTGACCTTGGAGTCACAGAGAACCAAATGGATTAAGGGCGTGTGCTAACTTGCATGGCTATTGTTTTTCTACTAGTGGCTGGCAGCCCCGTTTTTCCTCTGACCCTCAGATAAATTTTATTAGGGAAGACAGATAAAATATCACCACAAGCTGGCGTGAGGGACAGTGGGTGGGACCCAGGCCAGTATCCCCAAAACACACACGGAGGTGGAAGGAGAGCCCCAAATCCACAGAGTTATCCTTTGACCTCCATATGTGTGTCATGGCATGTGTGCACCCCATCCCCTCATGTGTCTGTCTTTCCATGTCCTTCTGTCTTTCTGTCTCTCTCTCAAATAATAAATTATTTTTTTGAAGAAAGAAGAGAGAATGGACATGGGAGACAATAAAGAGGGAAGAATAAGAAAATGTAAGTTGAGAGGAAGAGAGAGGGAAAGGGAGGCAGCTGCCAAAGAAGCTAAGGGCTTACATTCCCTTAAGAGAACTCTTGGAGCACCCCACAGCCACACTTGTGCAGATTGTTTTAGGATGTGTCCTTCCTGCATTCCCAGCACCAGGTCTCAAGACATCTGGGGTGGTNGGAATGTGAACCACAGACAGATTTCCACAGACTCCAGAGAGACACTAGACTTACCCACTGAAGTGCCTATGGTGGATCCCTCAGAAGGCCACCAAGAGCTCCAGAACTCTGGAACTGTCATAGGTCAATGCTGCAACTGCACTTGACTGCCTTATACACCATGACTTTCAGCCACAAGTCCAATAACGACCACAGTAGAGGTCCTTATCTTTAAAATATGTTCAGGTCAAGGTGTCAAAGAAGCTTTCCAGGCAGTCCAGAGTGGATCAGAACTTGCAGAGCCTGAGATCAGCAGCTACAAAGAGCTNAGTATGGTAGGGTACAGAGTGAAGTTGCTAATGAGCACCTTGCCATGTCTCAAGGACCAGAGGCCNTACTTCGGGCATCCAANCAAAAGGCATGAGGCTGTCTGATATTTAGTGCTTCTGCTAGATACTTTCCACTCCATCTCCTTAATTCCTTCCACTTGTTCAAAATATAACTGTATTAATTACTTTTTGTTTCTGTGATAAAACACTGACCAAGGCTGGAGAGGCGGCTCAGCAATTAAATGCACTGGCTGCTCTTCCAGAGGCCCTGAGTTCAATTCCCAGCAACCACACGGTGGCTCACAGCTATCTATAATAGTGTCTGATGCTCTCTTCTGGCATATATATATGTAAATAAAATTTAAAAAAAAACTGACCAAAAACAATTTGGAAAGGAAAGGGTTTATTTCATCTTAAATTTCCAAGTTATAGATCATCATTGAGGGATGTCAGGGCAGGAGCCATGGAGGAACACTATTTAGTGTCTCCCTCACCTGTCCCCCCTCAGCTACATTTCTTACACAGCCCAGGCTCACCAGCCTAGGGATGGTGCCACCCACAATTGGCTGGGTTCTTGCATAGCAATCATCAACAAAGACACAGACATGGCCGCAGGTCAATCAGATCTAAACAGCTCCTCAACTGAGGCTCCCTCTTCCCAGGTGACTCTAGGTTGTGTCATGTTGACAATAAATACCTACTAGCACAAGAGCCAAACAGAAGGTATTTATTATAAACCATTGTCTCTGTTTGCAGAAGGCACTATAAACTACATCATCTCTAGTTTTTNAAAAACATGCCAGCTGGGAATGCCACAAAAGTATTCACAATGCAAAGAACCTCAGGGTAGGGTAGGACTGTCTCCAGTGCACAGAGTCTGGNACTATGACAGAATATTTACCACAGGAGAACCCAGACTATAAAGATGAAGTTGCGATGCCCCAGGCAAGCTTGCCACCAAACAGTTCCTGGCCCTGCAGCCAGGGAGACCAAGTGCCCCAGCAGAGTCCCTTCCAAAAGACCACATTTGAAATTCAGTAAATCAGCTCAATATGTTCTAGGACTGTGGGTATCAAATAAAAGAAGCCAGTGAAACCTTCAAACAATAAGCTCATTCAACACAATCTCTTTTTCTGCCCCCATCTGGGACTTGAATACAGTTAACATGAATAAATCCTGTTGTAGAAGAACTGGGCAGGGGGGAGGGGGAGGCAGGAAGAGGGTGGAAGATGGGAGGAAATGGCAAAAGTCCAACTTGCTAGTCTCACAGGATGGCTGACAGTNCCCCAAACCCAAAGGATGTCAGTGTGGAGGGCTAACCCTGAGAGGGTTGTTCTAACCTGCAGACAGGTGAAGCGGCACCTGTAGCCCCCTTACCCATGTACCCCCAGACACCCCTTTAGATCAGCTAGCCCTCCAGGTTTTGTACTCAAACCAGAAGTGGCCCCAGGGCTTCCCCAAACTTGGTCTTTCTTGGGGGAACCANCCACAGCCAGACCTGACCCTGTGTCAAGGGATGTCTCACCAGGAAGAGGTTGGAAAGTGTTGCTCTGTCACTGCAACCCCCACGCTGCCAACAAATTCAAGACAGAAAGACTCCACCAGCTACTGCCTGTTAATTCTGCTAGAATTGCCGGGAGGTGGAACAGAACTGCCATTGGGGGTGACTAGTGGTTTGAACACNTCAGTNTTTAAAAAGAGATGTCTGTGTGAAATTCTCCAGTGTAATTCACATTTGAACATGATCTTGTGGATAGGTGTTCCATGGATATCCATCACATTATACTTAATAAAGATGCAAAGACTGGCCCCAGACAGCTAGGGCATAGAGCCAATGAAATTCACCCAAAGAACAGACCAATTCAACATGCTTGATTTAGAAAAGGAAACCACCAGGTAAGTATGGTGAAGACTAATAATTTATCCCCTGTGTCACAAGGCTCAGCCCTGCCTGGAGGCATCCTTCACATCACCTGGGACTAAGCTGTGTTATTTTGCTATACCATGGCTCCTTCCCACTCCAAATAAACCCTGGCATAATACGTACTAGTAGAACTGCCAATGCCAGAAAGCCAACAAAGAATGGATTATGGTGCAGCCTGGACACCCCATTCCAGCTCAATAGCCTTCTCGGTGAAAAGACTTAGAGAAATATTGCCACAGTCACCATGGTGGAGCCACATGTAGCAGAACATCCAAGGGTGATGTCCAGGGCTTCCTTACCCAGGGTCCTCTTGGGCTCACCTGCTGTCTGGCATTTAGGAGAACTGNTTTTCTAATGAAAGGATGCTTCCATCATTATACGTTTTCTAGAAGTCTCCACTCAGGATGCAGTCAAAGCTGAGTCTATGCATCAAGCCAGAATTCTGCACTACCTCCAGCATCACCATCAGCACCAAGACTCAGTTTGCCCCGAATTCCTGAAATGACTCAATGTATTCAGGGCATCCTCCATCTCACAAGGCAGGCAGCACTATGGTCTACAAGGGGGCAAGGGTGTGATTTTGTTTGCAAAAGCAGCAACTTGATGTGGAGCAAAGTGATAGAAAACATCAAAGAGGGATGGATACACCATCAAGATAGACAGTGGGCCACAAGTGAGGGATGGATACACC
>LZPO01066274.1:86447-149084 GCA_001675575.1 Neotoma lepida
GTCAAGATGGACAGTGGGCCACAAGTGAGGGCACCCAAGAGCCTGCAAGTGTTTGTAAAAGGCATTTTTATCAAGGTATAATTTATACACAGAGGAAAACAAACCTGCCTTGTTAACTGGACAGTTACACATAGCTGTCCAACTATAATAAGGAGGTTGGACATTTCTATCATTCATGACACTTACTGTGTTATATCCTACTGTGGACCACCCCATCCCCCAGAGCAGCCCTGGTACCTACAGAACTGATTCACATTCTCTGTAGGTAGTCTGGCCTTTTCTAGAAAGCTGTGTAAGCAAACTGAACCATGCAGGCTCCAGAGCCTGCCTCCTTTCACTTAGCATCCTGCAAACCATCAGAAGACAGTTACAACCACTTTTAGTTTCAGACTTTCACTTTCTTATTGGAGAGACAAAACACTGGGCTCTGGCTCGCCTTTGCTGTGAAGATTCACAGAGATTCAACAGCTGAGGTTTGGGAATAGGGTGAGCCCCTACCTCAGTTTTCCCAGGGCTAAGGAGTTTCCTGGGGGGTGGGGTTCCAGGAGGCAAGACCAAGAAATCCCAGGCAAACCAGAATGGCTGGTCACTNGACTTGGGAAAGCCACCTCCAAGGGTAGACTGCCCCATGGCTCCATGGGATTCCTTCTGGTGCACAGCTGAGTACTCTCTCCAGCTAGCAGCTGGCTCTGTTCCCTTGGTTTAATACTAAGCAGAAGGTTTCTTTGCNGTCTGCTAGTGCTGGCATTCCATGCAAGGGCAGGCCCTCCACCAGGAGGCCTTAGGAGGTAAGAGGAACTGTTGCCTTGCNCTCACTTAGGTCGNAGTGAGAGCCCTGACATCAGGTGCTCTGCCTCACTCTGTCCACCCCAGGCCAGAGCTATTCTAGCTCCACCCACGTCTGGGCATTATTCTCTACATCCTCCACTTGGCTGAGTTTGAGTTTAGTTTATTTGGAGATTAAGTAGAGAGAAAAATGAGAATCAACTGATAGAACATTAGCAAAGAGCTCACAGCCCTGTTGGAATTTACAGGTCTCCCCTACACAAACTCACTGAGTTATCAGAGAAAATCAGGCAGGACCAGGATACAAGGCTGAGGAGACAGCGAGTCCTGTCTATCTTTCCAGTTGGCATACATAGAAGGGATGCAGATGGTACCTTTGGGAAGCAAGGATGCTTTGCCTGATACCCCTAAATCTAAGCTCCACCAAAACAAAGGATATGNACAGCTGGAGTCTAAATTTATGGAGGATCCACACACACACCTCAAGGGAAGAACCACATCACANAAGTCCCACAGATACCACTATCTGTTTTCCTGACTGAACACAACATCATCCTCAGCAAAGTATTTACCAGTGGTTCTTGGGTTATTCCACCAGGCTGCCTGGGAGTTGGTTAGTGATCAGTAGCTTACTCATACAGAAACAAGGCCCAGAAAGATTAATTGACTTGCCCAAGGTCGCACAGTACGTTAGTGGCAAAAGGCAGATTAGAAGCGCCAGCCCCTGTGTGGCGGGACCAGAGCCTGGTTCCCTGTGGTCCCTGTAGCTCTCCGTCCACAGCATAGGCAGAGCCAGGTCTACACCCACGGGAGCCTGGAGGCCAGCTGAGCTGCTGCAGAGGGGCACAGACAGGCTCATACTCACAAGCAGAGACCTGCAGGATCCTTCTCTGCACCATCAGACAGCAACACCCCTGTGCTGGAACAGATAGAGAGAGGGCTCAGGTCGCTGCAGCTGAGGGCAGCCCGGGCACTTCGTTCCCCACTTCCAGAATTTGCCTCAAAGATTTTGCTTCATTTCTTTTTCTGAACCAGGCCTGCTCTCGAGAAGCAAGACACGAGACAATACATGCTCTGTACATGTCATTCATGTATCCACCCATTTATCCCTACTATGTGCCTGGGGAGGGGCCAAGGGCTGGGCGTGGTCTCTTGGAAGGCAGAGACAAAGTCCCTATCTTGACGGAGTTTAGCTTAGCAGGGAGAATAGATCCGCATACATTTATAAGACCAGGTAACATCAATCNAGGACATTTGTTGCGTCTACCACATGTCATGTATTACTGGGGCCCTACCTAAAGTGGCAAGGATTCCTGGGAAGCCATGATGGCTTTGTGGAAGACAGACATGGGGATGGGTCCCAAGATGGAGAGGAATTTAACTCAGCAGCTAAGCCCTTCCTGGCACGAAGACACTGATGAGATTATAACATTGCTTCCAGAACTTTTTGTAGATAAACTCTGCAGCAGGAATTCTCCTTTTACAAACTCAACTGTCCATAGCCTGTCACTGACCCTGTGAACTGTTGCTTACCCTCTGCAGACTCAGTAGCCCTTCCTCTCAAATGGGACTGACTCATCTCCTATTTCAAACCCTAGCACTGGCCTTAACTATCTTTGGAGACACAGTGACATGCAAGTCCTTCAAAAATGAATTCCTTCCATACTTGACAGCATTCTCTTTCCCACTAAGTCTGCGACTCCCCGTCTCTCCACAGGAAATCAGTTTTATTTATAAGAAGCACAATCCTCAACTGACCTTTGCTGGCAACCCCACCCCCTTCCTCCCTCACTTCACTCTCTTCTCAATCACATTCTCNCTCTGAAGAGTNCTCAGTGGCCACAGAGCAGTGAGCCTGGACCAGTGCTTGAAAAGCCACATAAGGGACANATGACAGCTGTTTTCCAGATGGGGAAACTGAGGCCTGGGAAGATCAGTGCCTGGCCCAAGNAAGCATACAGCATGTAGGTCACTGGGTTTCTGGGCTGCTGGGTTCTCCACTCTGTCATCATGCTGTCCCCTCTGGTGGCAGCCACAGTGCCCTTCTCCCTAGCTTGGGAGGAGTCTCCCTCCCCTGAAGGACAGATGCCTTCAGAGGAGCATTTCCTGTCATTAAAGGGGGTTGGAGGAAAACCGGCACAGTTTTCTCAGCTTTGAAGCTCCCTAGCCCATCCTGGCCCTGTAATTGAGCTGGAAGCAGCCCAGTTCCCAGGGCTTCTACCCCATCAGGAGAAGGGAAGGGCCCAAAGCCGAATTCCCGGCTCCTGGTTCTTCAGCACCAACATGACCTCTCCCACTTTCCGCTTTAGACCATTTCGCTGCCAGGCTCCCACACAAAGAGCTTCAAAGTCAGGAGTGCCCAGGGTCAAGTACAATGAGCAGACTCGGCGCTGAGGCCTGCAAAGCATGAAGACTTGGACATTGTTTTTAAACAGTGAACATACCTCTNTTCAAAGCCTACACTAGCTGAAGGTGAATCACATCACATTTCTGCAGGCAACAGAAGATACACAAGGGCGCATCCACACTGTTTTGCTCCACACTTGCTTTCATTTTTCAGGCTGAGGATGTNTACTGAATTCTAGTTGGCCCTCCATAGCTATAGGTTCTGTGGCCTTAGAGTCAGCCAACTCAAGATCCACCACATTGGGGTGGGGTAGGGAAATACTATGTTGTTGATGGTGTGTACTGTACATTTCAGCCTACAACAGTTGCAACTATATTAAATGTGTACTGATTTCCTTGCCATTATCTCCTAAATGCTACAATTAGCAACTATATACATTGTAACCTAGAGATGAAGTAAAGGACACTATGCCTCATCTGCAAGTCCTACATCACTTAAAGGACTTGAGCATCATCAGATCTTGGTACCCCTAAAAGCAGTTCCAAGTGTGTGTGTGTGTGTGTGTGTGTGTGTGTGTGTGTGTATGCTAAAGGCTGTCAGGTTATCTTCTTCAATTGCTCTCCACCTTGTTTTTTTTTGTAGAAATTAGAAATTAGTCTCATGGGGACTTTGAGCTTGCTGATCAGCTACACTGGCCCGCCAGCACACACCACCATACCTGGCTTTTTACATGGGTGCTGGGTTATGAATGGTCCTCATGCTTGCATGGCAACCATCTCTCCAACCTACTCCTCTATTTTTCTAGTTTGATGTTTCTTTGTTTGTTAAGTATATATGATTCTCAACTTTGGGTCACATTAGAATCACCTGAAGACCTTTGAAAACTGCAGTGCCCAAGCCACACTCTAGACATTGAAATCCGACTGTCTGCTGGGGCCTTTACAGCCCTACCTTCCCATGCCACACGTATACACGGTTCCATACACAGNTGAGGCTAAGAACCTGCTTCTAGGTCAGACATTAACAAGGAAAAAGCAGAGCTCTTAGGCATAGAGGAAAGATAATTCCTGAAGGGGAACTATAAGTTATCAGTCTGCTTTATTTCCCTTAATTATTTATTTTTTTCTTTTCAGACTTTCCCTGACTACAGCTCTCAAGATTCCCAGCAAGCTCTGAACATGTTGTTTTCTGGATAATAGTTCACAGCTCCCTTCTACCTCCTGTGCCATAAAGTCACCTAAGGAAGCAGTAATCAGACTAAAAACCAAAGGCTACAGGGGAAGAAAGATTCATCCCCTCATCCATTTTAGATGGGATTGCTCCCATCTAAAATGAAGTCTGTACATCTCAGCCAGGCCAGTTAGGATCCAAGTGTGATGCAACTTCAGGAAGCTTCGGCATGATGTTCTAAGTGTAATCCACAGATAGTAGGTCAGTCACATTTGGCCCTGGACCCACTCACCAGCTGGGAGAGCAATAGGAACCAGGATCCTTGACTGCATGGGGTGAGGTCAGCCAATGGGCTCACGCACAGTGATACAGGATGCTCTTAGGAGAGTCATAAATATATAAACACTCAAGGATGGGAACCTTTTCAAGGCACCCTGTCGGACTTGGCACTGAATCTTGGACACTTGTAGGGGTCTTACTGCTTATACAGTGCCAAAGAGATTCCCATGAAAGGCATAGCAACTTTACCAACACTTTATAGCAATTTTCCGAAAAGCTTCATTCCTCTGGGAAGGGACCCTCACATCCTCCCACACCCCTTTGTCTTTGCTTGAGAAAGCCATGGTGATCTAGCAGAAGGGGTTGGAAAGAATTGGGAGAAAGGTCTGGAAGGTTTTTTAGTATTAGGCACAGGGAGATGTTTCAGCCACCTTAATCTCCCTCATGACAATTGAAAGTTAGCCCAGAGCCTAAAAATACAAGCTACTTAGGGGAGGAGGCACACAATGGATAACATTGAGGCTGTGGACATGGAAAACATATTTCTCCTACCATTATAGCTTTCTAAGCCTTTCAAAGTAGAGAAAACACTTTTGGACTCTGAAGACAATAATGAGCAATTCTACCTATGTGATCTCAAAATTGGAAATTTTGAAATATGAAAGCATTTAAATTTTTTAAAAAATCAGATACTATCAGAATTCTTTGATCAATTTTACATAAGTTCCAAGAACCCAGATAAATCTTNTCTTTCCTATTTATCATTTAAACCATTATACCTATTTATTCTGTAACTATTCAGTCTTACCTTAAAAATATTGTGTGTGTGTGTGTGTGTGTGTGTGTGTGTGTGTGTGTGTGTGTGTGTGCTGGAGCTCAAACCCAGGGTTTTGCACATGCCAGGCAAGCGTTTAACAATGTGCTACACCCCAAAACTTTACCCAAAAATGTAAAGGCCCCAGTGTCTGACAAGACAAGAGTAACCTGGTTCCAGCCAGGTTCCTGTTCACCAGCTATAGCGCTTAGCATTCATTTTGCAGGCAAGATTTGCATTCATTGAGTTCCCAAAGCAGGACTCATCTGCCTCTCCTGAGAACAGAGAATGTAACACGCCTGGGGCAAGAAGATCCCCACATTCTTCCCAGAAAAATTAGCAGATATGAGCAGCATGACATCAGTGAGATCTGAAGTCATTTCTCCCCAGAGTCAACTGAAGAGAGGTGGTCTGATTCTCCTTTGCAATCCAGGTAATCCTCAAGTCTATCAATTTATCGATCTCTAGTGCATACATCTATTTCCAAAACATAAACACTGATCTGAAACCAAGTTCTCTTCAGTTATCGGGAAGCCCCTAACTAAGCCTGCCTGGTAGAGGATGAGATTTTCAGCTCCCAGGAGAGAAAGATAAACTAAGCAGATTTTATCCTGTCAAGGGCCAATTCAGAAATTATTTACACAAAAACCTGCAGATGAACCCTAGGCCAACAGACGCCCACCTGTTGCCTGTTAATTAACTTGAACGAGTTTGCTGCTTGGGCAAAGTAGCTTGCAACGTGGATCCTCCATTTCGGGCCAACATCTGCTTCAGCTTCACAATCCAAGGAGCTGAAGGAAGGCACCCAAAGGCCTCAATTCCCCGCCCCCCCCCAGGGGATTCCCGCCTTAAGGGGGGAGGCCCAGGGTGGAGGCAGGAGCAGCAATTTGACATTTTACCAGGAGAGGGGCTGTGGCTGCCAGTGTTTGAGACTGCATGAGGGCAATCTCAACCTTTCCCCGAACAAAAGTGACTAGATTACATCAGAACTTAAATAAGACCACCCGGTTAGACCTGGGAGAGAGGCTCCAGGGAGAAGTCACAGAAAGAAACCCAAGTTTGCTAAGTGATTTCCTCTGGCGCCCCTCCTCCGCCCCACTGATCTTAGTGCCTAGACCCATTTACAGGTGAGTCTTGGCGGGTACCTCACTCGTCACTAATGATTCTGATGAGAAAATGCAAAAGGAAAGTCAAAAGACGTTACTTGTTTAGGAAAACGTCCTGTCCGCACAGGTCCCCTAATGTGATTTCCATAAATAAACGATAAAGGGAGAGATTCCTTGGAAATCTGAGCGTTCGCCTTATTACCCTCCCAGGGGAAAACATAACAGAAGCCGAATTTCCTTTCGCAGGTTTAGCCTCAACAACCCCTTGGGGAGGGGCGGGAGAGAGAAGTCAGTGCAAGAGACTTTTCCCAGAGGAAGGCATGTGGGGGCGCACCGAAATATCCGCTTCAGGGACAGCACCTTGAACCCCCTTTTCAAAGGACCTACTATCCGAGGCTTCTGGATTCCAGCCCCGGGGCTCCAAAACCCTTTGGGCATATCCGGGCCGGCCCGCCCACCAGGGTTTGGCCAAGATCCCTGGCCAGAGCCAAATCCAAGCTCGCTCAGCTGCCAGGACGCCTACAGGCGCTCCACCTGCTGGGCAGCCCACTGGGCTCCCAACCCACACCTCATGCAGCTTTGGGGGTGCAGAGTCCGTAAAGGGCTAGGAGAGACACGGTTACCAAGTGGCGGAGAGTCGGACCTAGCCAAGAACAGTACGGCAGGCCACCCCACCACATCAGGAGCTTTCCTTACCACCCGACAAGGCTTATCCAGGAATCTGCAAGCCCATCNGCAAGGTAGCACCCATCGAAAAGTCCCTACAAGTCACCCTTCTGCCCCTAGCAGCCCCTCACTGTTGAGACCTTATTTGAGCCCCTTCCACTGTAGACATCTTTTCCTTGAGGCAAACTAGAGGGGTGACNGGATGACTCCGGACACACCCTCGATTCTCCAACAGGTGAGAAGCCTCACCTTGACCTCCAGGCAGGGACCCCAGGCGCCCAGGAAGATCAAAGGGCGCGGGCCGCGTTCTATGCCTAGGAGCCCACCACCTGGCCCGCGGAGCCTCGGTCACCCCCTCTTGGGCTGCGATCCTTTGGGCGTAGACAGCCGATTCTGGTCACCTGAGTACGGGCGACAAGCCCCCGCCCTCTTTCCCTGGAGCGGGTAGGTGCGCCCGGCGCCCTCACCTTTGTAGCGCTCCATCCCGGTTAAGGCGTGCGTTCTCGGCGCTGCGATCGGCTCCGCGCGGCGCTCTCGGCGCTGGGTTCCGAGCTCCGGCTGCGCGCTGGCCCCTCCCAGTGAGGTCACGCTCGCAGCCGACCTCCCGGAGTGGCCGCGGCACCCCCAGCCCTCCGATCTTGTCTCCACCCGGGGGAGTCGCCCTCGACCGCGCCAGGGATCTCCGCAGCCAGTCCGGACAGTTGGCGTTTGCGTCCTCACGCACCCGGCGCTGGGCTCCCTGCCCGGGCCTCAGATCACTTCCTCCAAGTCGGTCTGAGGGCGGCGGCGCGAGGGAGAGAGACCGGGACGTCCTCAAAGCGTGAAGGAGGCTCCGGGAGCAGAGAGCTCCCGTAGGTCTCCACCGAGATCTGTTTTCTTAAGTGCGGGGACTGCGAACCCAATGCCGGGAGGAGGAGACTGAGGGCCAGCGAGGAGGTGGAGACGGACTTAGAGCGCCTCCTGCTTGACCCCTCGAGCCATACAGTACGCTCATGTCCAGCTCCCACCAGCATGCGCCACTTGAGCACAGACACGGAGCCCTCACATACGCGGAGCCCTCACCGGGCGCCCAATCTCGGTACTCCTTCCTGGCCTGGCACCTGTGGATCGCGCATACTTTGGGGCACAGGAATACGTCTACCTGTAGCCTGCTCCCTACTCCCAGGTTTTGGGGGCGTCTGTAGCCAAGGATTTCCTGGGGAGGACAAGAGTGTTTGGAGCCTCCTCAGCAAGCTTGGACTTCCTGAAAAGATGGCACCTGTCCTGAGGTACATGAGTCTGATTCTCGACTCTGCATCGCCTCCACCGAAGAACCATTTCCATCCTTCTCCAGTCCTTCCNCACTCCTAAATCCTCCCAAAAGATCCACACTTTCCTTTAAACGTTTGGGTTTTCACTTTTTAAAACGTGCTATNTGCCAGATGCTTGGTTTCTTGACAAATTTCCCAACTTCTTGGAAGAAACACTTGGGGGAAGGTTTGTTGTTTACTGAGCAACTTCTTCATGCTTCCTTGGAGCGGCAGACCTCCTGTCCCAGCCATCTGCACAAATAACTTCTCCTAGTTATATAGCAACGCTCACAGGGACAGAGCCCACCTCGCCAGCCTGGAGCCGTGCTCAGGGCTGCAAAGCTTCGGCCTTTCAGTTTGCCCACTCACCCTGTGATAACAGGTCACGGTCTCCCTCCTACAGGAGAAGAAACAAGTTTTAAGGGGTGGGGGGAACTAGCCTGAAGTCACGTGGCTTGAAAAGCGCTACAAAGGGAGGGACCCAGGGGCTGCCTACTTTTCAAAGTTTTATGTATGTAGGTCAAAGACCTCCACATGCCACATGCACATGAAAACACACACACACACACACACACACACACACACCACATACACAGAGTTGGAAATGTAGTTCAAGTTGATCTAAAACTACAGTTAAAACTACACAACCCTGTTCCAGAACAAAACTGAAAAGGCAGGAATCATCAACAGGAGTTTCAGGCAACCCCTCCTTGTCCTCACCGAGCCCAGTTTAATCTCCACCCTTGGCAACTTCCACAAAGCAAAAGTCACTGAGTTTCTGTCAGACACCTGAAATCAAGAACAGCTCTGAATCCTATAACCAGCACCACTGGTATTTGGTGTGCAAACCAAGCCTGCTATGGAGGGAAGCATATTCTCCATGGACACACTAGAAAAAAAAAAAACAAAAACAATACAGGTGCTGAGTGGGACCGAGTCTCACCACAAGAATTCACCATGCTACTCAGAATGGCCTGATGTTTCGAAACTATGAATTATATATTTCTGGAATTATTCTTGTAATATTTTTAGATCCCAATGGGACCAGAGAAAAATAAAACTGTTAAAAATGAAACCACAGGTGAGGGAGTACTGTTGTAAGTCCTAAGCCATATTAGCAGCACAGCTGTGTTGTTGTCTTTTGTTTGAGACAGAGNCTCATGGAACCAGACTGGCCTTGTAGCCAAGGATGCCCTTAACCTCTGAACCTCTTGCCTCTGCCTCCCAAGTGCTGCACCACCATACACAGCCAGGAGTATTTTTTCAAANCACAAAAGGGCTTCTCCAGCTGAGGGGCCCAGGAGGAAGTGTCCAGTGGAAGATGTTGCTTTACAAACCTTATTCATGGTATATGCACAAAAACCCCAGAGGCACACATTACATCCTCTCTAGTTTCAGTGTAGATGTTAGTAACTTGCCACAATCAGAGGTGGGCAGGGGCCAAGGCAGTCACATTAAAGCTTTGCCTCTGACAACAGCTCCCTCCAGGCTGTGTCACAGCCATGGCTTGTCACTGTCCTTGTTCTTAACTTCATCTCTACTCATCCTTTCACAGCACTCAGAAAGCCACCCCTCATGGGGCTAGAGAGATGGCTCAGCAATTAAGAGCACTGGCTGCCCCTTCAGAGTGCCAGGTTCAGTTCTCAGCACCCACAGGGCAGCTCACAACTATCTGTAACTCCAACTCTAGGGAATCTGATGCCCTCTTCTGGCTTCTGCCAGCACTGCATGCACATGGTGCACAGATACACATGCAGGCAAAGCAACCATACACGTAACAAAATTAAAAGGATAAAAAGAAAAATTTTAAAGCCCCCCCCCCTTGAGGAGTCCTTGCTCCTCGGTCCCCACCCTCTCCTCAGCCTAGTCCTCCTCTGTGGTCCTTTCAAGAAGGCTGACCCTGCTCACTATACACCCTCCCACATTTTAAAAAATATATTTTATCCTTTTATTTATGTGTATGTTCGTGTCCATTGGAAGCCAGAGGAAGGGTTTGGATCCCCTGAAGCTGGAGTTACAGGCTGTCGTGAGCCCCCAGGCACAGTGCTGGTGGGCTGCAGGAACAGCAGGTGCTGTTAACCACTGAGCATTCTCCCCAGGCTCTGGCTGCTGTGTCTACCATGGCTCCCAGCAGATACTCCAATCACACTATTAGATGAAAGTGCTAGTTTGACAAATACCCAAGGAAACCATGTAAAAGGAGGAAAGATTTCTTTGACTTATGTTTTTGGGGATGACAGTCCACGTGGCTGGCTTCATTGTGTCTGGGCCTTCAGTGAAGCCGACATCAGAGCTGAAGGGTGTGCTGGGGTAGAACCACTGACCTTGTTGCACCTGGGAAGCAGAGAGAGACAAGGAAGGGGACAGGGACAAGGTGTGTATATCAGTGCCCTTGGACCTGTTTCCTCCAAGGAGGCCCCTCCTCTTCCTTTCCACCACCTCCCAAGAACACCATCATGTTATGACTGGGGGATGGGGTTCTAATCCACTTATCAAGTTAGAACCTTCACAGTCCAGTCACCTGTCAGTGACTGGCTGCACCAGCTGGGATCAGGCCCTCAGTACATGAGTGTTGGATTTGGGGTAGTAGTTCACATACAAACCAAAACAATGAATAAATGAATGGTTATTTAGGTTTTTTTTTTCCTATAAAAGAAAAAAATAAAACCTACAAAATGTCTTTGCTGGTCCAATTGAGTGAGACCTAGCAGGACCCTGGGTGGGATGGGGTAAAGGCTTTTTGGAGAATGTGGCCTTTGAACCAAGACTTAGAAGAATAAATGGATTATTTTTTTTTATTATTGCTTTCATTAGACTGGGGAGATGGTTCAGTCAGTAAGATAGTAAGACAGTAAGACAGACAGTATGACAGTAAGACAGTAAGACAGTATGACTACTCAAGCGTGAGGTCATGAGCTCAGATCCTCAGAATTCATGTAAATGCAGGCACGGGGCACACATCTGCCATCACCGTGCTTTTACCGTGAGAGGGAAATGTGAGAGTCCCCAGAAGCTGGGAGGCTAGACATTGTGGTACAAGAAGAGGCAAGCGACAGAGAGACCCTGTCTCCAACAAGGTGGCAGGACAGACTGACAGGCAAGGCTATCCTCTGCGCTCCATGCACACTGACCCACAACTCACACATGACATCTTTTATTTAAGATGAACGTCTCTTGAATCTGGCTGATTGATACGGCAGCGTCCTTTATGTTCAACTGTGAGGAACAGTGGCCGGGGTCCACATCTTACAACGTTATATTTGAAGAAACCGAGTCCAAGGTTGGAGGTTAGAAATGTACAATAGATACTTAGCAGATGAAGCCTCTGAGCCAGGGTNTCTAAAGCACTCTAAGATAAATAAATATTTGATTCACAGAAGACAAGCAAAGCCTGGGGGGGTGAGGGAAGAAGTTGGAGGAAGGACTCCCAGCACCCTGTGAGTTTGTGACTTAATGAGAAAAGAAAGACCAATGCAGTGCNAGCCTGTGGGCCTCCTGGTGATGTCACCACCACCTTTCCTTGACTGACAGAGCTGAGGGTCGCAAACCAAGGAACTTGGGTGAGTGTGGTGGCTTCCAGTTGTACCTCTATAAACCTTCGGTTCAGAAAACTACATCTGCTCTATAACGACCTCATTTATGTAAATGGAGCATTTAGTGTTTACTAATTCCCTTACGATATCTGAATGAAGTAAACAAAACCACAGACCTAAGCTCTGGAGGATCCAAGAGCTACTGATTTCGGTTTGGGAAGTGGTGGTTGGAGGACACCTCTATTCCCACCTCACATTGCTCACAGACGCCACAACACCAAGATGAGTGGATTTGCTCCAGTTACAATGTGGGTCAGGGCTCACAGCCCAGAGTTCTGTAGCTGAGTGTCCTGCCTCACCATCACTCCCAGAGTGTAGACATGCAGAACGGCAGGGTTTCCTGTAGTGGGGAGCTGTTCTGTCTGTGACCTTGAAGCACCGCCCCTAGAGATGCAGCAGGTAACTGCTCCACCTGCCCATGACCTTGAAGTACATGCCCCTGGGGCGTGGCCTCACAGACCCTTAAGACCTGAGATGCACTTAGGCACTCTCTCTTTGCTCCCTCGTGGCACTTGGATGCTGGGACAGTCTCAGGTGCAGAAGAACAGCATGGGACCTTGCCTCACATTTTCCAGGACTCTGNGACAATTCCTCTGTTCTGTCTTGTGAGTTTTCCTTTCTTAATAAATCCCTTTGCCCTTTAAGCAGACTCCGTGGATTTCTTGTTATAGTTTCCTGTCTGGACTCCATGCACACAGCTGCATCCTCCTCTAGCAATATTCTGGGTACCAGGTGAGCCTCACCCATCTGTTCCTACTCTGCTAAGAATGCTTTTGTAAATTATTCTAAACTTTGAATCCTGAGATGCCACCTGCATGTCCCAAAAGAGATCAAAACTGACCCTCTGTCCAGTACCCAGCTATGCTGTATAGTCAACAGGGGTCTCAGTTAGGCCTTCTCTCCAGCACCATGAGCTGGGAAGTGGGGGAGGACAAATTCTTCAGGGCTCAGCCCACCCAAATCAGAGGTTCTCTAACTCCACGGACAGGGCCTTCTCTCTGTGTGTGTCCGGTCTGTTGTTGCCCAGCACTTGCCCCTTTCACCTCNACGCTCCTGACTTCCCATTCTCTGCTGTGGTTTCCACACTTGGAGAAATTTCAGAGCTGTTTGGAAATTTGGGACCAATGATAGATCCACCCATGAGACACGATTTTAAGAGTGCAAGAACCCAGAAGCTATGTAGTGGCTGTTCAAGGGTTCCACACGGATTCATTTCCTCTATGTGGCTACCATTGTGGCCACTCTCCTGCTCCTGCTGCTCCTCCTGCTCCTCCTCCCCCTCCTCCTCTTGCTCCTCTGGCTCCTCCTCTTCCTCCTCCTCCTGCTCCTCCCCTCCCTCCTCCTGTTCCTCCTGCTCCTCCTCCTCCTCCTGCTGCTCCTCCTTCTCCTCCTGCTCCTCCTCCTCCTCCTCCTTCTGCTCCTCCTCTTCCTCCTCCTGCTCCTTTTGCTCCTGCTCCTCCTTCTGCTCCTCCTCTTCCTCCTCCTCCTGCTCCTCCTCCTCCTCCTGCTCCTCCTCCTCCTGCTCCCTGTGGTTACTAAGACTCTCTTTTCCCATACAAACCTCTGGCAGAAAAGCAGGCAGACCAGACCCCACAGCCCACAGGTTACTAGGAGTCTCCAGACAGAACCAGAGAGAGTTCTTCCTTCATGTCAGGAAGCTTCCTTATTGGCTGAACACTGCCTTCCTGAGCTGGTGGAGCCCCAGAGCTCTGACNCTTCCAGACTCTGCCCACAGCCTTTTCTTTCCCTCAAAGCTTCCCAGCACTTCTAAAGAGATCGAAGATGGAGAGGCCTTTGATAGTCTGACAGGCTCAGCCAAGATTCATTTCTCATTTATTGGCAGAAAGTAAGACCGTCATTTTCGGTCTACTCCTCCAAACAGGCCGTGGAGCCATGGGAACAGCAACTGCATAGAGGCTCTGGCAGTTGGGTTTATAGGTCTGTTGTTGGACCACAGTTTTGCCGCAAGCCTGCAGCCCTCACACTGACTCATCCACTTCTCCACAGCAGGGGCTTCCCTCAGTGCCTGCTGCCAGCCCAGTGTGGCATACCCAGGCCTCTTGGGGATGCCTGCATGCCAAGCCAGGCCAGTACAGTGCTGTTCCCTTAGTATGAGCGAGCTTCCAAGTATCTCACTGTGGGATTTCAGAACACCACCCTCCTAGTATGTAGGCCTGGACCTGGCTCCTACTTCTCCTAGCTTCTGGGTAAACTCTTTTTAGACCCCCATTTTCCATGGTTAGATTCATGAATGGGGTGGAATTTCAAGTCAACTGTCCCCTAAAGTCATTGATNAGCTGAGAAATGGAATTTGGGAAGACTCTACTTTACCACCTGGCCCAAATCTTACAAAAAAAATATGTCATTAGAATCCCCCCACCCAAAAAAGTGATGGGCCAGTATGAACCCTTCCTACCATGGAGGCCCCTTGGAGGAGCAGAGGGGAGCTGGGTGGAGGGGACTGGAGGGTGCAGGGTAAGCGTACTTGCAGTCCTGCACTAAGATGCTTCTCTAGAAGGCCTATGTACTGCTCACTGCTCATCACTGCCTGCCCTTACATTCTCAGCATGTGTCCTTTGCAAAAGTGCCGAGTTAGCTCACACCCTCGTGTACAAGGTGGGAAAGAGAGCTTCCAGAGGCACATGAGCAGCAATGGCAGAACCAAGGCTGAGTTCTGCACCAATGATTACCAGGGTCCTAACTCTCTCCTCCAAGGCTGGGAAAGATGCCATATCTGGCCAAGTCCATGACTCCTGTTTTGCTNAGAGGCAGCATTCTAGAGTCCCCAATACCAGGCTCTTCACTGTGACCACAGTCCACCACATGGCAAGTACCCACAGGTCATTTGTGGAGTGAGGGAATAAACAGGTGAGCTTCCTCATAAAACGATTGTGTCTCCAAGAGAACAGAAACTGGATCTTGTGCTGGGCATGGTGGTGCATGCTTGTAATCCCAGCACTTGGGAGGCTGAGGTAGGAGGATCTTGATTTCAAGGCCAGCTTGGGTTACATAGTGATATCCTGTCTTTAAAAACATGGACCTTGAGGAAAGGTAATAAGGTATTACAGTATATGAATACATACATATTTATCTAACTAGAGCATCTTTAAGTTATTTACAACCTATATATGGCATTAAAATTTCATGGAGGCATAATTAGCATGAAATATGTAAAAGGGCTCCTGAGAGGAAACAGTGATAGACAAAACATTGAGAAACATTGGAACACAGGCTCAGAGTTTAGTTTAAAATCTTCCTTCTGTCTCTCTCTAGCTGGGTGACCTTGAATGACTTAACATTTTTCTTTATCTCTAGTGGAATGGGAACAAAATGATACCCACCTCCTGGTTCGTTGTAAGGACTACATGGTAANTACATGGGAAGTGTCGGCACCCCAGTTCACAGCAGATGTTAGAGGCCTTAATTCTGAGATTGCNAAGCGTCCCTCCTGTGTGATGACACACCGAGAACTAATAGCTCTGAGGTGGTTGGAATAGGAACAGCCCCCAGAGGCTCGTGTATTTGAATGCTTGCTCATCAGGGAGCNGATGGGATTAGGGATAGGGATTATGAAGTGTGGCCTTATTGAAGTAGGTGTGACCTTGTTGGAGGAAGTGCGTCACTGGGATGGGCTTTGAAGTTTCAGAAGCTCAAGCCAGGCCCAATGTCTCTCTCTTCCTGCTGCCCGCTGAACTGGATGCTGANCTGATATAGAACTCTCAGCTCCTTCTCCAGTACTGTGTCTGCCTCTGTGCCACCATGCTCCCTGTCTTGACGATAATGAACCAAGCCCCAATTTAATGTTTCCTTTATAAGACTTGCCATGGGCATGACGTCTCTTCACAGCGATAGAACACTGACTAAGACAGCTTCTTAGGTGACTGAAACNCAGGATGCTGGTTCTGTCACCTACAAGCATCTTGCTAGCAAGGACCCTGGTGGGTGCAGTGTATTGATTCATTGGGCCCCTTATTTGGTCACTGAGCTGCCACCGAACCACTTCTCAGCTGTTACCCTCTGGCCCCAGCTAAGTGTAATGCCAGGAACTTTGCTGGATAATAAGTTGCCTGAAGCCCTCCAAGGAATTTGCAGCCTATGGGGGTTGGGGGCAGGGGGCCTAGAAAACAGTAACCTATCAAGCCAGAGCTTCCCAACCTTTGCACACACACTTGCACTCTGGGGGATCATCTGGGAATCACGCTGATGCAGACCCTAATTCAGCAAGTCTGGGATTGGACAGAGATTGCACAGTTTTGACAAGCTCCCAAGGGTGTGAGCCAATGTGACTGATCTGCTATTTAGGGAGCCAAGTTGTGTATAAACTGCCCTTTCCCCTAGTTAGCCAAAGAGGAAATGCTCCATTCTCCCCCTGCTGATGGTTGCACATTACTCTGTCATCTTACAGGGCCCACGCTAGAACGCCTATACGTTTCACGCTAGAAAATTCTAGAATAANATCTTTAAGGATTTTAACCTGGAGTTACACCAATCTATGAGTTTCTGTGACACTGCATTACCAAGAACTTGTTCAGGTGTATTTGTTTTTCTTCCATGAGCAGGAAGGGGTGAGTAGAGAGAGAAATCGAAGAGCAGCTTCCTAACTTCCTGTTGGACACAGCCTCAGGCAGCCACACTTGCTTCTGGCAGAGACAACCAAGAGAATATAAATGGGATCTTCCACAGAGGAAGCCCCAGCAGCTAGGGATATTTGACACCAGACACTACAACCAGACAGAGTGTGGGCTCCTGTTCTGTCACTCAAATCGAGTCTTCTGTACAATTCAAGTAATGTCTGTGGATGATCTGAACAGAAGGGTTCAGGGTTTTGGGTTCAAAGCCAAGAAGCAGATCTTAAATAGCAAGGAATGGGCACTTTTTGATGGAGATATTGTTCTGTATGCTGTGAATATGTGTTGCTCTGATTGGTTGATAAATAAAATGCTGATTGGCCAGTAGCCAGGCAGGGAGTATAGGCAGGATAAGCAAACAAGGAGAATGCTGGGAAGAGGAAGGCTGAGTCAGGAGAAGCCAGCTGCTGAGGAAGGAACAACATGCCTGTAGACCAGTGACCGGTAAAGCCACAGAATACGTGGCAAAACATAAATTAATAGAAATGGGCTGAATTTAAGTATAAGAGCTANTCAGTAATATGCCTGAGCTAATGGCCAAGCAGTTGTAATTAATATAAGCTTTTGAGTTATTAATTTATAAGTGGCTGTGGGACNNCTGGGTGGGCTGGACAGCGTGGGGCCTGGTGGGACCCAGACAAAACATTCACCTACAACTTTTTTTTCCCACTAATGCATTTGAGTAGCCAAAGAAACAGCAAAGAGCCAGTCATTTAGACAGTTCAGAGAATGTAGCCACAGGCATGCACATCGTGTGCAGTTGTTCTCTGAGTGCCCCATGGAATCCAGACCTATCTCACTCAACTGTCATTGCCTCATTCAAACAACCAGGGACACTAACATGGTGGGCTACAGTAGAATCTGTGGTCTAGAGTGCTCTCGAAACAGCTCAGTTGATAAAGTCCTTGTAAGACGAATTTCTAACCAGTCTTATTAATAAACACACAGAACAAGAAATAGGGGTGAAAATCTGACGGAGATCAGAGGAATTGGGAGCAAGCCACCAGCTAGCCTCACCTCACCAACGCTGCCGCTACTTCTAAAGAGCCAAGCAAAGAGAAGAGAGCGACTTTCTGTCTAACCCAGCTTTTTATGCCTGACCGTTTTGTTAACTCATTTTTTATCTTCACGAAGNTACATCACTTCCTGTCTGTCTGCACNGACCTCCAGAACTCTATGGCTGATGCTGGGACTAAAGGCGTGTGCCACCACCCCCTTCCGCTAGTTCCCCAATGTGACTTTGGAGTCACAGAAAACCAAAAAACACGGATTAAGGGCGTGTGCTAACTTACATGACTATAGTTTTACTACTAGCGGCTGGTTGCCCCGTTTTTCCTCCAATCCTCAGATACATTTTATTGGAAGACACAAATAAAATATCACCACAAGTCTTTGTCACCCAAGCACAAGGACCCAAGTTTGGAGCTCTAGAACATGTGAGAAGGCTGAGGACNGCAGCAGACACCTGGAATCCAAGCCCTGGGAAGGCAGAGGATTCTTGAGATCTGCTGACTAGCCAGTCTAGCCAAATTGGGGAGCTTCAGGCTCAATGAAAGACCCTCTCTCAAAAAGCAAGATGGAGAGACGANCACTAGTGACATGGCTCAGTGGTTAAAAGCACTTACTGCCCTTGCAGAGGACCAAGGTTTGGTTCCCAGCACCCACTTGNTGGCTCACAACCATGTTTAACTCCAGTTTCAGAGGATCCAACCCCGTCTGCAGGCACCACTCATGCACATGGTGCCCTTGTATACATGCAAGCAAAACATTNATACACACAAAATAAAAGTAAATAAATCTTTAAAAATAAATAATGAAATAATGTGGAAAACAATTGGGAAAGACACTTTGGCCTCCCTACTCGTGCTTACACACGCATGTGCACACCACTCCAACAAGGGGAATCTGTGACTTAGCTGACAGGTGGGGCTCTTCCCAGGTGTGATGTGAAGGTGAGATAATCCAGGGAAGCCAGAAGAAAGGTTTTCCCAGGTCTTGATTCAGGTAAGGCCTCAGATGGTGAAGGCAGAGCATTTGGGTTAGAAATCACAGGCCCATCATTAATGATGCACGTAACACAGGGCACATATCTTCCTTAATGAAACAGTCAAAATGTGACAAATTGCAGTACTAATCTCCTTGACATGTTCTAAGGATCCCACAGGTTTNGGCATAGTGTGACAAACTGACATGTGCTGTTGGAACTCATTCAGAGCAAACTCTGAGAACAAGAGGTGGCCTCCTGATCTCAGGCTTGACCATGTTTTATCACAAGTGTCCTCTCATGTCCTGGGTCAGGCTGCCCCCGACACTGTGACAAGGAAAAGGGAGAACATCAAACAGCTAAAGGTGTCAACAACAATGAACCCTTGAGAATCCCCAGAAAGTAAACCATTCTGTTCCGAAGTAACTGTGGCTTATCCCACAGTATAAAAATGCCTCACATAGTTCATTCTCCATACAGAACACTCATAAATGGCAATGGGTACATTTAATAAAGGCTCAGTCATGGACAGAGTGGACTGAACAAGCTAGAAGAAAGAGCTGAGAGCTGTTTGTGCTCACAGAGCTGAACTTGATGCCCTTAGCCTTGGCCATGAATGTACATCCCACTTATTCAGTCTTCCTGGCCACACCTGAGCCTCTTCTACCGGAGTCCAGGAAGTTCAAGGCCCTGGTTCTTGGATGCCACCTCTGCCAGCTTTCCAGGACTTGGCTCTTCTCCAGCACATCTTTCCCCATCACAGAAACTGTTTTCATTGCAATGAAAATAAAAGTTTATGTATTTTCAAATTAATTGTTATTGTCACTAGATCCATGTTTAACTGTGATGGATGCCATCTTTTTGATAGGCTATACTTTGTATGACTCCTCCCTTACCGAGGGATATTTGGGCAATGTCTAGTTTTCAACAATGTACATAGAACAACCAAGAATACCATTGTATGCATGACTTTTCTTCCTTATCATCAAAGCAACTTTANTGAAACAGATAGAATAATTTATCCATTAAGAATGTGTAATCTGCCAGTTGGTACTGGCGCATGGCCTTTAATCCCAGCACTTGGGAAGCAGAGGCAGGCGAATCTCTGTGAGTTTGAGGCCAGCCTGGTCTACAAAGCGAGTTCCAGGATAGGCTCCAAAGCCACACAGAGAAACTCTGTCTCGAAAAACAAACAAACAAACAAACAAACAAACAAACAACAAAAAAAGAATGTGTAATCTGACAACAGTTTTGTAGCTATCATTTCACTAAACAAGAAACATTATACATATCAATTGTCATGTCATGCTCCCTGCTCCTTCCACTAGGCCTTAACCAACCTCTAACTTATCTTCTGACTGTGTAGATTTCCTTTGAAATGTCCTACAAGTGGAATCACACAATATTCAAAAAGATCATTCCATTCCATCATCTTTCATGGCTGGCTTCTTTCACTCAGCGCAATGTTTTCAAGGGTCATCCATACCATAGCACACTTCAGCACTTCACATTTTTATAATGCTAAATATGACTCTGTTGCATGGATAGTCCCCCATTGCATTTCCATCTTGGGGGTATTTCCATGTTGGAGTAATGAATACTGTGACTATGAGCATTCATGCACATGTTGAGTGTAAATATGTTTCTGTTTCTAATGGGTCCTCCCTGTAGTTTAATCCTCAATCCAGCACTGCTTCCTGTGGTCTAACTCTTATTCATATTATATTGAACTCATGATCT
Source organism: Neotoma lepida (assembly GCA_001675575.1). Taxonomy (NCBI): domain Eukaryota; kingdom Metazoa; phylum Chordata; class Mammalia; order Rodentia; family Cricetidae; genus Neotoma; species Neotoma lepida. The sequence goes on from LZPO01066274.1 coordinate 106,850, forward strand.
CATCACGCCAAATCTGTTCCTTCTCTAGTGCACACCAAAGAGCTCATCACCTTCCCTGTTTCAGAATCAGGTATCCATTCTGCTTCTCTGTGCTCTTCTGTAGCCATGTCCAATCCAGTTGCCACTTAAGCAGGAACATTTCCCAGAGAAGACATTGCTGATGGTCAAGAACCTATCCTTACACAATTACACCGCTCTGTTTGTACTTATGAGATTACATGCTTAACATCTGTTTGTTCACTATTTTATCCCAAGCGCTGAGCACAGTGCCTAATTTATAGCAAGGCCTGTAAGCCTTTTAAGACTAGATAATTGGCTATATATAAGATTTCCATTATAATGTCTCCCAGCTCCAAGTTCAGTACGCTTGATGGTATAAGTTTTTTATTTGAGCTGCTTTTCTTTTTTAACTTTTTTTAAAATTTAGGCATCATTTACACACAGCACAATTTGTCCTTTGCTGTCTACAGTACTGTGAGTTTGGGAATATGTATATATTCATGTGATCTCCACCATAATTTAGATACAAAATAGCTCATCACCCCTGATACTTCCTTGTTCCTCTTTGTAGTCAACCTTCAACTTTAGCCCTCAACTAGCATAAGAGGTCTTCTGACTCTGTAGCTTTCCTTTTCCATGATCAGTGGGATCATGTAGTGTGTAGCCTTTCTGATTTAGCCTTTTCTCCCTTAAGATGATGCATTGGAGGTACATGCACAGTATTGCAATAGTTCATTCCTTCTTACTGCTGAGTTATATCTCACTGTACCAGTGCAGAGAGTGAGAGGAGTGCTCAGACCCACATGAGACATCTTCACCAAACCTACCCTTCCTCTCAAGGCTTGGGGTCTATACCTAAGAGAAGTAAAAAACAGTGTAAGCACCAGGCAGGATGGAGGATACCAAGAAGACAGCACCTTCCAGACAAACAGGACTGACGGACATATGAACCCATAGAGACTATGGCAGCACTCGCAGGACATGCACAGGGTCAAGCCAGGTGGGGTCGCAGTGCTGAGATGGAGAAGTGGNCTTGGAATCCCACCTCTAACCAAAAGCTACTTGCAATTAATACCCACAGCAAAGGAATAATCCATTTTCTCTAATGGAGTCACTAGGTTTATCATCCATACTCCAGAGCAGGCCCCACACCCAGGAATACTTAGCTGGCCAACACACAATGAACTCCGTGTACTTTTTGTGGACTTTTTGTTNTGTTTTGTTTCATTTTGGTATATTTTGTCTAATTGATTTTTTTGATGTTGTTGTTTGTTTTGTTTTGATTCTTGTTTTTGTGGAGTTTTATTTTTTGAGAGAGATACCATAATGTTGAGGAAGATNGGGCTGTGGGGAGGATCTGAGAGGAGTTTAGGGAGGGGAAAACATGATCAAAACAAATTGTATAAATATTTTTTAAATAAAAAAAAGAAAGAAAATCCCTTTGTATAGCTGAACCATAGTTACTTCCCAGTTGAAGAACACTTGGGATATTTCTGGTTCTTGTGATTGGAGAGTTAATGTAAATGCACATGGACAAGTTTTGTGTGAACTAAGGTCTTAGTTTTACTTGGATAGTTATCTAGGAGCAGCATTACCAGGTCATGTGATAAGTGATGCCTAACTTCATCAGGAACAAAGACTCTTCCAAAGTGGCAGCATCATTTTTCATTCTTGCCAACAAGGTCGTGTCCCAGTAGATCTGGACTTGTTTATTGAGGGTTCCTATTTTCCAAATACCGAGCATCCTATCTTAGATACCAGATACTGTGGTAATTTCTGAACTTAATGGCCTTGGGAACAAACATCAAGGATATTTATCTCAGGGAGAATTAAGGAAAATTAGCACAAGTGGAAAAAAGNATTTCTAGTTATTAAAAAAAAATCATTAAATGTGCAAGGTGNCTCATCTCATTTCCTAGACCTTTGACCTCCTCCCACCGGCCCCAGCCCCCAGGAAGCTCTTCTCCTGTGTTGTCTACCGCAGCAGTGTCTTTTTCCTATACTCCAGAAACTTTGAATGCAGAGTTGTATGGTTAACTGAAGTGCTTTCAAGATACACTTTTAAAACCTTGGAATGGCAGACAGAAAGAAGCAACAGATAGAGAAATAATCTGTGAGTCCTGAGATTGGAAAGACAGAGTGCTGCTCACTATCATCAGGGCTCATTTCCTTCTGGTTTACTTCTCTTCCCTGTTGCAGGATATTCCTTTGTACTGATACTCCGAGACTGCCAATAAAGTTTAACCTTGAATCAGGGGGCCCAGTTAGCGACTAGCTGACCAGGATTAGCCATAGAGGTTTTGGAGGACCCAGGATACATATAGAGAGACACAGGAAGTAGTAGGGAGGGTCTTAGAAANATTTGTAGACCTTTTTGGGTCAGGGAAAAAGAGAGAGAGAGGAGGTTGCTGGTTGTTTCTCCACTGCTTCTGTAATCAATATTTGACTCTCGAGTTTTATTAATAATAAAAAAATTAGATAAACTCTCCACTTCCCAATGTGAGTTTTATGCCCCGTCCACAGACTTGCCATCTTGAGAAAAGGGAAGGAGGCTGTGGACTATATCGCCCCATCTACCAGCCAGCCTGGCAGCCACAGCATGGTGAGTTCAATCAGAACTCCAGAACTACCTGCAAAACCAGAGAGCCCTCTACAAACTCCAGAGGGTCAGCAGAGAGAATTTTCTAAGCCTATAGATTTACTCTTCAGGCTCAGAAAGCACACTTATCCTTAGCCAAGCTGAGACTATTCCTGATATACCATTTGCAAACCAACACAAAGTGGCCCCAATACTGGATCCTGAGCATCATTCAACTGACCCACAACCTGACAAGTTGGGGTAACAGCAAAATAAGGACCCAAACAATTGCTCAATATCCACATCAAAGTCACAGATTGATGGGGATGTCTTTCTGTATGCTGTGAATATGTGTTGCTCTGATTGGTTGATAAATAAAATGCTGATTGGCTGGTAGCCAGGCAGGAAGTATAGGTGGGATAAGCAGACAAGGAGAATTCTGGGAAGAGGAAGGCTGAGTCAGGAGATACCAGCCAGCTGCCCAAGGAACAACATGTAATGGGATGCAGGTAAAGCCACAGAACACGTAGCAACATATAGATTAATAGAAATGAGCTGAGTTTAAGTGTAAGAGCTAGTCAGTAATAAGCCTGAGCCATTAGGCCATGTAGTTTGAAAATAATATAAGCCTCTGTGTGTTTACTTGGGTCTGAGCAGCTGCGGGCAGGACTGGACAAAACATCCTCCTACAACAGATAGAAAGAATTAAGAAGAAACTCATTCCTGAACTGATTTTAGAAACTGTGTGGGAAGGATTCCAGTGTCAGCAGAAAGAAAGAGTGGGGCCGTGGAGAACAAGCTGCAGGTCTAGGGCTTCTGGGAACACCCGGAGAAGGATGCCACAGGGTTGCAGGTGACTTAGGTGCTGCTTTGAGGTCCTGCTGATGTTACTGAGCAAACAGGGAAGCGTGTCTAAAGGACAAAGTCACCCCATAACTTTTATCAAGGTCTCAAAGAACTCCAAAGTTTTGACAGAACATTTTGTCTCAACTGGAAAGAATCCGGTGTGTTTCCTTTTTGTGTTTAGATTAGAAAGATTGGGAAATGGACAGTATGCAGGTTTGAACTCCAACGCTTTCTGGGACCAGAAAGTCTCAGTAGAATAAACTCCATGACCTTGGCACTTTGTATAACTTAAAAGTAACTAATTATAGAAAAAGGGGAACGGTTGGATTTCCACTTTAAGTCTCAAACAAACATAGTCCCATTCTAGTGATGAAAAGTGAAACAAATTTCATNCTGAAAGGTTTCAGAATGGGGGTCCAAGAGGGACACTGGGGAGGATTGTTGGGGACATAGAGTTTATCAAATATATCCCTGAAGCTCCTCATTCAAGTTCTGAAAGCACCAATGCAGGGGTTCTTTTACCCTAATGTTGATAAAGTTCCCAGCTACTGATAAAATCAATGACACAACATTGCCAACCTCATTAAATGTCCTCTGTGCCCAGCCCCATCTGAGTGCATTATGCGTCTTCACTCACTCAATCCTCCTAGGAGCTCTAGGATACACAAGGGATGACTCCTGGTCGTCTTCAGTGTGGAGATGTAGAAATGGAGGCACAAGGTACCTGCCCAGGTAACACTGCTTGCTGGTGGCTCCAGTCATGAAGGAGCCAGCACTCGGGACTTCTAACAAGCTGCAGGAAGTAGCGAGCTCACAGAGCCCTTTGCCCAAGAATGTAGGTACCAATGGTGGACATTGCATCAACACCTGCCCGGAGTTCTAACCTAGGCCAGACCCAGTCTCCATCCTGAAGGGCTAGAAAATCCCTTGATGGTGGAAGTGACCTGCTGCCTACTGGATGGCCAGCCTTCTTCTGCCCATCGGCACTCAGTCACTAAGATGGGCTGTGCTGGCCCTCAGTCCTCCCTGCTGAAACTTTGTAATGAAGGTGGATCAGGGAGCCCACTCAAGCAAATGGTGAATGCTGAATTTTCATTTCACTAGAATAGAGAAACCAGATCCTGATCTGCCTCCCTTGAGTGGGAGAAGAAGACCTTGTGTCTTCACACACAGTCTCTCTTCACACAGGGACTTCATGGTGGCTGCTTGCTGCAGTTGGCCCACTAGAGGACTCTAGCTCAGGCTTTCCCTAGCTTCACCTCACTGAGGAAGTAGACATCTCTTCACCAGTCAGCATGTGATATTCGTCCCCTAAGACTGCAGTACCAAAGAGTCATAAAGTATGTGGCTACAACAACAAAAATTTACTCTCCCACAGTTCTAGAGAGCAGAAATCCAAACTGATGGCATGGGCAGGGCACTGAGGAAACTGTCCTGACCTATACTAGCTTCTGGTAGCTCTTGGTGATCCTTGGTTTAGGGAATCTCTAATCTCTGCCTGATGTCACATGGCCTCTTTGAGGCTACCTCTGTGGTTTCTTGTCTCTTTTAAGACATTCATAGGGCCACCTAACCTAGACTGATCGCATCTCTATCTTTCCATAATGACATCTACAGGGGGCCAAATAAGGCACAGAGGCCATGTGGACTCATCTCATGAGAGACATTAGTCCAACCTGCTGCCAGTGCTTTGCTATGGGAANTTTCAACAATAAAAGCAACCATTGTCACATGAAGAAGGGTTTGTTACCAATAGTTTTTACTCCCACTGTGGATAGGCACTGGTGAGTGTCAGTTATTAACTCCCTAGAGTGATCATATCCATAAAAAAGACAGGGCTGTGTGCCCTACTCTGTGGCAAGCAACAGAGCAACACAGGATGGTGTTCAGTCAAAGGGAGCACATTGGCCTCGGAAGGNATTTCTAGGCTGGGCTTTCAGCATTCAGTGTCTCAGGGATGGGTACAGAGGAGCTGTTGTATAGCTGGTTGCTTTTCCTTCAAGAAGCTGGGCCCTAATGGTTCTCTCACCCCCTGNGTCTCCATTTTAAACAGAGCCAATGCCCCTGCAGATGAATTGACACGTGAGCACACACGGATGGATTCTCCTGGAGTATCCAGAGGACTAGAGCCTTCCTATGGTGAAGGCAGATCCAGGCCTCTGGGTATCTAACCTAATCCTCTCTGAAAGAGAATTCCTGGTCCCTGTGAGACATCTGGCCTTATGCATTAGGGTGATAGTATTGGCAAAGCCTAGCAGAGGTTTAGGGTACTTGGGCTGCAGCAGGCCANCTCTACTCCTGACTCCACATGGCATGGNTAATCATCAGAACCATCTGGAAGCTTCTAAATTTTGTTATATGGTGCNGGTTCTCAGCTCCCAGCCAGACCTCCCAAATCAAAACCTCCTTTTGGACTAAAGCATGGGATTTGCAGGTAGGGCCTTCCTTTCTGACTATTCCCTTTTAAGACAGGTTTTCATGTAGCACAAGATGACCTTCAGCTCATTATGTAGGCAAGGACCTTGGGTTTCTGATCCACTCGGCTCTAGCCGAGTGCTGGGATTGCAGGCATGCACCACTATGTCCAGCTTATGTGGTACTGGAGATCAAACACAGGGCCTCACACATGCTAAGCAAGCACCCTAGTACCTGAGCTGCACCCTTAACCTCTCAGNGCCTCATCTGAATTTCCACAAGCAAGGAAACTCTCCTCTGTGAACCTAGGGGTAGCAGCACCTATCTGTACCACTTAGGAGGATTAGAAGCCATGAGTCTGAAAGAGCTGTGTTCTGCTGCTGTGAAGAGACACCACAATCATAGCAACTCTTATAAAGGAAAACATTTAATTGGGGCTTGCTTACAGTTTCAGAGGTTCAGTCCATTATCGTCCTGGCAGGGAACATGGTNGCAAGCAAGCAGACATGGTGCTGGANAAGGAGCTGAGAGTTCTACACCCAGATATGCAGTCAGCAGGAAGAGAGAGAGCCACTGAGCTGGGATTGGGCTCTTAAAGCCTCAAGGCCCACCCCCAGTGGCACACTTCCTCTAACAAGGCCACACCTACCCCAACAAGGCCATACCTCCTAATTCTTTCAAATAAGGCCACTCTCTGATGACCAAGCATTCAAATCTATGAGCCTATGGGTCCACTCCTATCCAAACCACCACAAACTGTTTCCCAGTGTGCTTTCTATTGCTGTGGTAAATCAAAAGTAACTCAGGGCAGAAAGGATTTAANTTGACTTCCACATCTCTGTCACAGTCAGTCATTGAGGGAGAACACACCACAGGAGCTCCGGAGGCAGGAGCAGGATCTGAGCCCATGGAGGAACACTGCTTATTGGCTTTCTCCCCATGGCTTGCTCAGCTTGCCTTCTCATACAGACCCACTTGCTCAGGTATGGCACAACCCACAGTGGCCCTTCTACATCAATTAGCAATCAAGAAAATGCCACAGTGGTAGGCTCACAGGCCAATCTGATGGAGGCAATTCTTGCTGACACCAGGCTTCAGCCTTTTCTTTCTCCCAGTGTGGGATTCCTGGAGAAATTTTAGTGTTTGGNGTCTATTGTTTCAATAGTCTGATTCTCAGATGGGGGACACCAGTATCTCTTTAGAATACTTTTATCCATGCCAGGCCAGTTATGGTTTTAGNTTTTAACAGTACCTCATGGGGAGTAGAATAAAGATTTTTNAATTGTAATTAATTATTTATATTTCTGCTCCTGGGGATTGAATCTCGGACCTCATGCATACTGGTCAAGCACTCTACCACTAAGCTTCNTGATCCTCAGCTGATTTTTTATTTTTGCACAGGAGGTGCTGGCTGAGTCCTTTTTATCTAATACAACACATCTAATTCTTTATTAAGCAGTGTATGTGACAGGAATGAAGGGACCTACATTTTATGTGCCAGCTTCTGTCCAGTGTAGAAAACAATGTTATTCATGGCCAGGCTCTGTCTTGCTGGTATTTGTCTTTGAAAACAATATCCTTTTGGCAATCCTTTGGAAACAATGTGGTTAATAGTGTGGTGATCCCAGAGAGCTATGGATGCCTGAAGATGGCAAGGTCCAAGCCTTTAGTCCCAGCACTCAGGAGGCAGAGACAGGTGAATCTCTAAGTTCAAGGCCAGCCTTGACTACATAGCAAGCTCCAGACCAGCCCTGGTTATAGTGAGACACAGCAAAACAAACAAACAAACAAACAAACAAACAAACATGCTATTCATTCTAGGTAGGAGGTTAGAATCTCATCGCCAAGCCAGTGAGCATGCTCCAGTCCTGAGTTTACCCTTCTCAGACTAAGTGGAATAATCCACATAGAGGATCCAGGTTAGCAGCTGGCACTCTGTAGACCCTCCCAAAAATGTCACCTGCTGATGTCATCCAAGATTCACTAGCCTCCATCCCTTGAATTGGAGTCTCAGCAGGTCTGGGTGGGTCTGGAAGTTTCTGGAAGGCTCTGTGCTACCACCAGATCCCATTGAAATGTGGGAGGGGCAACCCTACACCCTGCTGGGCCCAAGCAGAAATAGCCCCTATTTAGGAAAGGAGGGGTTCCCAAGCCAAATTTTCTTTTTACTGATGGGAAGAGCTGGGTTAAAGAGGTGTGTGTGTGTGTGCTGTCTCTTATACACATCTAGATGTGTATAAGAGACAGGTGTGTGTGTGTGTGTGTGTGTATGTATGTAAGGCGGGGGGGTGTTTGCAGCAGCAGGGGACAGCACAAATAAATACAGAAAATCCTCTCCAGGGCCTGCTATTGTGCTCAGGACAATGGCAGACACTGGAGAGCATTTTTATCCAGCAGAGAGTGGAAAGGAAAATAAATGTGGTCACAGAATTCTGTCCTCTGTCCCTGATGAGCTCTGGTGCACCCTCAGTTCTGCAGTAGAATAGAGGTAGTTTCTTAGCGTCTGGGCTCAGATGGGGAGAGAGGGAATTAGGGTGTGGTTCTCAATGTGGGGCTCTGCAGTTCTGGTCATTGCTCTTCAGTCACACTGGGCTTCCCCAAAAGTTGCCAGTCCCAGAGTCTCCACCCTTCCTTGTTGCTTCCTAGCCCACAATGGACCATATCCAGCAGAGCAAGACTGGTGGCCACACCCAGGCGAGGCTGTCTGACTCTGGCAGGGGTGTGGAAGAGGAGCCCTGTCCAGCAATGGCTAGGAGGGGCTGAGTAGGCTGGTAGGGTTTGGGTTGTTTTTAGACTGTTGGAGAATTTCATACACACAAAGAAGTGTTTTGATCAAATCTACTGCCATTCCCCCTACTCATTCTCTCCTACCTCCCACCGCTTTTCCCGCCCATCTGCATGTGGTGGTCTCGTTTTCTTTTTTCTTAAATCCACTGAGGTCACTTAGCACTTNGTGTTGCCTGGATGTGCACAGTAGGTGTCACCTACTGGAGCATAGTCAGCTTCTTAGGACCCATCAATTGCCAGTAGCTCCTCAAATGGGTGTGGGACTTTGTGAGCACCTCCCCATCTACGCTGGGCTTTTAGCTGGCACGATGTTTGGTAAGTCTTATGAATGTCAACCAAGCTACTCAGAGTTCATGAGTGCAAGAGAGCTGTCAGGTCAAATTTCCAAACATTGGGATTTTAGCCTTGAGCTGCTAGAGGGAGCCACACAGTTGTGAAGACCTTTCATAAATCACCGCCATCTCCCATGGTGGTGTTTTGTAGCATCCCTGAAGTGGGAAGCAGCTCCCATGCCTCCTGTTTGCAAAGCCTGCTGCCCTGGCTGGGCATCCCTTGGGATGGCCGCACAGAGGCAGGGCTTCAGACTAGAGAGGCTGGCCTTCAGCCTAGGCCACCATGCCAAGTGATACTGAATAAGATACAATCTTTCTGGGTCTGTTTCCTTCTCTAAAAGAGAATCAGCCTGCGAGCATAGGATAAGCTCAGGTCAGGGCTGGAGTGCGTCCTCAGCCTTTACTACACACCAGGCAGTCTGCTAACAAATTCAATGTCTAAGGCCTTATTTTGTATCATGCCAGGTCTTGTCCTACTTTGAAGCAGGTATTATTAAATATTAGTCCTCTTTTATAGAAATGGAAATTGAGACTTAGCAAAGTTAAGCAAATCTTCATTAACTATGCAGCCAGTAATTAGTGGAGCCAGAACTCAAACCATAGCTGTTGGACACTGCACCCTGCGTTCAGCTATGTGAATGCTTTCAGTTCTTGTTAATCACCAGGGATCTGTCTTAAACTACTTGGCAATGAAGGCTGCTGTTCTTGAAGTGTCTAAGAGGTTGTGGGCATGCTCCCATGATTGACTCTTCCTATACAGACGAGAGGGAGGAAAAGGCTTACAACAGAAATGAAAATTCTCAAATGATCATTTATAAAAGGACTAGACATTACCCACTGTGTACAGGACGATCCTCCAAGCCAACTGCCACCGTCTTCAGCAGTTCATCTGGGCATGCTCACACACGATCACCACAGCTGAGTGTACAGCAAGGTAACTGCTGACATTCCCTCATGGAAGGAGAGGCAGGAAGGTCTTGGGACCCTCCCCCGAGCATCTAGCCACTGCTACCAACCAATTATGTGCAGTTTTGTCCNAATTGCAGGTAGCCTCAGGGAGAGACTAGAGTATATAGATGGGAAGGACTAGGGAGAAGGATCTATCTATGTGACCATGGGGGAAGCATCATCCATACTATGTGCAGACCTTCCTCATGTGTGGCTGTTTCAAGGCCACCCACGATCCTCCCCATACCCTTACCCATTGCTCTATAAGCCTAATAAACTCACTGTTTTCCCAGAGTGAACCTGGTGGACTCACACCTCAGTGTGTCACTGGTACTTAAGAAAGAAGGGTAGACTTTGTTTACATCTCCCCTAGGAAAAGATTTTAGCAACATCCACACCCACCAGAGACTCTCATCATTCAATGCCATCTCTTCACATGAGGTTCTTGTGAGCCTGAATACTCTTACCTCACCGTGGCCTTTACCATCCCTTCACACAGTTCACTTTAACCTTACCTAGGAAGACAAGGAGACTCAGAGAGCTTCTAAGTGGCTAATTACCCCTTGTAAACATCACTGGAGTTTCCTGAGCAGTTCAGGCACCGTGTGCTCAGCATGTGTNTTTGTGATCTTTGGATGGAGTTTCTCACCTCTTTGTTCATTCTGTGGATGAGCAGATTGGGCTGGAGGAGCCTGAATAACNGATTATAAAGCAATTTTCTGAAGTATCACTCACAGCTGCCCTGTGATAGTAGTGATGGGACTCATGGTCATAATAAATGGATCTGGCCCTGAAATATGTGTGAGATACTGTCCTTGCCCTAAGGACACAGACTTGAAGGAAAGCACATGGGATCTGAAGGGGACAGACAGGANATGCCCAGTTCTGCTGCTTACTGGCTGAGTAGCCAAACATATTTGCTTCGCCTCTGAGCTCTGACACCTGACCTATACGGTAAACTACAGTGATCAGCCTCTTGGTGCTGTTCTGAGAGTTGTGATAACCTGAAGCCAGATTGCCTGACATTCAGCAAAGGGGGCCACTAGAATTAAACTACAAAGCAGACATATGCAGAGCTAACAGAATGAGGCAACCACTGCCAAGTACTGTAGACCATGGTCAATCATCAGTGTGCCAAGAAATGCTGGGGTAGGTCAGGCTGGCCATCAAGACAGGCTCATGCCAAGAATACAAACGTGGCCTTGTCTTGCATAAGGCCGATGGAGCCNATAGGAAATTCACAGAGATAACGTCAAGAATGGATGGGAAAGTGACTTTACAGAGTTGACACTGGACATGGCATCCTTTCCCTGGCAGCAGGGTCTCTCCATTGGTCACCTCCTTGAAGAGCTGGACAACGTACAGAGGAAACACCACTGGCAAAGCTGCTCTAGAGGAAACAAACATGGTGTGTCTGGAAGAGGAAAGGGTAGAAGCCAAAGGCAGAGTATGGAAGGAAGGAAGTGGCCTTGCCTTGACCACTATACATCTTTCTGTGTGAAGAGAACTTTGCTGTGAGGGTCATTCATCAAAGCAAAAGGAAGTCAACTTAAAACTAAAAGGTGGCCACCAGAGCCCAGTGCAAGGAGGTCATAACAAGGACTNCAGGTGACCTCTGGTGGTGAAACTAGGGATAGGCGCTGGTGCTGGCGGAAGCCAAGCTGGGTGGGCTGGAGGCTGGGCCTCCTGACCTGTTCTCTGAGAGCAGTGAACCAACATGCCAACTGCCTTGGTGAATAGCNTGTCTCTGGCTCCCAGGTGAGAGAGATTTCTTCACACAAAGATTGATAACCAAGTGGAGCATCGGAAGATGCTTCCCCCACTGTGTTCTAGGTGACTGCAAAGACCCGTGCTCACAGTGGCTCAAAAAGTCTTATCCTCAAGTCTTTAGTTTTATCCCAAAGATAAGACTGTCACTGCTGTGATATGGTCACTGCTAGATGTTTCTGTGGGTGGGTCTTGAACCTAGGGCTTTTCACATGCTCAGTGACACNGAGTACCTCAGTTGTGGTGTTTGAAAGAAAATGGGCCCCATAAGAAGTGGCATTATTAGGAGATGTGGCCTTGTTGGAGGAAGTGTGTCACTGTAGGGGTGGACTTTGAGGTCTCCTATTTTCAAATTGCCTCCAGTGACATAGTTCACTTCCTGTTGCTTGCAGATCAAGATGTAGAACTCTCAGCTCCTTCTCCAGCACCAGGTCTGTCTGTATGCCACCATATCCAGCCATGATGATATGGACTAAACCTCTGAAACTGTAAGCCAGGCCCCAATTAAATGTTTTCCTTTGTAAGAGTTGCTGTGGTTANGGTGTCTCTTCACAGCAATAGAAATCTCAACTAAGAGACCAGTTGATAATTTATCTCTCGTCAACTCTGTCATTATGGCCTGAATTACTGGACAAACTACTGGAAAGTATCTGTGTTATCTGATACATGTCCTGTCATCAATGAATATGATGGAAAAACACAAAGTGGAATGGAGAGATGGCTCTGTGTTTAAGAGCATGGTACTGCTCTTGCAGAGGACCGGAGTTCAGTTCCTAGAACCCACTTCAGGCAGCTTCCACCTGCCTGGAACTCTGACTCCAGGGGATCTAACACCAAGTAACCTGCACATGCTTGTACATGCACATACATATACAATTAAAATACATTTTCTAAGTATTTCTAAGTATAAATCAACCTGCTGTATCTTTGGCTTTGCTCTTTGTTCTGGTTCCTGGTAGTTTGGTTGACACTTTAAAATTAGGATGAAGCTACCAAAAGACCAATGGGAGCAGGAAACAAAACAGTGCCGGAGGCGCTCAGGGAGGAAGCACATAGCTTTATTCACGGAGTCGAGTACAGTGGTGAAGGAGGGTGGTGTGTGCTGCCTGGGACAGCAGTGCAGTGACAGGGGGCCTGCAGGCCAAGCTCTCCTCTGCACCTGAGCACCAGGTGCTCAGGCACTGACACACACCAGCTCGGAGTCCACAGGGAGACAGCAGTGCAGTGACAGGGGGCCTGCAGGCCAAGCTTTCCTCTGCACCTGAGCACCAGGTGCTCAGGCACTGACACACACCAGCTCGGAGTCCACAGGGAACACAGTACAGCTTCTCAAAAACTTCTTCTCAACATCTGCTTTTGAATGACCATAAGGGGAGGGGAGGAAGGAAGACTGGGTAGGCCTTTCATCTGGTCAAAGTAATCCCATTAACCAAATTAGAAGAGATTAGATGCAGGGTCTTTGGCATCTCATGGAACCCCCCACATTTACCACCATACACATCTACAGAGAGAACCCCCCAAAACATCAGTTCTGTGGGCAACTGTTTCCTTTTCCACAGGTAAAATATTTGCATGTATAATCATAACCTTTCTGAACGTCAATGCATATAGGCTTGTCTCTCTATCTTTCACCCATGGAAAGTGATTCATGGGACTGTCACTCTCGGAAGAGACACAGAAAAGCATTTTATTTAATGGTAACTGCCATTCAATTGCATTAAGCTTCTGGGGGGGAAAGTTGGCTTTGTTGAACTTTATTGTGTACACATTCACTGCTTGGAAAGCTTCAACCTGAAGAGCCACTTGTCCCCTTCTTTGTGAATTTGCTACAACATTAAACACACACAAGTGAAAGCAATCTAATGTCTCTTTGTCACCTTCTCCCTCTGCTCCATGGGGAGAAAATGGAAACAGCGATCTTGTAAATGCTGAAGGCTTGCTCGTTCTCCTGATCCAGTAGAGGTGGGTGTTCCTTCCCCGTACACTGCCATTGGGAGACACTGCCACAGATCCAAAGCCCTGACCATCTTTTTCTGGATAGAAAGTTCTTCAAAGGGGCACAAANGAGTGAATTTGAAGCATACAAAGCCTTGGTTTGTCTAAAGACGAAAAAATGTAACTCAAAATTGAGACAGGCANAGAAAGTACAGATTAAACAGTTACCAGAAATCTTTTCAGAGCCAGGGTTCTTGGAGCACACATCCTGGAGCCATGCCAACTTCCTGCCACATGCCCTGGAATGCCATTCTAAGTTTGCTTGAGATTTTTTTTTCTTTTTTAACAAAGACTCAAAAGAGGTTAGTTTGAATTCTTTTAAACTTGCAAAAGCAGATCTATTTGACAGCATCATTGGCGAAGCTACCTTTAGAAGAAGATGTTTGCTTCAAAGTAAGGAAGTCTGTTTTAGAAACATCACCAGCTGAGCCTCACCACGCTGGTGACGGCTGACAGTAGACAGATGGAAATGGCAGGGGTGGGGCTGTGCCTCGGGAGAGAAGGCTCAGGCTGGAGGCAACAGAATCAGGACTTGGGGGGAACTGAGGACAGGACAGATAGAAAACTATCTCCCCCCTGTTTTTTGCACCTTAGTACCCACTAACTGCAGCTTTTCTCTTTGGGGTTTCAGAGAACAGGCAGTTCATGTTTAGTTGTTGAAGGAGTCATATTAAAAATATTTCATAACAAACTCCACACGAGTATGAAAATGCAGAGCTAGCTGTTTTCAAAGGCTTTTCATATCTCTAATAAGTTGCACAGGAAGACAATATGAGAGTCTGGACTCTCTTGGAGAAGTTTTGAAGGAAGCACTGACTGAGGCTACCATGTGGCCACAGAAAGCCTCTTCTAGGCCATGCAATCTGTACACACTTCAAGTCACAAGTAAGTCAAACGCTAAAAAATATAGCCCTTAATGTACGCACCAAGTCTGCCATACATAGAATTCTCCCCCAAGTGAACAAGCTGCTTTGATTTTTAGCAACTGGAATTTTCCTGTGTTCAGCAGGGGTGGGGTAAAGTGAACACCACCCCTCTCCAGTGTTGTGGTCTGAACATGCCTAGGTAAATCATGTGGCTCCCTTTAACACCACAGATAGGGNCCCACAGCCCAAACATTAGGTCTGGCTGGAATCTACAAGGGGGTGAGACCCCGGCATGACACTTTCCAACACTCCTTTCCCAGGGTGGATGGGGTTCCCACTGGTGTTTCCTAGCAATACATTTTTACATGATACAATTTAAATGAACTAGTATGCTGATAGGGAATACAAATTTTTTTTCCCCAATTTAGATGGGGAACTGAGTTCAAATGGTCTAGAAAGCAGGATTTTGTTATTGCAAGAATTTAAGATCAATTCTTTAGTCATCATTGCAACCCTAGGTAGGTCCTCTAACTCAAAGTTCTCTGTAACATAAAGAGGAGGACTGTCCCTGCCCTGCACACACACACACACACACACCCTCCTTCAGCTGAATTTTCCTATGTCAAGACAAAGCCACATTAGCTTTATGGAGAGCAGGTGCAGAGTGTTAGCATTTACCCCCGCTTATGCCTCTGTCTCCTGAATGCTTTGGTTTTTCTTACCTGCATGACTGTGAGTAGTAACGTCTGAACCAGTGCAAAGCATGGTGGGCCATTTGTTAACTGCCTACTGGATAATCAACNTCTCCCACCAGGCCACCTCGGCTCACTGTGGCAGGGGAACATGGAGGCACCCTACTCTCCATCCTGCACACTGCCAGGGTCACATGAGAACCAGGTGACACAAGACTTGTGTTGAGTCAACCAGTGCTGGACAGGGCAGCGAGAGCAAAACAATGAAAACCTGGAAAGAAGTGAGAGACCTGCCCTGGGAACTCACCATTTGCAATCTGCCTCCCAACCAAGAGGATCTGGATCTGTCTATTCAGATTACACAGTACTAGCTGTATGGCTCTCTTGCTAACTGCACTAACAGGTCTACATATGCGGGCTTGTGAAGGAAGTTCTCATATGCCTTAGCAGAGTGTAGCAGGATAGCCCACAGACACAGGTCACAAGTCACAGGTCTGTAGCACNGGCTCTGAATCTATGTTGCTCGTTCTTTACTGCTGGTGTCAGCAGACAGCCAGTCACTCTAATCCTTGAAGGAATTTCTGCATTTTGTGTGGAGTGGTGATTGCGAGTGAATTCAAATGCAGAGCTTCAATTCCCATGAAGAGCCCCACAGCAGAAGAATCAATGTGACCTAACCTCTTTCCTGTGGATCTGCAGAGACTGGTCATGACCCAACTCATACCAGTCCTTATGATGTTACCTTTTTCACACATTTTAATGAAAGAACTGGGCTCCAATTTGCATTGAGAGTTGTAGAGTACGGAAGGAGTCCAGTGAGACAGAAGCTCTGAGCCCTAAACCGCCCTGGCCTCACTGCTGTGGTCTGTAGTATGAGTCTCTACAGCTCACCGAATATGCTGGTCTCTAAGCAGCCTCCCCAGCCAGCCTCACTCTTAACCTCTGGGTCACATGCTCTTGTGCAAAGCCACCTTCAGAGCTACAGCACAGTGTGGGAAACATTCAAGCAGAGGTTACAAAGCACATACAGACTCACAGAACTTCCCTAGGTGAATTACACACAGGCATGAGCACACATGTACACGTCAGTTGTACCAGGGCAAGGAGGAAACTTAAGCCAGGCCACATGAAATCTGTCTGAAGCAATCTACTTCAGGGTTGCAGAGATCTGAAGGAGAAAGATATGTCTTCCCTTGGTCTATGCCCTTAAAACACAGTATCAGCCAGGGCTTGACCTGGCCCATCAGATGACAGACAGACAGACAGCAGGGAACACTGAGGGGGAGAACTTGTGACAGTAGTAGGGCACAGATTTTCCTTCTCTGAGAGAGACATGACTCATGGGCAAAAATCACCCACGAGCAGCTGGACCAATCTGCAAACTCATTTTTCCTTTCCTTTCTTTGCAAAGGTGAACACACCGGCTCCTGTCAATGTATAGGGAGAAAGAGCTGAGCATATCATCAGAAGCAGAAAAGACGTTCAGGGAGGGCGGGCTTCATTTCTTTTTCCTTTTCCTTTTCTCTTAATTTTTCCCCCTAGCAGTTGGCCAATCAGGTCCCAGCACACAAAGGGAAGAGGAGCTTATTCAAATCATTTTTGCTGGTACTCAGCCAGGCACCCAGAACTACCCAGTTCCCTGAGGGAGTTCCATTTCCCCCAGAGCCCAGGCAGAGCAGAGGAAGGCTGCCAAGGAAAGGCCAAGTTGTTGCTACCACATCCGTGCTGGCCTCTGGATTCCTCCTCAGCCACAGTGCTACATAATAAATAGATTCATACTTCAGGACTCCCAGTCATTTCTTCCTGTGTGGCTTCCTAAGGACACTTGCAGACTCTCACAGATAGAGGCAGCACTAAGTTAGACATTGGTTAAAGGGGAGAATAAAAGGAATAAGAAGACCCTTGTTGTGGACAGTCACGTGACAAGGTCACATGTGGACATTACTGCTGAGTTTGGGAACACAGAAATTTCTACCCCGTTGCTGCTCGGCAAGTGTGACTGTTGCTTGGCCCAGGATGTGGCTCATGGGTGCTGAGGTCAGACTTTCCCTCAGTGTTGCTGCTGGGAGATGGTAGCGAATAAAGTCTCTGATCGATGATTCTGGGCCTTAATACAAGGTTCTAGGCACCACCGCCANTGAGAGTTCTTTTCCTGACTGTCATTTATTAGGGGGACTTAGAAGAGTTTAGCTTTTTTCTTCATGTCATTGCGTCTCCAAAGAGGTAACTTGTCAAATTCCTGTATGGACATCCCAAAGATTTCCCAAAATACTTCCGGGGCTAAGTGGCGCTGGGAAGAGAGAAGCAAAACAGCGTTAGTCCTATCGGCCACACCAATGANCTTGAGATGTGTTTTCCAGTTTATGAACGCAGCCAGCCTTCTGCAGTCATGGCTTCTGCATCCCCAATTCAATCCACGTTAGATCAAAAGTGTCCCTTCACAAACCGCATCTGATCTAAGGGTGTGCGGACAGATGGTGTCCCTGGTCACTGTGCCCTAAACAATACAGTGCAGCAACCACAGACTAATCATTTAGGTTGTACTCGGCAGGAATTGCCATCTTGAGGTGATCTGAAGCATGCAGGGGATGTGTGGAGTCAACATATAAATACGTATCTTTAAGACTCAGGGGACGTACTTGCAAACTTTGTCATTTGTTGGGGGAGGGGGTCATGGAATTAATTCCCTGCAGAAACTGAGAGTCACTGACATCATTCTGAAGAGCCAGTCAGGCCCGGGAGAGNGGCGGCTACCTCTCTCTGGTGCTTGGTTTCCAGGCACNGCCAGTTACAGTGTCCTCTCCACCAGAGGAAACAGCTGGCAGACTACCGTCAATACTGTTACACTTTGGTGCTGGGCTAGTGATTGGGCAGAGGAAGGTGGATGCTGGAAGTGGCAGCCATCACTTCAGGTCCTTGGCATGTTGAGAAGAGACAGAGAACAAAGGATGATAGTAACAGCCAAAGAGAAAGGGACTTTCAGGGTGGTCCCTAGGAGAGCCCACGANCTTCCCCCAGGCCAGTAACAGNAGAGAAGGATGCTTATCTCCCATTGGTCATACAGCCTGTGAAGTCTCATTTTAACATGGGCTAGAATTGTCTGAGCTAGCCTGACCTTGTCCACAAAAGCATTCCTTTGTGTTAGGGAATAGACTTGATTCTTCCTGAGATGGGCAGACAAAACAGTTTCTTAATTAAAAATCATTCAGACAGAGCTGAGTGGTGGTGGTGGCACATGCCTTTAATCCACAGCACTCAGGAGGCAAAGCCAGGCAAATCTCTGTGAGTTCTAGTCTACAGGGCTAGCCAGCACTAACAGAGAAACCCTGTCTTGAAAAAAAAGAAAAAAGAAAAAGAAAATCATTCAGATGGAAAGGTACAAAGATGGGGCAGATACAGACCTGGGAATATCTTAGGAGTGATAGAGATGACCTTGCTGCAACTCCAGCACTAATTACACCAGCATCCAATTTCCAAAACATATGATGAAGCCACACTGTGTCTCTGGGGTCATTATAAATCTTACCAGGCATTTTTACACATTGACCTACCTGTAGACTTAGACGTAAGTGTACTTAGACCTGAGCGCATGCTCTTGACCACTGGCCTCTCCGAAGCCAGGGAGTGCCTGCCTTGATGCTGATGGGGTGTGGAAGCATCCTTCTATTTTCTCTCTTTACTGTACACACTTTGAGAATGGGCCCTGTCTTTCCCACCTTTAGACATCTAAGGACATGCTGAGCACTAATAGGAGCAATGACTGGATGGCTATCAACTCCCATCCNGTGGTATTATTTCCTTGGAGATGCTCGAGGCCTTAGTTCCTATTACATGTGAGGCTGGTTTTTTTGTTTTGTTTTGTTTTGGGTTTTTTGTCCCCACTACTTTAGGTTTCACCTGGAAGAATACATTTATATTTGTTTAGAGGTTTGGGGTGTGTGTGTTTTGTGGGCGATGTTCGGGGATCTTTCNCGGAGGTTAAGTTTTTGTTTGGCTTACCTCCAGCCGGGTTCTGTCCACATCTCTTAGGATTTTGTTGCGCCCTCTGTTGGTCACCATGAGCATTTCATACGGAAATATCTGAGAAAGAAAAACACCTTGTCTAGAACACTTTTATCCATTTAATTCACAAGCACAACCTAAAGTGCAGCACACCCATGACTGATAGCAACAAAGAGTAGGTACAAAGAACCTCTGGTATTCAGGGCACAGGGACAGATTCTTACACATTCCCATCTCTCTACTGGTCACTCATGTTGTACTGTGTCTTGGGAACGATTTTCTGAACGTAAGAACACTAACATATTAGGAGTGAGTCAGGAAGGTCAAAGTTAGCNGAGATCTGAAGTGGTAGGCACACATGTTGTCTCTTCCATGATGCTGTTAGATTATGGGATAACTGTGTGCAGGGCTCAACACTCTCAGCTATGACAGACTTGTGAATTCATACAGCCACGCGGGGCCCAAAACAGTATTCTGGAAGCTGACATGTTGAAATAAGTCCCAACTACAGATACCAAGGAGACCAAGTCTTTGGACCTTTTTTGTTTTGTTTTGTAAGATAAGGTCTCACTATGAAGCCCTAGTTTGCCTAGAACTCCACTATATAGACCAAGTTGGCCTCAAACTCAGATCATTTGGCCTGCCCCCACCTTCTGATCTCTGAGATTAAAGGTGTTCTCCATCATGCCTGCCAACCAGATACCTCGAGGTACAGAATGTTCTGGAGCGAGGATGACCAGCCATGTCAGTTTGCCCAAGACTAATCAGATGTGGTATGTAAGATGCCTGTTACTAACACTAAGAAACTTCTGGCAAACTAGGACATATTGGTCACAAAACCTGGAGCAGGCTTCTGCCATTCCACTCAGCATCGGACATGACTTGAAATGCATGTGGCAGGGGTCAAGATCACACCTAGGTCACAGGGGAANGGGATGCTGGTACCTCATTGTGAGGAGAGTACTGTGGACAGGAACAGTTTAAATCTGCTCACTGAATGTGACTCAAACAGGGGAATAACAGGGCACTTTTAAGACAAACTCATCTGGATGTACCAGCCTGGAACCAGGTGGCCTTTGCTGTGTGCTCTGAACACAGCAAACACAGGAAACCACAGCTCTCCATCGCAGGCCGCTGTGTTCAAGAGGAAAGGAACAGTCACACTTGCCTTTGGTTCCAACATGTTGGGCATGGATACACCTCGGTCCATTCTCATGGCTGGCATGTGGCCATCGGGAAGGGTCTGCAACAGAAATGCTTGTTCAGTGTGAGCATCAGATCTCAGCAGAAGCTCAGGGAGGGCTGGGAGTGCCCCCTGACTTTCCTGTTAGTCCTCAGATCCTCCTACCAAGTCATGTTCCCTACCATGGATTTCTCAAACTGAGATTCCCTACAGAATATGAGTGACAATATGTAATCAAGTTGGAGAAAGCTCANGGACTGGTAACTNTGGACTATTTCTGATTTAGGCTGCTTGGGTGGAAAGATGCATACAAAAGAAACCTGTCAGGTCTATTACCATTATTTTCCTTCTGTGTTTATCTCTCTCTGTAGCCCAGGCTGGTCCTGAATTCCAGAGCCTTCAGCCTCAGATGTACCGAGGTTACAGGATACACCACCACACCCTCTTATCTTTTTCATTCTTTATCTTGGTTTGGATTTATTCTCCCTTCTCACTCTCCCTCCCAGTCTTACANGATGAAANGGAAGAGTTTGGGAGCAAACTGTTCTTTCCCAGTGGCTAAGAGTCCTGTTTCATTTCATTTGGGGACAACCAAGAAAAGGCAGCACCTAAGCACAGAGAGACTGTGACTGAAAATCCACACCCTCACCAATGAGGCCACTCACTTTTACCCTGGACAGAACCCAAGCCAGCCAGAGAAGAAAGATCTCTCACACCTGGNCTAGCTCACGCCCTATCTGAAAGGTCTGCGGTGACAGCTGACCTGGCTACCAGACACCNAGTAACAGTAAGACAATCAACCACCATATTCAGCCTCCCAACAGAAACCGTTCCCCTGAAGCTGCAGCACGGACTGGAGAAGGAATGTTCTGTTTCGTGTGGCCAACTCAAGGAAGACAAAGCCATCCATACCTGGTAGTCTAAAAAGGAAAAAAAAAAAAAATTAGGGAAGGACCAATGAGAAAACTATGGAATCANCAACAGTAACACTATATTCTACCATAACTTCCAGATCACCCCAAATGAACTGTGCTCTTTCCTCACTCCTGAACCACTGGTTTCCCTACAGTCAGGAAATGCCTGCTTCAACTTCAGGCATCAGTGCAAACACCTTCTTCTCTATTGTCACCACGCCCTTTGAGGGCAGTGGGCACTCTTCACTGAGTGCTAAACCTCNTCCATTAGAGTGCTCAGCGTGTAGAAGGGCAGTGAATGAATGCTTAGATACTGGTTTCCCATGCTTGTATTTATCTAGAGCAGTGGTTCTCAGCCTTCCTAATGCTGTGACCCTTTAATACAGTTCCTCATGTTGTGGTGACCCCCAACCGTTACTTCCTAACTGTAATTTTGCTACTGTTATGAACCATAATGTACATATCTGTATTTTCCAATGGTATTAGGGGACCCCTGTGAAAGTGTTGTTCGAAGTTCCCAAAGGGATTGTGGCCCACAGGTTGAGAACCACTGACCTAGTGACTCTCTTGATGTTTTTGTGTTTGCTATTAATTCAGAGAAGAGAGCGCTGGCCCTACTGTGGGATAGGTAGTGTGCTAGTGACTACACAACCTTGTCTGAACCACAGTCACAAGAAANGACAGTGTCGTGGTTGGCCTCCCTTCGGAGCCTTACCTCGAACTCCACCACTGACATCTCCGTAGCTGTTGTACTGAGCAAAGTCTGTGGAAACCGGCTGCAATGAGGAAAACATCATTGTTGGAAAATCTCCAGTGGTCATTTTAGATTTGGGGGTGGGAGAACAGACTTAGAAGATCCTAAGAATCCTTCCCAGGCTAAAGTTCTGGGTGGTCATCATTTATCTTATTTATTCTTCAAATTACGAAATTGCAGTGTTTTGCGGGCATCTGAGGTGCTGTCCAGCAGGCTTTTATAGAGCAAGTACTTCTTGTTCCTAGATACAAATGTATTTCTAAAGGTGCTATTAATCCCAGCACTCAGCAGGCAGAGGCAGGTGGAACTCTATGCGCTCAAGGCCAGCCTGGTCTACAGAGTGAGTTCCAGGACAGCCAGGACTACATAGAGAGATGCTGCTCCATCCCACAATGTACTTCTAGAAATCAAATCTAGTAATTACATAATTGTAAATATTGTAGGCTTGGTGAGGGAAGGTGGTTGTCACCAACTCTCTCTATAGAGATTATGAATCAAGTGATTACTTTTTGCCTTATTGCTAAAAAAAAAAAAAAAGTTGCCTGCTATTACTTAATTTAGTCTCCTGCCCTTACCAGGCTATTCAAGGTCAGTTTTGTCTTTTATTTTGTTTATAACTCAAAGTGATTTACCAAGAGGCTAAGCAGGTGGCAGTGTGCCTTGTACCCCAGCAGCACTAACAAGAGATTCTTCAGGGGCTGGCAGGATGTTTAATTCTTAAAGGTACCCGCACATGCCTGATGACCTGAGTTCAATGTGGGGGACTCACACGGTGGAAGGAGAGGACTGATTCCTACAAGTTGCCCTCTGACCTCTGCACACGCATCATTGTGTATGTGGCACACACATATACGTGCACATACTGACATGCATACACAATAATAAAAATGTAACAAAAAGTAAAAATACATTAAAAAAGGGAGTCAGATTATTCCAATGATGTGTCAGTACAGACTGAGGGAGGGAGACATACAGACACCATCAATTGAAGGAAGTCTTACCCGGTGAAGGCCGTTCTTGCCATAACCAGGGAGAGATGAAGTTTTTGACGATGGAGCATGTGAGGCTGGATGAGGAAAAAAGGAAGAGAACTTTCTAGTGCTTCAGAGAGATTGTCATTGATCCTGTGCAATTAAAAGACTTGGAGAAAAGAATTCAACTGATATTGGGTTCCAGTGTTCACAACACACTGCCTTCTTGGGGAGCGTGCAGGAGTAGACGTGTGATCATCTCTAGGAGATGCAGGAGGAGGAAGGACACACAACCCAGTTGGAACTGAAGTAGCAGTACCCCTGTGATTCCCCACCACAGACAGGAGCTAAGTGCACCCTCTTCCTTTGAGCCCTCAATCCTAAGAACACCATTATTTCCAGTTATAGGAGACAAAAAAAGTAGGAGCTAAGAAAGTATGCAGAGCAAGGACTCAAGCCTAGGGATATGTGGGTGCCTATACCAGGCGTGGTATGAGATGGCAGCAATAACCAGAATCCAATGGTGTAAGAAACCAAGATGGTACAGCTGGTCACAGCTGGCCTCCTGGGAGGCCTGGGCTGCAGAATTGCATCTGTGAAGGCACAGGAGTCTAAGAGGCAGCTTGGGTATGGAGGGGGCAGACCAGCTAAAGCTCAACACCCCTGCATCTCTGGACAGGACAATCTTATTGAAATTTATTGACATATATAGTTGTAGCATTACATACACAGACAGAAGCTCACACTTGGAAGGAATTCAAGGGGTTAGAAGGTGCCACAGCTGGTCCTGTCTCCTGGGTAACAGCAGGTGGCTTGGCCCACCCTTACGTCACAGAAGGCAGGGGTCTGCTGCTCACCTGAGTGCAGGGGAGAGTCATAGCGACTGGCCAGCAGGGATGCTCTTTCTCTGTTCTCCCTCTCCATCTCCTCCTTCAGTATCAACTGCCCCAGGCCTGAGTTGAGCTAGTCACAGGAAGAAAAAAGGAAAGGAAAGAAACATGATGTACTTGCTGCCATGAACTACTGCTTTTCCTGCTCAGAGCCTGTGCTTCCTTCAGAGGTGGGGTGGGTTCTGGCTTTTCCAATGCTGAAGTTTCTCCTCCCCAAGCCAGGCTCCATCTTAAAAGGTCACCTTCCGTCTTTCACCCTCCCGCAAAGGCCTCAGCATGTGTACACATTTGATGATTTTTGATATAGGAGGGAGAGATTAAGAATTTGCATTGTTTGCCTTAAAAAAAAAACATTTAAAAAGGAATATATGCTTACACGTTTTAGAAAATCCAGAAGGGAATGAACTGCGACCACCCACAAGGAGTCCCCACCCTCTGTATTCTGATTTATGCCCATCTCTCACTGTTGTATGCACACGTCACACAAACCAGTGCTGCTCTTTGCACTGTTCTCCTATGCATGCAACACCATGTGCATTTCTTACATTTTTGGAGAACACCATTTTAAGGGATCCATTAGCCCCTTAGTGGTCTGAGTTTAGAATTCACTAGCCCTCTGAGGTGCCAAAGGTCCCAGCAAGAAGCAAGAAGCAAGAATGAACAAAAGGAGTGGGGGGAGAGGGGAGCTCTTGGTGGCAGACCAATTGGTACCCTTTTCTATCATTCCAGATATATATTCTGCCCTGGGGAAAGATCTGGACCAATATGTCATCCCAAGGAAATCCCTCTAGCAAGACCTGCATGCCCCTGGGTACACACCATCTTGGCCTATAGAAACCCTCCACATCCTTTCAACTGGTCCATTTGCACACCTATCCCACAGTCATGTGCTCCCTGCATCCGTGACCCTCTAAGCCCCCAGTCTCATTGTTACCACCTCCGATCACCAGATGCCTGCCCTTGAGGCCTGGAATCACCACCTACTTCCCTTGGTGGTATGCACACGGTAGTTATTTAAAACAAGCAAACACTAGGAGTCAACTGGAAATGGAATTGAGGGCAGCAGCAGGACAAACCTTCATCAATTGCTCTTCTTGAAGCTGCCGGCGTCTCAGGAGCTCCTCCTCATCTTCCTCTCTGCCACTAGATCTGCGTCTCATGTCAGTTCCTAATTCCACAGTAAAGACAACTTCTCACATCAGCCCCGTAAATAAAGGAACCTTAGTGGTCCAGTCCATCTGTCTGGCTGTCAGGCTGGTAAGGTGGGCAGCAGGCTTTCACATGGTGACGGGCACAATACCATGGGGAAAATACCCACCACCAACTCAGCACCATGAGCTCGTCTCAAGGCTCGTCTGATGTGCTAGTTCAGTGTGTAATGCAGCTAAGGTAGGGGTTTGGGCCTTGCAACACCTGTCTGTTAACTAGACCTGGGCTTGCCATGGCAACTGAGTCTCAAGGCATCAACATTACACTAAGTGGAGAGGTGAGTACCTCCAGTTATTACTGGATGACCCAAGGGTCAGTTTGTTAACTAGCAAGGAATCCAAGCACATCTACATATCTACACATTGCAGGGACAGTCACCAGCTTGTGGCAAGATTTTAAAACTTGCAGTTCCCTCTTTTCCTGGTTTTAGACTCTTTAAAAGTAAACTGCCACTTTTTCTTCTACCCTTAGTAAATCCATTAAAAAGCACATTTGCTGTGCTTCTTTTAAAGGCGAGGTCTGTAATTTTCCACACACAGTAAAAATCGGTCACAAAAGAACTTGCTACTAATAGGCAGGTGAACAAAACCAGGGTTCACACAGCTCAAAGTGACTTTGGAGCAATATGGCAGGTGACACATCACTTCTAGGCCTCCAGGAGGAGTCCGTCTGAGCAACTGGAGGGCTAAGGTAAGTGCTGCTTTTCCTAAATCACTTCGATTAATCTGGCCGAGCAAACAGGAACTTTTTTCTAATCTAATAAAAATAAACATTTGCCAATAGTTGTGCTTTTCATTATTTTGAGGAATGGAGCAGGCATTTTCCTCACTTTAGGATTCTAGGCAACACCAGACTATTCAGTGATGATGACATCAACAATGACTTTCCCTCTCTCTGAACTTAGGTCCCTACTAAGCAATGTAGCTGAGGTAGAAACCTAGGAGCCCTGAAGCTTCCTGAAGGGCAGAGATTGACAGATACTTCATTCTTAGGCTTAAAAATGCCAATGTGGATTTTCTCTTTATTTTATACTAATAAAAATCAATAGACCAAAGTTTGCAAGGAGTAGATACATCTCATCAACCTAATTATAGAATATTTATGGATAATGAGAACGTATTTCTCTTCAACTACTTCTATAAATATTAATTACTTTAAAATGAACTTCTGTTGCCTATAAAAGTTATTTTTAAAAAAATCCAACCTGATTAGGAAGATTAAGAATTTTTGGAACATTGAAGGTCTTTCAGGTTATCAACAGAAGTGAGGATAGTTGTACCTTTGTAAGACTGATCTACCTTTCAGTCTTAGCTACTGGGCTTGGTAATCCATTTCTACAGGCTTGAGTGATTTCACTAACGACAAAATGGTAAAGACACACAACTGGAAAGCAGAAAGCAAAGAATGACATGGTTCCAATGTGCCATTGGAGAGCTGGATCATGGAATGACAGATGTAAACTCACACACAAGTTATACTCCGAATGCCTACTACAGCTCTTCTTGGCAGAGCAGGGAGAGGGCGTCAGTGTCAAGGCTGCCTGTTAGCAGTGAGGAAGACAATCCAGACACAGTCTAAAATAAATTTCACTGGGGAAAGTGGATGCCCCACGACTTCACCCACTCTGCTCTCCAGAATAATGCTCTTGCCAGCAGCCTCTGAGACATCTGTGTTCAAGAGACAGCTGAGTCAGTCCATCCAAGCCGAGAGTTTTAGACCAGTTCTGGATCTTTGTGTATTTTGCGTACAGCCAGGCCGTGGGAGGCAGACTTTTATAACTTTTAAGCATTTTGCATGCACACTAACGTCATATTCATTGTTTTCCCTACTCTACCCCTTGGTCTATATGCTTCTCTTAAACGTCTCTGTGACATTTCTTTGCATGTTTTTAAGCAATTCATTTTTCACTCTCCTAGGAATTCATCTGCTTGACTGAGCTGCATTGGTTGCATACCTACGGCGGCAAGTGACGGG
Organism: Neotoma lepida; assembly: GCA_001675575.1. Classification (NCBI taxonomy): domain Eukaryota; kingdom Metazoa; phylum Chordata; class Mammalia; order Rodentia; family Cricetidae; genus Neotoma; species Neotoma lepida. The sequence continues at coordinate 133,973 of LZPO01066274.1, forward strand.
GGACCAGGCCAGTGGTCCGTCTCAATCTTTGGTATCTCGTTGGGATCTGGCGCCTGGGCTGCTGGGAACTTGGAAAACTTGATGATGTCTTCTGAAGCCTTGCTCTGGGCTGCCAAGGCAGCTGCATCTAGGTGGGAACCAGGGATGCTTAGCTATGGGTCTGTAAGGTGGTGGTGGTACCACCCAACAGACAGGATTTTCCATTCTTCATAGAATGCTTCAAAGCTAGAACTCTGAACATTTTGGCCATCATAGAACTATCCACTCTCTAATTTTTAAATATTCTTGGTATTAGAAATTTTGACAGTTAGAAATTTGAGTTCTAAATTTGAAATTAAAGAGCTAAGTAGAAAGGAGGGAAAGCCGCATTTGGCTGTAATTGTTAATATTTAGGGAAGGGCTGGGCTTTGTATTAGGGGGCAGAAGCCACAGATATGCTAATCTAGTTCATAAATCCTTTACGCACTCTCTATGGGTCTTTCAATCTTAGGAGAAATTGAAATGGAAAAATCCAATTCTGGCTTTGCAGGACCTCAGTGTGATTTACGGTACCACCCAGATTTACTGTTTGTTGTTCAGGGTCTGTTCAAACAAGTAAGTCCGCCGACTTGAAAATAAGAGCAGCCCAGGCAAGCAACATTAGTTCCCAGGGTTTGCAAAGGCTATGCTTAGTGGAGGACTCACTGGCTTCAAGCCCCAAATCCAATCACAGAATCAAAGCAAAACAAACAGGTTAAGTAGTCAGTCCCTAATTCCAGCTGACTTGGCAAACTGGCCTGGCATTTTAAACCATGTTTATTAAGGCTGAAGTTAAATGGCTTTTCTTTAGAGCTCACTTATTTTTAAATCTGAAAACAACTTTTTGGACATTCCAATTCTTCTAGGAACCTCTGGCCTTTGACTTGCTCCTGTGGCTTAACCAAGGTTACCCAATAATAAGGGATAGAGTCTTGGCTGAGCAGGAAGCAGTGTGTCTCAGATTCATTAACTTAATGGGGAAAAAAAGAAAGAATCTTGGCTTAGGAAACACTGTGTCCTCCCTGGAGGGGTCAGAGTGTTAGCACAAGACTGGACTTCTATGTAAAGATGAAGAAAGGTGACTTTTAATTTTCCTGGCAAATGTTCCAGGGCACAGGTGCTAAGTTTGGACATGACATTTATTTCTTCGGCATGAGCAGAGTTCTGTGAACATGTCTTGGAAAGTGTTGCTGCAGTTCTGCTACTGATTAATTACACACAGCAGGCTGAAAACAAGGATTTCTGCCAAATGATTATCACGGGAAGTACCAGCCACTCCTTCCTCAGGAAGTCCAGCACTATCCAACCTCCTAGGCTCCTGTCTGAAGGTTGTTTAGGGAGCTAGAAACTACTTTACAGACATCTCTAAGTGGCTAAATCCAACTCCGGGTGATCTATTGTTAAAGGAGAAGAAAAAGGCATGACTTCAAACAGTACTTACGGATTAGCACGGTGAAGTCAGCAGTTAACATTCATATGTTAATGAGTGTGTGGGAAGACATTAAACCATAAAAAAACAAAAACAAAAACAATGTTAATAAACTTAAAATGCAAGCACGGGATGTAAAACCTTGAAATAAAAAAGGAAAGGAAAACCAAACAAAACACACTTTTCCTCTCCCTAGAATGTTGGCCTCAAAGTTTTTCCTTCTATATTTTCAGCTGAAATCTGAACTCTTACTTATTATTCCTGACTAGATTCTATGGACAGCCTTCAAATCTCCAAATACAATTAATGTGTAATTTTCAGAACTCACTGGAAAGCCACTTTGGGCCATCTATCTAAGCCACAGATTTATGGCAGAAAAATCCAGAGAGGCTTGATAGTGGTGGGAAAAAAATGAAACTCGCAGAAAATATTGTGATTTCTTGGGTTTAGAAGACCTATATCCCCAGAAAATGAAAACACAATAATAAATCCACCTTGGTGATTCTTTGCTTCTAGGAATGTAAGAGGCACACTTATCTAGATTATTGGTCTTTACAGATGAGAACACTAAAACCCAGAGGGTTTATGCCCATGAACCACACAGCCGTATCTGCAGTATGGGATGGGTCCTCTACTTGCCTCACCTTGTTGCTCTGTCTACTATGGGGTTCGTGCCTTTTGTAGGTGTTTTATTTTTACTAGCTTTAATTATTTGAACTAGTTGCAAGTTCATCAAATTTGTTTAAAAGTCAGTTGAATTATTCAATGGCTGAAAAAAGTTCATTAAGCTATTTGCTATTGTGCAACCACAATTCCCCCTTTCCATGGACGGGATGATATACCATTTGATGGGATCAGAAATGGGTTAGAAGCTTCCTAACTGAGCTAAGTGCTCTCTACCAGGCACATGGATTTCAAGTCACTATTTGTATCCTGTCAGAGTACAAGGGCATAATTAATACGCGGTGTGCCCCAGTTTGGGTCACCCTGAACTGCATCAGGCGAGCCTTTCAGAAGAGAACAGAGGCACCAGCTGACCCGCCATTTCAGAGCTGAAGAAGGAGCATTACCATGCTGTTTGTAGATGGGAGGTTTTCGGTAAATGTTGATCCCTTGATCTGTGGAAATGAAAAGCAAAGATGTGTGATTATGGGAACCAGCTCAGAAATGGAGAAAAAGAAAACAAAACAACGATAGGCCAACCAAAGGGTGAAAACTGAAGACTCACGAACAAAAATAACCCAGAGGGCTAAGCTTCGTATTACAAAGACTGAGCACACTGGAAGAACAGACTACAGAAATGAGCCAAATCTACACACAAGTGACGTGGGAGCCTTTGTAATACATCCTAGCGCACAGAGGGGCGCCTCTTATTCATGAGCCATTTATTTCACATACAGACTTCACTGAAAGTGGGTGGGATCAAGACAGGAAGCGATGCACGCAGTGGAGGCGGAAGACGTAACCAGTTTGGGGAAAAATAATCCCCAAATCGCTACTGTCTAGAAATTGAGCTGCTAGGAGTTACCAGTGGCTCAATTTATGATTCAGTTAATGAGAGGAACCGTGGAAGGTGATGTGAGGAAGCTAAGAATACACATAGCAACACGGGATGAGAACAAAGTCCTGATAAGCCAAATCTGTGTTAAGAAGCAAGCAAGCAAGAAAAAAAAGCGGTACAAAACACTATCCACATATCTGTGAGACTCTGTCTGATTAAGCCACCATTTCACTTTGGCTAAAAATGTTCAGATATTTCCAAAGTTGTCTCTCTTTTCCCTCATTGTCTTAGGTATTGTACCTTGGAGGGGAATCCTTCATATAAAAAACTTCCAAATGTATATAACAGTTTTCAAGATTAATGAAAAAAAATTTTAAGGACAGTCCTAGCTGAGTGTTTCCAATCTCCCTGCACCTTCCTGATTTGCTGGGTACATTCAGAATTCAAAGAAAACAATGAACAGAGACTCCAGGTAGGCTTAGTTATAGGAACCTACTGGTGGTTTATGAAACTTCTGGTGGCCTCAGATGGTTGCTCTTATGGACTGAGCTGACCCTGAATGTCAGGTTAGTGACAGGCTCTAGGTTTTCCAGTTTTTTTTATTTGTTTTGTTTTGCTTTGGTTTTCTAGACAGGATTTCTCTGTGTAGCCCTGTCTGTCCTGAAAATCATTTTGTAGACCAGGAAGGCCTCAAACCCACAGAGATCCACCTGCCTCTGCCTCCCAAGTGCTGGGATTCAAGGCATGTGCCACTATGCCCCGCTCGTTTTCCAGTTTTTTGATGGCAAATTACTATTTGAGCTGTGGTAGTTAGCACTGCAAAGCTTGCAGTGCCAAGCCTAAATTGCAAGATATTTTGGTAGACTGTGCAGGTGACCTGCTCACTCCGTACTACAGAAACACCACCCAGCTGATCCAAGGCCACAACTCTGAAGGGATTCTCAGGTGACGGTGTGGTTCAGTCTTTAGGATGAGATAGCTAGATGGCTCTTAGGCTAATTTGTGATATGCCCCTGAACCACAGTCTGACAGAAGGAAAAACCCAGCCCTTCCTGTTGGTCTTTACCCTCTCTGTCCCCCACTCCCCTCATAATATCTGCAAGGACATTTGAGGGCTGGGTATGTGGCTCAGTGGGAGAGCATGTACAAGGCCCTAGCTTTAATCCCAGCCATGAAAACAAAAATGTCTCTAATTGAAAACGTAGGCCTTCAATTTGATCCCACCAACTTCAATTCAGATCGTTCAGAAGGCCAGATCCTGCAATTTAGTTTCTGGTTGACTGTGTATATCTTGATGAAGGGACATGAGAAATGGAGACAGACAAGGTTACAAGGCTACATTCTACACTGTGACAGGACACCGAGACACACAGTGTCAGCTCCTACCTGGAACATGGAAATGTTTAGGGGCCTGAGCGTAAGTTGGAGTTAGAGGGCGGCTGTCGGGCCGGTAAGGGAGAGGGGAGCTCCGGCCGCTGGACGGCTCATTGCCTCCAATGAGAAGAATGGAAAAACAGAATGAGAGAGGGGAGAGCAATAAAGGACACCGAGCAAGCGTATCAAACTTCAACACAACAGGCTGGAAGGAGGGAACGTCAGAAAGGCAAAGGAAATAAACTCAGTTGGTCAACTTGGCTCGCAAAGGTGGCGGCATCAGGTTTAGTGTTCCAAAGGGGAGATTTGAGCTCAGGTAGGACCAGGTTCAAAGCAGCCAGCACTCAGGGATGCATCATTCCAATGGCATGCAGTGGAGGCCATGAGCTCCGCAAACTGATGAGATGGTAAGTGTGGGGGGGGAAGGGACAGCCACTGGCTGCCAACTCAGGGTCGTCAGATGCTTAAACCCCAGGCATGTAGGTGGGGGGGNGGGGTGTGCAGGCCCCAACTCCAGGCACGATTGCTTCCAGGCACAGTGGCAGAGGGTGGCCACTAGAATATGTTCCTCTTAACTTGAGGCTAAGGCTGGGCACCTCAGTGGTCATCCACTCCTTCCCCTCATAATATAAAGTGCTTTCATTGCCGTGTATGTTTCTGTTTCCCTGGCTCTGAAGTATACGGATGGGGTTACACCTCTCCTTGCCAGATACCTTGGGACTATTTGTGTTCTCCTCCAAGATAAGGCTCCTCTTGGCCAGTGCACCAATCACTAACACACTAACTGAACACTGTGGCAAATCAGAGAAGGAGATAGACTCTGCTTCTACTTCTCCGATCTCCCCACCGTGGTATCGCTACACTGTGTACCAGCTCACTCAGAGGACTGATCTGCAAGCTCGGAAAGGAGATGCAGGCTTCCTCAGTTCTTTAGAAAGTCCCTGGGAGCATGGCATCAGAGAGAAAGGCCCCAGGTGAGCTGGAAGACAACAGTCTAGAGACCTGGAACATCATGATAAGACTACGGCACAGAAAATTGTCCACAGAGGAGACACTATCTGTGGGGTGTGGAGGGCTGGAGCTTAGCTGCAAGACCCTCAAGTGCAGACAAGGACACACACACACACACACACACACACACACACACACACACACATCCTCCTTCCCCTCTGTCCACAGGGATGCAGGGAAGAACACATGCAAAATTAGGAAGAAATGAGCTACTGGCCTAATTTGTCCTAAGAACACACCAGAACATCAAAGACTACCAAAACCTATGAAATCACTAATGTGGATTACTTTCAATGTTGTTCTTAGAGGTCTTCATTCAAGACACAAGCCTCTCTTCTAGGACATATGATTTCTCAATTTTTTAGACCACTTTGTAGGCTGCCGTTTTATTCACTTGGGAGTACGAATGTTTTAATTTTGTTCACTTGTTTTTTTTTTATTTACAACTTGAAATTGAGTTTGGGGCCTTGCACACTCTAGGCAAGTGTTCTACCTACTGAGATAATTATTTCAAGCAAATCATACTTTGTCAGAAAACAGTTTTGGCCAACATCTTCAAGTCAAACCATCCTAAATCTGACCAGCAAAGCATGACAGAAGTCAATCGCCAGGGCTTTAAGATGTGTTGAATATTTAAATGTCTCTCTATAGACATTTCTAGGTCACCCCAAAACAGAAGTGAAATAAAATGTGGCACTCTTACTCTCCCAAAGAGCAACAGCTAGTTCATGTCTGACAAAATGCATGAAGAAACTCAGGCAGAAAAGGACAGGAGAGGGAAGGTTACGGCTTGTGTTTAAAAATGAAATACCATGTCCAATGTATAGCTGAACGAGAACTGACCCTCCTTTGTTCTAACCAACACTCAGCTCATCCCCTGGCCAAGGAATTGTCTGGGAGTGAAGGACCAACACAGGCCAACTTACTACTTCTACAGCTATGCCTGACCTAACTTTGCAAGTGCCCCTGTGGGATTAGCCATGACGTCTCTCAAGGAAGCCAGACGCTGATACCCAGCAATGGGATCACAATGGCATCTCCCTGTATCTCATTCTAGTTCAACTTCCAACTTAATGGTTTAACTCCAGAAGAATCTTTTAATCCTGTAAATGTTGAACAACTGCTACGAGCTGAAAACGGAAGGTTCTTAGGAGTTTTCACCAAAGGAAGCACAGAAAAGTCCCACCCTCTCACCGCTGTCAGTTCTGAAGCACACTGTTCCCTGCCCTGGATCCACCCACAACCCTCGTGTCCTTGTAGAGTACCAGATTTAGAAGAGGGTTTTCACAAGGTTGGTCAGATGAGTGCCCAGTAACTGCATCTCGATACTGATTGAGTAAGGTCATTGAAAACACATGAGGCCATTCTGGGCCGAGGCTGAAAGTTGCTGAGGGCAGATAACAGTTCCAAGGCTCCATCAATAGGACCCCTTGGTGTCAGACAGCAGTAACAACTTATTGATTTCCAATAAGGGTAAAACTCTTTAGAGGTCAAGGTTCTGGGACCAAGGAGTGCTGTCACCAGTAATGGCACTGCTGCTTTTGACTTGGTTGTGTATCCTCAACAACCAATGATCTTTCTAGTTGCTAAAAACCAAAACCAAAACCAAAAGTAGCATATGCAAGTCTTTGGGAGTAGATTTAATTCTATGATCGTCTAAAATTCCCCAGAGGACTGTCTAAAACACCAGGTAAAAGTGACTTCTAAAAAGCATTAATGCCTCATTTTGAGCCTACAAAGTAACCAAGAGCAGGATGGAAGCTAGTCATCTTTACTTCATTTTGTGTCTGTCTCCTTTGCTTTGGGTCAGACTCCTGTTTGATGCTGCACAATCCCTGAGGAGTGTCTGCCAGTCCCTGAGGAATGTCTGTCTAACCCACCTATCCCATCCCCCATCCATGCTGAAGGCGCAAAGACAAGTCATTGTTTTAAACTGACTGTAGGAACAATGAATCCTCACAGGACAGACCATCCCCAAGATAAGAACAATTATCTATGATATAAAAGCTGTGGTGATTATATTATGTCCCCCAAAATATTGTGTACCCTAATAAAACTTATTTGGGGTCAGAGAACAGAACAGCCACTAGATTAAACATAGAGGTTAGGCAGTGGTAGCACATGCCTTTAATCCTAGCATTCCCGAGGCAGAGATCCATCCAGATCTCTGTGAGTTCAAGGCCACACTGGAAACAGCCAGGCATGGTGGCACACACCTTTAATTCCAGCACCTGAGATCTCATGTCTTTGCTTGAGAAAGACACATGCCTTTAATCCCAGAAAGTAGTGGCAGGAAGCAGAAAGGTATATAAGGTGTGGAAACCAGAAGCTAGAGGGCCTCTTAAGCTTTCAGGCTTTGAGCAGCAGTTGAGCTGAGATTCATTCGGGAGAGGACTCAGAAGCCTGCAGTCTGAGGAAACAAGATCAGCTGAGGAGTTGGCAAGGTGAGGTTGGCTGTGGCTTGTTCTGGCTCTCTGATCATTCAGAATTTACCTCAATACCTGGCCTGGTGTTTTCAATTAATAAGACCGTTTAAGATTCACTCTACAAAAAGCTACACCCTAGAGGAGGTCATATCACAAGAAACATCACCCCTGGGTGAAAACAGCAATTAACAAACTGACATGTACCATCTTGCAGTCCTGGAGCTGAGAATTATGGGCAGGGCAAGCGATATTTGACCAGGACTCTGTGCGTGCGTGCGTGCGTGCGTGCGTGTGTGTGTGTGTGTGTGTGTGTGTGTGTGTGTGTGTGTACACATACGCGCGCGCGTGTGCAGGTTCAGTCACCCATAACTGTGAATGAAAGGGCCAGATGTCAATTTCAGGCACCTTCCTCTATTATTCTCCACCTTAGTTTTTTGAGACAGAGTCTCCCACTGAATTGGAACTTTCCATTTGGGCTAGGCTGGCCAGCCAGGGAGACCCCAGGATCTACCTGTCTCTGCCTTCCCAGTGCCGGGGTTACAGGCATGCACCATCATGGCTGGCACTACATAGGTGCTAGACCTCTGAACGTAGGTCCTCACACCTGAATGGTACACATTTTACTCACAGAGCAGTGTCCCTAGGCTTTTGACCAGGACTTAAGACTTTATGCATGGCTCTTCTCTCTGCTTCTACTCCTCCTTATGCTAATCTAAAGCTTTCCTGGTGACTCCAAAGGTGGACTTGGAGGTCACTGGACACCCTCATGTGTCCATCCCTTTTTCCTAATGTGCTCACTTATCTCCTCTATNTGCCTTCATCATCACTCACCTCTTTAACTGAGACACTAGGATGGGTGAACAAGCCTGGCTTGCTGAGTTACCAGAGCTAGGACTCTCAAACTAAGGGACTTCTTAAACATAAGAAGCCATAGTAACTCCCACACCACAGTGAGTCAATGAGGGAGTGAGCTCTGTGGTGGATAATGTTGCCGAATTCCAAATTCTTAGCCCCTGAACTACCAAAAATTTGAGCTATCAGGTGATATTTTTAAAAGAAAGAAAAAAAATTCTCCAGATCAAGTCTCTTTTCTAATATAAACACTTGAAATTACATGACTTCCAGGCTGGAGAGATGGCTCAGCAGTGATGGCACTGGCTGCTCTTCTAGAGGCTCTAGGTTCAATTCCCCGCACCCACATGGCAGCTCACAATTGTCCGTAACTCTAGTTCCAGGGGATCCAACACCCTCACACAGACATACATGTAGGCAAAACACCAATGTGCATAAAAAATAAAATAAAATAAAAATTACACGACTTCCAACTCCACTCTGGGAGAAAAAGCCAGCGGGGGTTCCAAGACAGTTTCTGTTTTGCTTAGCACTCGAGCAAACTAAGTGCATATGCTAGAGAAAGCACCACATTTGGAAGGCACAGCCAGCGTCATCACTGTCCACCAGGCTGGTTTCAGTGATCTCAGTTATGCCAGTGAGAAGCTACCACTACATTTACAGTTCTCATCCTTCGCTCTCGGCATCTTCCATGCCAGCCTAATAAGCCAAACTGTTAGTCCTTGGGAGACTGTTTGCTTGCAGGATTCTCACTGTACTTAATTCAGACATTTTCCTGCGTTCCATTCTTTTCGGTGCCGTGAGAGCCTTGATGACTAATTCTAAGGGGAGTGAAGAAATACGGTGCTGAAGCACGTGCTGGAGTACCGCCTGGCTGTCAGGGTGCCTGCTCATATTCTTAAACTATGACTGTCTATCTGGGTGGAGCTCAGTGTTGGCAGCCTCTAGAATTCTGTGACAGAGTTTCAAGATTGCCAGTTCTCATCTAAAACCTTAGTAACGATTGGATTATTTTCAGGAAATGTTGGGTATGTGTTTACCTTGTAGCAGCACTATCGATGGCCTAACAAGAAAGATTCCTTTCACAGCGCCTTGATCTATGTAGCCTCCCTATTCACAACCTTATTTTTTACCNCCTGGACATGGATGTGATCTCTAAGAAGAGGCTTTCAAAGGGGAAAGGAGAGAAGCAAAGCCCGGGTTTCTGCAAATCTCCAGGCATGAAGTTGTCTGAATGGCCCAGCCAGGACTTTCCAATTCAGAATGACGCTGACAGGTTGGGGCACAGATGAAAATGAGGATCTTTCAGGGCATAATGGCCTTCGTTATAGAAAGTGGATGGGGAAGCCAGTGAGGGAGGCAGCCTGGAAGGAGTCTGCCAGCTTTAGACCTTACACGTGTCTCCAGCTCCGTGAACCCCAGGGGGCCTGGGCTGCATACATCAGAAATTTGGACCAGGAAGCAGACCTGGCCAAAACAAGGCTGGGTTCCTGCTGCCAGAGTGACAAGGGCCTCTTCTGTTTCTAGCTCTGTGTTCCTGGGATGGACATCCTTCTCTGAGTCATTTTCCTTGACACATGCTCATTAAAACAGAAACCCCCATGGTAGCCACCTAAGTGTCAAGACCAAAAATAACACAAAGTTAGGCATGGCTTATTGCCTGCAACCCTAGCTCTGAGGAGGCCGAGGCAAGCCTGGGCTATATAATGGGCTCCAGGCCAGCTTGGGCTACTGAGTGAGACCCTGTCTCAAAAAAAGGAAACAAAAATTAAATGCAAAATAAGACAATGTCCCATTTGAAAGACATCTGTGGTATGGTCACGTTTCCCCCACTCTGAAGTCGTCAAAGGCTGGAAAGACTTCCTGTGTAAGTGGGAACCTGCTTTTCAAAATAACTGAGGAGTGGTTCCTGGGAGAATCTGTATTTGGTCATTCACAGCCTTAGGCTGTAAAAGCTCTATCTGGGAACAGATATTCCATAATTTATTTTTTAGATTAGTAAAGAGCTCATCTGATGTAAAAACTGAGGGTAAAGTTATATATGAATCATACAGATGATTCCATATAAACAAAATACAAGCATATATCTAATGAGCGAGAGCACTAAATACGCTTAGTATAAAGTCAAGGCCATAATAACTCCTCCTGTTTTAGCGCTTTTTACAATTTAAACCCACGATACTTGACTACATTTAAAATATCAAAATCAGACTCAAACAGAAAAAACACATTCTGCATTTTTTGACAATGTGTCACCGAGGCTCACAAAACTTGTACAATTTTTGTAACTATTTGATGTTTCTACTTTTTTTGGAACTTCATTATTTAAATGACTGAAATGAGTCTTTGTATTAGCCTCAATAAGAATGCAATGTCTCTTTAATTCCAGCACTCGGGAGGCAGAGACAGGTGGATCTCTGTGAGTTCAAGGCCACCTTGATCTACAGAGTGAGCTCTAGGAGAGCAAGGGTGGTTACACAGAGAAACCCTGTCTCAAAAAACAAAACAAAACAAAAAACAACAAAAAAGTCATTTTCTGGTTAAAAAGAAGTAGAAAATAAACTTTGCTTTAACATTTGGAGTGCATGTAGATTTATCCCAAAGCGAGTGAATGCACGTAATCTGGAAAAACCCCTCTGGATATGAGAGGCCTGCAGTCTGGTCCAGGCTGTACCTTTTCCTAGTTGTGAGCCTTTGATCAATTACTTTCTCAGGATCTCAGCTTCTAGCGCTCCCAGCTAGGCCTACATCACAGGGATGCTCTGAAGAGCAAGAATGATGCAATAAGAGATGCTTTGAGGTCTGGGGATGGAGCTCAGCCTGCAGAACGCTGGCCTAGTGCACATAAGCCCTGGGTTTGACCCCCAGCAGCACATAAACTGGGTTTGGGGACACACACTTGTGATCCTTGCACCTATGAGTAGAGAGGCAAAAGGATCAAGGGTTCAAGGTTATTTACTTCTTATGGAGAAGCTAGCCTGGGCTACACAAAAGCACTTAGCACCATGCTGACGGCAGCATACTGACGCTAGGATATCTCACCACACAACTAGGAGACAGTCCTCATCCTATCCTTCTGATTCATAAGTGAGACAATGTTCAAAGGGACAGGGGAACAATTCAAGGTCACACAGCTTGCAAGTAACAGAGAAGATATTCAAATCCAAGATGCCAGTGTTCACAGGCTCCCTGTGGCAATGCCCAGACCCAAGGTGTGTCACTGATGTTTCCCAATGTGTTGTGTTTTTTGTACACATGTTGTGGAATTTTAAAGGGCCTGTTTAACAAAAATTATCTCTCTAAAAGACAAAATACATTACAATCAGACAAAACAGTTTACACTTTAATGGTCAAAAACCGTTACCTTGGTTTGGTCAAGGACCACTATATGAAGCACTTGTTAAAATACATAGCTGAAGCTTTTTCTCAGTAATTTCTTTATGGCTATATAAAAAATTCTAAAAAAAAAAAAAAACCTTGACACTCAGATATAAAAACAACTCCATACTCATTATCAATAATGGTTTTAAGTAGCCCGTCAAGACTTCTGGAATGTGCTGTGCCCATATCAAAAGTTTTGCTAATGATAAATGAGACATAGCTCCATCACATGTCAGTCATATTTCTTTAAAAACAACAACAACTTATTTTTATGTGCATGAGTGTTTGCCTGTGTGTATGTGTACCATGTGCATGCTGTACCTGGAGAGACAAGAAGAGGGCATCAGAACCCTGTAGAACTGGTTGTGAGCTGCTGTGTGGGTGCTGTGTACTTAACCCAGGTCCTCTGCAAGAGCAGGAAAAGGGCTTAACCACTGAACCATCTTTCTAGGCCCCTGGCTGTATTATTCACAAAGCATGGAAAATAGTGAGGTAGCAAAAGTGTGAGATAATTGCACACCCAATTCCTAGCACATCCACATTTCAGGAGTCCACTGTTCAGGGGTCCAGGGAAGCTACCGATGCTTGGGCAGATTGACAATGAGTGTTCAGGAGAGAGAGAAGTCTTCCAGCTACCCAGCTACTCGGTAGATACAGATACACAGCTGCTGTGAACACTGGGGACTCACAGAATCCCAACGATCACTTTCAGATCCGTAATAACCGCTGCACTTGTCCCCCCCTCCTTGGGCCATTTTTGTTCCCTTGTGTAGCTCAAATCAAGGCGACACAAGTCAGCACCCTCTGGGGATCCTGCACTCAATGGTGGCCTTCCACAGCCTGCCAGGGCTCTCAGTTCCTCCAAGAGAGCTCTGGGCAGAGGATAATACAGAACCATACACAACAAGGAAGCAAACAGCCAGAGAGCCACACAGGGAGTAGAGGGGAGAAATGCCAGACAGGGAACAGAAAAAAGGAGGCAGAGCCTGTCTAATCCATCATATAGAAATTAATTAGGACAAACCAAAAGCAAAGTACTCAGAGTCAGTCGCCTCAGAGAGAGAGAGAGAGAGAGAGTCGCCGCTGTGCACACATGTTCAAGTAGTTCAATGGCTTATTACCATGAAGACAACTTTTTGTTATCTGTTACTCAATACTCTTGCGTTTTGCAGAAACATATCACAAATGAAACCCAAGGAAACACCTTGATATATATTATATTTTGCCACTGACGCAAACAAAGACAAAATAATAATATATTTTTCTAATTGGTAGGAGGCAGATCTTAGTTCCTAATTACACACCCCATTGTACAGAGCTCTTGGAAATGACGCATCTCTTGGGATGCGAGATGCCATGCCAGTTCTAAGGCCATATTTTGGGGCAGTCAGGACACGCGCGGGCATGCTGATGGATCAGAAGCTCGGTGGCTCTAACTTCTGGAGATACATCTTATTAGCCTTTTGGAGTGCTAATAAATCTCCACTACATAGGCCAGGTGCCCTGCCTCCTGCCGAGGCCTGCCTCCTTACCTTTGACATGGGGGAGGAAGTGGTGTCTGAAGGGGGGGTTGGGACGGGAGTCGCTGTGGGTGGAGCTGAAGCTGCTGGTGCGCAGGGGGGACCACCTGTGCACACCAGGAGACAAAAGCTCTGTGCAGCAGGGAATCAACCAATCGGGGCAGGGCAAGGTGGAAACAGAAAAGAAGAAAGAAATTAACACAGGAGCTGGGCAGGTGCCCAAGGTGGGGAGGAAATGAAGAGTTAATCAGGAATCTGAAAAAGGAGGAGGGACAGAGGGTTAGGAGTGCACCCCTGGAGGGCTTGGCAGAGGTCAGAATCTGCAGACTGGCATAGGTAGACACAGTCAATCTCTGAGAATAAATGGCGTGTTGAGCGTGGTCTCCGGATCATTGGCATAATAATGCCAACTACACAGTGCTAGGACTGAGCACATCACATACACTCAACAGCTGCTTTGAAAGTGTATTCAACAAAATGACCCCCAGAAAGCCATGTAAACAGACCATAATCATTTTAAGAATCTTGAAGAGACATCCTTATATGTAAGGGTCATGTTTTCCGCAGGCTTACCCTACTGGAAATTGCATTTTATTTCATATTCCTTACGCATGAGGAAATCCCTGTTGTATTAGCTGGGTGAGCAGAGTTACACAGGATGCTGGCAGTGGCGAGTACTCTGGAGGCAGAAGTCCAGTTGCTCAGAGGGAGAATGGACCATCAAAACTCAACCCAGACTCAGGGAATTAAAACATCATCTGGCATCCAGAATGCACAGGGTGGATACTTGGTTGCTCCCCAGAGATACAAATATGTTATTGGTTTCACTTCTAGGCAACAAAAACATTTTAATGCTGAATGCTTGGTGTCTTGCACATGTGTGCTATTGGGAGAAGAAGCAGAGAATGTTCTGGAGGATGTAGCATCAAAACCACAACTAAAGAGGCAAAGCTTCCTCATGCTCAACACAGACAGGGGCTTTTAAAGGAACAACTGTGCTTGGTGGCCATTCCCTTACTATTCAAGATGCTTTCAAAGGATAATTTCCCAGTGGCCACATGCCACTCTGACAATGTCAGGGCACGGTTTAGTGGTCTTAGCATGTTATATGTAGAGTAGCACTGAAGTGATTTCAAATTACCAAAAGATTAAATAAAAACTCATGGCCAGGTACAAATAAAATGACTATAGTTGCAGCCCAAAAAGGAATATCCTAAAAACATTCATTTAACATAATTTAATAAGTATTAAAAAGTATGTTTAAGTCTATTTTTTGTGTATGTGATGCTGAATTGAACTCAGGGCCTCACACATGGTAGGTAAGCACTTTACACAGCCACATCCCCAGCCTTGTCTGGAGAAACTGATCTATTCAGTCCTCTGGGGAGTTACATCTATGACCTTGAAGAGAAGATTGCAGCTTTTCTATGTTCTGATCATTGCTATTGGTTTTCATTCTTTTATTTAAAAGTTAGCATTTGGAAACACTTGTTCTCATTAGCCTGCCCAGCAGCAAGAAGCTTGAGATGGAGTCTTCTAGATACAGAGTATCACAAGTTCTCAGCTTGAGATGGAGTCTTCTAGATACAGAGTATCACAA